>OX596012.1:32902382-33142382 GCA_951394025.1 Heteromyza rotundicornis
TACATGCTGCAGAGGATAAGAGGATACAAACTTAAATTTGTATATAAAAATAAACATCTAGAATGCCTAAAGCTAAAATTTAAAATGATAACCTATAAATTTAAAATATTTTTTTTAAACCTATTTCTACTTTTTGTTAAAATAATTGAATGCGACATAAAAAAAATTACTAATGTTATTTTCGACACCGTTTAAAATTTCTATGCATACCCCTTAATATAATTTGTTGGTTACTAAAACAACCACCATATATGCCTACTGCATCATACTGATGAGTACTCTCTTACGATCCGTTATATTGTTAGTTTGTTTATTCTTTTGTGTTGCCTATGAACTCTGCGTAAGTGATCATTAACGAAATAGATCTTTCGCTATAAAAGTGATTAAAGTTGCCACTTTGGTGAAATTATAAAATATTGCTAATGGTAGTATTATTGAATCAAACTAAAATGAATTTTCTGAAATCTAATAAAATGGGAATTTAAAACATGAAATAAAAATGAATTTTGAGTAAAATTTTTAATATGACCTAGGGCGAACTGATCTGAATTGTAGTAGGGGTTCTTAAATAAATTAACTTGGATAAGTTTAAGAACCAAGGTAGGGAATAGGGCTAATTAAGGGTTATCACATCGAACCCAGTGTTGCGTCTGACTAATTGATATTTGGAGTTTTATTATAATTTAGGTTCTGGTTTCTCGTTTAAAGTCTTTCCGTTTAACCGTTTGCACAATTCAAGTTTAACTTTATTTAGTTTCCGAGTAAGCACGAAGTTTTTTTGTTGTATGGAGATTCAGAGAGGCATAGTCAAAGACCCCCCCATCCGACGAGCTTTAGCCACTGCCAGTACGTGCTGCCGACTATACCCTTCTGTAAACACATTGAAGAAGCCCAAAAGAAATTCCAATGTCCATTCTACCATTACAGAAATGGCGCCCAACGTGGGGCTATGATGATAGGAATCCATCGACAGATACCGATAGGCGATATATCGAATTCAGTATTCATTAAATACCTCCGGTTCTGTTTGTGTTTTTTTTGTTATTTAGGTCCAAATATTTTGGCAGTTTAAATTTTTCATTAGTAATTTGATATTGGTTTTGAGTTTTAATGTTCTTAGCTGGAATTGCAGGATTAATTGTGGACTTAGTGCAGTTTAATACTTGACGAGTTTTGACTTTATTTCTCAGACTGATATGTACACTTCAAGTGGTTTGAAGTAAAATTTGTATTCATGTATAAATTTTAGTTGTTTGCTTGTAGTTGTTTACTTAGCATGATGGAATTACGAGGATTTTGTTTTCAAACTGGTTCATTCGTCCTATTGTTAGTTTTCAGCAGATATACAGCAAATATTGACCGAAAATTATAACAATTGAAATGTTATGCATACTTTTAGTTAGTTTCAAATATGGATTAGTTCAGATACTCATCATTATAATGTCAGTTGTTCCGTGCTAGGTCAAATCAATAACCATCTTCGGTAAAAAAAAAATTCTATTTACAAGAAATATATATTATATCAAAATATATATATAAATATACGTAAAGACAAATACAAATTTGTTATCAGAAACAACATTTTTAGAATATTATGGCAGTAAGACATAGTGGCGATAACTTATCTCAATCGAATATGTCTGATTTTAATATTTGTGCCATTTGTGGCAAAACATTCGAACCATCCAAAAGTATAGTATCGACTAGGTGTCAACATATATTTCATCAAGATTGTATAGTACAGTGGTTAGAACAGAATACAAACTGTCCGACATGTCAGCGTGCTATTAGTAAGAATTCTTTAATGAACTATGAGCTATCATTTGATAGAGACGTACAATCGCAGCCATTAGCTTCAACAGGGGCTATACCCAAAAATACGAATGGTAACCCAATTTTGTCGAAAAATCAGAAACGTAAACAAACACATAATAGAAATTTATCTCTTCAACCTGATGAACTATCACAAAATAGTATCCTACCGGTGAATACTGATGAGTTAGAAAGACGAATTTTCGCGACAATGGAACGCCAATTTAATATAAGACTTGTAGAAATGCAAGAAGTTATTTCGAAGTTAACTCAACAGCTTAGCCAGATGAATGTTAATAAAGAGCCGGAATGGCCTCGGGATCAATTTCCTTCGCTTCAACCAAATAGGAATCAACAAAATAGTAATCGTAATCAAAGCTTAAGTTTTAACTCTAATTTTCCAGTGAATAACATTGCGGATTCAAATCCGAATTTTAATAATGACATTAGAGAAAGTAGAGAGCGTTTGTCAACAAATTCGATTGTTTTAACCAACAGCAGTAAAGTAGCTAACCTTATAAGTAATTGGAATGTTCATTTTAATGGATCAATTAATTCTGTTCCGGTAGATAAGTTCATCTATATGGTAACTGCGCTTACTAAAGATAGCTTGGGAAGCGATTCCCATTTTCTATGCGAACATAGTCATACTTTGTTTACCGATAAAGCCAAAGAATGGTACTGGCGTTATAGGAAAAATGTTAATAGAATCGAATGGAATGAGTCGTGCAACGCATTAAAAGCTCACTTCAACGACCATCTTTCCGATACAGATGTGCGAGAGATGATCCGAGATCGCAAACAAATGCCGCAGGAGCATTTTAATGAATTCTATAACGCTATCTTACAGCTGTGTGACAGAATTCGTTATACCTTGCATGAAAATGAGTTAGTTGAAATTTTACGTAGGAACATTAAGCCACAATTGCGAAAAGAACTTTTCTATTTACAAATAGATTCAGTTTCTCAACTGCGACAACTTATTTTACGTCGTGAAGCGTTAAGTACTGAACTTGAAAGAGGAGTAGCTAGAAATTTGACTAAGAAAGTCAATGAAATCGAAGTTAAAGATTATGACTTTCAGTATAATGGCGAGGAATTATGTGAATTTCGTAAGCGTGATTTAGAGGAAGAATCGTTTAAATTGATTTGTTGGAACTGCAGAAAAGAGAGCCATAGATTCACTGAATGTTTGGAAGATAGGAGCATTTTTTGTTACGGTTGTGGAACGGTCGATGTCTACAAACCCAATTGTGAAAAATGTCAAACTTCGGGAAACGGTCAGGCGAGCTGCAACAACAACAACCGTCACCGCTCGAACAAGTAAAAGAAAGCCCATCTACCTCTGTTCAGGTGGCAACTCAAACTAATGCACTTTTACCAAGTTCAAATAAAACCCCCATTGAACCGTTATTATACCCAATTAAACCTTATCATCAAAGGGTGTTAGATTATGAAAAAGCTCGTGCGAGAATTTTTTGCGATTCATTAAATACAATTTCTAATAAATTAATAATTTGTAAACCAACTAAGCGGAATACGAGGCGTTTGAGAAATTTTTGGAATAAAATTAAAGTCAACAGGAAAATGTTTAGAAACAGTTTAAATGCAATTGATTTCTGTGAAATAGATATAAGACCTTTCGTTAATATTGATGTTTTCGGAATGCAGTTATTCGCTTTGTTTCGGGAGCGTCATTGTTTTGTATTTCTGGAAATGCGGCAACGGAGTTGCGGCAACGGAGAAATGAAACAAAGGTAATTAAGATGTATTTAATTCCCGAATTAAAACAGGACTGTTATCTTGGAATCGATTTTTGGTTTGCGTTTAGTTTACTAGATAATCTTATGGGAAAATTTGGAAATAATTTTGGTATTAATGAAATACAACAAGAACGATTAGAAAGTGGTTTATCTGAGATTCAGAGGCAGAAATTGAATAGAGTCAAAGAGTTGTTTCCGTCATTTGAGCGTGAGGGGTTAGGTAAAACAACTTACTTAGAACATTCAAATGAAATTGAAAAGGACGCCCGATCAATTAAACAACGATATTTTTCTGTGTCACCAGCAGTGGAAAAGAAAATTCATGAAGAGGTGGACAGAATGCTCGAAATGGGAATCATTGAACCAGCACCTCCTAATTGTTCATGGAGTAGTTCAGTGGCAGTAGTGCAGAAAGAAGGAAAGTTTAGGTTGTGTCTCGACTCAAGAAAATTAAATTCTGTGACAATAAAAGACGCTTATCCTCAGCCTAAAATCAATGGCATTATAAGTCGACTGCCAAAGACCGAATTTGTTACGTCATTAGATTTGAAGCACGCATTTTGGCAAGTGGGTTTAGCACCAGATTCTCGAGACAAGACCGCCTTTACAATTCCTAATCGACCTTTATATCGTTTTAAGGTGATGCCGTTCGGTCTAACCAACGCTCCTCAAACGATGTGAAGACTTATGGACATAATTGTGCCGAAAAAGTTAGAGAGTAGAGTGTTTGTTTATCTAGACGATTTGCTTCTTTTGTCTGACAGTTTTGATGAACATTTATTGTTATTGAGTGAAGTTGCGCAATTGCTTCGAAAAGCGGGTTTGACTTTAAATATCGACAAATGCAAATGGTGTTTGAAAGAGGTTAGGTATCTCTGATACATTACCGGAAACGGGTGTATAAAACCTGATTCTGATAAGGTATCGGCTATCCGTGATCTCTCAGCCCCTAAATCCGTTCGGGAAGTCCGTAGTTTCTTGGGATTAGCGGCTCCGTCACAGCTCCGTTAACTGAAAGGCTAACAATTTCGTATGGACACCGGAAGCGCAAGTAGCGTTTGAAAAGGTTTATCGACTGCACCAGTTTTGGTAACCGCTGATTTTGAACGTCCGTTTGTGATTCAATGTGACGCTTCAAAGATTGGAGTAGGTGGTGTGTTAGCGCAAGAGGATGAGGCAGGAGTTGAAAGACCTATAGCTTACTTTTCTCACAAACTTAATCGCGCTCAACAAAATTATTCTATCACGGAACTAGAGTGTTTGGCGGCTGTGATGAGCATAGCTAAGTTTAGGGAATACGTTGAGGGACAGGAGTTTAAGGTGATTACGGATCACGCTAGCCTTAAATGGCTAATGCGGCAACCGGATCTCAATGGTAGATTAGCGCGGTGGTCACTTAAGCTTCAGGAC
Organism: Heteromyza rotundicornis; assembly: GCA_951394025.1. Lineage (NCBI taxonomy): Eukaryota > Metazoa > Arthropoda > Insecta > Diptera > Heleomyzidae > Heteromyza > Heteromyza rotundicornis. Next base: position 32,907,368 of record OX596012.1, read on the forward strand.
TTTAACTTTTCCATTGAACATCGGAAAGGAAGCTTAAATATTGTGTCGGACGCTTTGTCGCGTTTGTCTTCTTTCGAGATTTGTGCTTTGGATGTGTGTCCTGAAATTTGTCCTGAAAAATATCGAAGAAAATCAAAACAAGTTGCCTGATATTCGAATCATTGATGGATACATATACAAAAGAACCAATTTTTCAGGAGGAGATGAAATTTCTGAATTGTCTTCTTGGAAATTATGGGTACCGCAAATGTTAACGCAAGTAGTTATCGAAAAAGCACACAGTCCACCAACTTCCGCGCATGGGGGCATTGGAAAAACTCTAGAAAAATTAAGAAGAAATTTCTTTTGGCCAAAAATGGCTACTCAAGTAATCCGGTACATTGCTAGTTGTGACATTTGTCGTCAATCGAAAGCGCCGAATACTGTTTTACGTCCTCCTATGGGTGCTCAATCGAGATCTGATCGACCATTTCAGCGGATGTACATAGATCTTTTAGGTCCATACCCACGGTCCAAATCTGGCAATGTCGGTATTTTCATTGTGTTAGATCACTTGATGAAATTTTGTTTTTTGAAACCAGTTCGAAAATTCACATCGTCTGTTCTGGTTGAATATTTGGAAACCAGTATTTTTTCTATTTTTGGTATTCCTGAATATGTGATTACAGATAACGGATCACAGTTTAAATCAGCTTTGTTTGAAAGTTTCTTGTCGAAAAATGGTAGTAAACATATTCTCACCGCTATATATTCTCCACAATCCAACTCATCTGAAAGGGTAAATCGTTCAATTATAGCAGCGATTCGTTCCTATTCCTACTAATTACGCAAAAGTTAAAATTTATTAAAATTTATTTAAAGTCTAATTAAAAATAAGGCAAGAAAACTAAGTTCAAAAGAAAAAAAAATATATATATAAAATTGCTAGTGGTAATTCAGTGTTGGTCGAACGTAATATAATGATTTAGCATGTAAAATTATACAGCAACAAAATGGAGAATGCAGCAGGCCTGTAGCAGAATCAAAATGTAAGTTTTTGTTAATTATATTGTGTTTGAACCTTTGATTGTCATATATTCTTTACTTCTATACCTAATTACAAATACATACATACAATTTACTTAGAGTTACTTTTCTTGCGCTATTTTTTTTTTGAATAAAAGAAATGAATACTGAAAGAGGATACATGCTGCAGAGGATAAGAGGATACAAACTTAAATTTGTATATAAAAATAAACATCTAGAATGCCTAAAGCTAAAATTTAAAATGATAACCTATAAATTTAAAATATTTTTTTTAAACCTATTTCTACTTTTTGTTAAAATAATTGAATGCGACATAAAAAAAATTACTAATGTTATTTTCGACACCGTTTAAAATTTCTATGCATACCCCTATATATAATTTGTTGGTTACTAAAACAACCACCATATATGCCTACTGCATCATACTGATGAGTACTCTCTTACGATCCGTTATATTGTTAGTTTGTTTATTCTTTTGTGTTGCCTATGAACTCTGCGTAAGTGATCATTAACGAAATAGATCTTTCGCTGTAAAAGTGATTAAAGTTGCCACTTTGGTGAAATTATAAAATATTGCTAATGGTAGTATTATTGAATCAAACTAAAATGAATTTTCTGAAATCTAATAAAATGGGAATGTAAAACATGAAATAAAAATGAATTTTGAGTAAAATTTTTAATATGACCTAGGGCGAACTGATCTGAATTGTAGTAGGGGTTCTTAAATAAATTAACTTGGATAAGTTTAAGAACCAAGGTAGGGAATAGGGCTAATTAAGGGTTATCACATCGAACCCAGTGTTGCGTCTGACTAATTGATATTTGGAGTTTTTTTATAATTTAGGTTCTGGTTTCTCGTTTAAAGTCTTTCCGTTTAACCGTTTGCACAATTCAAGTTTAACTTTATTTAGTTTCCGAATAAGCACGAAGTTTTTTTGTTGTATGGAGATTCAGAGAGGCATAGTCAAAGACCCCCCCCCATCCGACGAGCTTTAGCCACTGCCAGTACGTGCTGCCGACTATACCCTCCTGTAAACACATTGAAGAAGCCCAAAAGAAATTCCAATGTCCATTCTACCATTACAGAAATGGCGCCCAACGTGGGGCTATGATGATAGGAATCCATCGACAGATACCGATAGGCGATATATCGAATTCAGTATTCATTAAATACCTCCGGTTCTGTTTGTGTTTTTTTTGTTATTTAGGTCCAAATATTTTGGCAGTTTAAATTTTTCATTAGTAATTTGATATTGGTTTTGAGTTTTAATGTTCTTAGCTGGAATTGCAGGATTAATTGTGGACTTAGTGCAGTTTAATACTTGACGCGTTTTGACATTATTTCTCAGACTGATATGTACACTTCAAGTGGTTTGAAGTAAAATTTGTGTTCATGTATAAATTTTAGTTGTTTGCTTGTAGTTGTTTACTTAGCATGATGGAATTACGAGGATTTTGTTTTCAAACTGGTTCATTCGTCCTATTGTTAGTTTTCAGCAGATATACAGCAAATATTGACCGAAAATTATAACAATTGAAATGTTATGCATACTTTTAGTTAGTTTCAAATATGGATTAGTTCAGATACTCATCATTATAATGTCAGTTGTTCCGTGCTAGGTCAAATCAATAACCATCTTCGGTAAAAAAAAATTCTATTTACAAGAAATATATATTATATCAAAATATATATATAAATATACGTAAAGACAAATACAAATTTGTTATCAGAAAAAACATTTTTAGAATATTATGGCAGTAAGACATAGTGGCGATAACTTATCTCAATCGAATATGTCTGATTTTAATATTTGTGCCATTTGTGGCCAAACATTCGAACCATCCAAAAGTATAGTATCGACTAGGTGTCAACATATATTTCATCAAGATTGTATAGTACAGTGGTTAGAACAGAATACAAACTGTCCGACATGTCAGCGTGCTATTAGTAAGAATTCTTTAATGAACTATGAGCTATCATTTGATAGAGACGTACAATCGCAGCCATTAGCTTCAACAGGGGCTATACCCAAAAATACGAATGGTAACCCAATTTTGTCGAAAAATCAGAAACGTAAACAAACACATAATAGAAATTTATCTCTTTAACCTGATGAACTATCACAAAATAGTATCCTACCGGTGAATACTGATGAGTTAGAAAGACGAATTTTCGCGACAATGGAACGCCAATTTAATATAAGACTTGTAGAAATGCAAGAAGTTATTTCGAAGTTAACTCAACAGCTTAGCCAGATGAATGTTAATAAAGAGCCGGAATGGCCTCGGGATCAATTTCCTTCGCTTCAACCAAATAGGAATCAACAAAATAGTAATCGTAATCAAAGCTTAAGTTTTAACTCTAATTTTCCAGTGAATAACATTGCGGATTCAAATCCGAATTTTAATAATGACATTAGAGAAAGTAGAGAGCGTTTGTCAACAAATTCGATTGTTTTAACCAACAGCAGTAAAGTAGGTAACCTTATAAGTAATTGGAATGTTCATTTTAATGGATCAATTAATTCTGTTCCGGTAGATAAGTTCATCTATATGGTAACTGCGCTTACTAAAGATAGCTTGGGAAGCGATTTCCATTTACTATGCGATCATAGTCATACTTTGTTTACCGATAAAGCCAAAGAATGGTACTGGCGTTATAGGAAAAATGTTAATAGAATCGAATGGAATGAGTCGTGCAACGCATTAAAAGCTCACTTCAACGACCATCTTTCCGATACAGATGTGCGAGAGATGATCCGAGATCGCAAACAAATGCCGCAGGAGCATTTTAATGAATTCTATAACGCTATCTTACAGCTGTGTGACCGAATTCGTTATACCTTGCATGAAAATGAGTTAGTTGAAATTTTACGTAGGAACATTAAGCCACAATTGCGAAAAGAACTTTTCTATTTACAAATAGATTCAGTTTCTCAACTGCGACAACTTATTTTACGTCGTGAAGCGTTAAGTACTGAACTTGAAAGAGGAGTAGCTAGAAATTTGACTAAGAAAGTAAATCAAATCGAAGTTAAAGATTATGACTTTCAGTATAATGGCGAGGAATTATGTGAATTTCGTAAGCGTGATTTAGAGGAAGAATCGTTTAAATTGATTTGTTGGAACTGCAGAAAAGAGAGCCATAGATTCACTGAATGTTTGGAAGATAGGAGCATTTTTTGTTACGGTTGTGGAACGGTCGATGTCTACAAACCCAATTGTGAAAAATGTCAAACTTCGGGAAACGGTCAGGCGAGCGGCAACAACAACAACCGTCACCGCTCTAACAAGTAAAAGAAAGCCCATTTACCTCTGTTCAGGTGGCAACTCAAACTAATGCACTTTTACCAAGTTCAAATAAAACCCCCATTGAACCGTTATTATACCCAATTAAACCTTATCATCAAAGGGTGTTAGATTATGAAAAAGCTCGTGCGAGAATTTTTTGCGATTCATTAAATACAATTTCTAATAAATTAATAATTTGTAAACCAACTAAGCGGAATACGAGGCGTTTGAGAAATTTTTGGAATAAAATTAAAGTCAACAGGAAAATGTTTAGAAAAAGTTTAAATGCAATTGATTTCTGTGAAATAGATATAAGACCTTTCGTTAATATTGATGTTTTCGGAATGCAGTTATTCGCTTTGTTTCGGGAGCGTCATTGTTTTGTATTTCTGGAAATGCGGCAACGGAAATGAAACAAAGGTAATTAAGATGTATTTAATTCCCGAATTAAAACAGGACTGTTATCTTGGAATCGATTTTTGGTTTGCGTTTAGTTTACTAGATAATCTTATGGGAAAATTTGGAAATAATTTTGGTATTAATGAAATACAACAAGAACGATTAGAAAGTGGTTTATCTGAGATTCAGAGGCAGAAATTGAATAGAGTCAAAGAGTTGTTTCCGTCATTTGAGCGTGAGGGGTTAGGTAAAACAACTTACTTAGAACATTCAAATGAAATTGAAAAGGACGCCCGATCAATTAAACAACGATATTTTTCTGTGTCACCAGCAGTGGAAAAGAAAATTCATGAAGAGGTGGACAGAATGCTCGAAATGGGAATCATTGAACCAGCACCTCCTAATTGTTCATGGAGTAGTTCAGTGGCAGTAGTGCAGGTTGTGTCTCGACTCAAGAAAATTAAATTCTGTGACAATAAAAGACGCTTATCCTCAGCCTAAAATCAATGGCATTATAAGTCGACTGCCAAAGACCGAATTTGTTACGTCATTAGATTTGAAGCACGCATTTTGGCAAGTGGGTTTAGCACCAGATTCTCGAGACAAGACCGCCTTTACAATTCCTAATAGACCTTTGTATCGTTTTAAGGTGATGCCGTTCGGTCTAACCAACGCTCCTCAAACGATGTGAAGACTTATGGACATAATTGTGCCGAAAAAGTTAGAGAGTAGAGTGTTTGTTTATGTAGACGATTTGCTTCTTTTGTCTGACAGTTTTGATGAACATTTATTGTTATTGAGTGAAGTTGCGCAATTGCTTCGAAAAGCGGGTTTGACTTTAAATATCGACAAATGCAAATGGTGTTTGAAAGAGGTTAGGTATCTCTGATACATTACCGGAAACGGGTGTATAAAACCTGATTCTGATAAGGTATCGGCGATCCGTGATCTCTCAGCCCCTAAATCCGTTCGGGAAGTCCGTAGTTTCTTGGGATTAGCGGCTCCGTCACAGCTCCGTTAACTGAAAGGCTAACAATTTCGTATGGACACCGGAAGCGCAAGTAGCGTTTGAAAAGGTTTATCGACTGCACCAGTTTTGGTAACCGCTGATTTTGAACGTCCGTTTGTGATTCAATGTGACGCTTCAAAGATTGGAGTAGGTGGTGTGTTAGCGCAAGAGGATGAGGCAGGAGTTGAAAGACCTATAGCTTACTTTTCTCACAAACTTAATCGCGCTCAACAAAATTATTCTATCACGGAACTAGAGTGTTTGGCGGCTGTGATGAGCATAGCTAAGTTTAGGGAATACGTTGAGGGACAGGAGTTTAAGGTGATTACGGATCACGCTAGCCTTAAATGGCTAATGCGGCAACCGGATCTCAATGGTAGATTAGCGCGGTGGTCACTTAAGCTTCAGGACTTTAACTTTTCCATTGAACATCGGAAAGGAAGCTTAAATATTGTGTCGGACGCTTTGTCGCGTTTGTCTTCTTTCGAGATTTGTGCTTTGGATGTGTGTCCTGAAATTTGTCCTGAAAAATATCGAAGAAAATCAAAACAAGTTGCCTGATATTCGAATCATTGATGGATACATATACAAAAGAACCAATTTTTCAGGAGGAGATGAAATTTCTGAATTGTCTTCTTGGAAATTATGGGTACCGCAAATGTTAACGCAAGTAGTTATCGAAAAAGCACACAGTCCACCAACTTCCGCGCATGGGGGCATTGGAAAAACTCTAGAAAAATTAAGAAGAAATTTCTTTTGGCCAAAAATGGCTACTCAAGTAATCCGGTACATTGCTAGTTGTGACATTTGTCGTCAATCGAAAGCGCCGAATACTGTTTTACGTCCTCCTATGGGTGCTCAATCGAGATCTGATCGACCATTTCAGCGGATGTACATAGATCTTTTAGGTCCATACCCACGGTCCAAATCTGGCAATGTCGGTATTTTCATTGTGTTAGATCACTTGATGAAATTTTGTTTTTTGAAACCAGTTCGAAAATTCACATCGTCTGTTCTGGTTGAATATTTGGAAACCAGTATTTTTTCTATTTTTGGTATTCCTGAATATGTGATTACAGATAACGGATCACAGTTTAAATCAGCTTTGTTTGAAAGTTTCTTGTCGAAAAATGGTAGTAAACATATTCTCACCGCTATATATTCTCCACAATCCAACTCATCTGAAAGGGTAAATCGTTCAATTATAGCAGCGATTCGTTCCTATTCCTACTAATTACGCAAAAGTTAAAATTTATTAAAATTTATTTAAAGTCTAATTAAAAATAAGGCAAGAAAACTAAGTTCAAAAGAAAAAAAAATATATATATAAAATTGCATTTTAATATGCTAGTGGTAATTCAGTGTTGGTCGAACGTAATATAATGATTTAGCATGTAAAATTATACAGCAACAAAATGGAGAATGCAGCAGGCCTAAAGCAGAATCAAAATGTAAGTTTTTGTTAATTATATTGTGTTTGAACCTTTGATTGTCATATATTCTTTACTTCTATACCTAATTACAAATACATACATACAAGTTACTTAGAGTTACTTTTCTTGCGCTATTTTTTTTTTGAATAAAAGAAATGAATACTGAAAGAGGATACATGCTGCAGAGGATAAGATTTACCAAGGAGAAATCGGAGAAGATTTACCAATTTCATATGCCAGCAAATCTTTGAATAAGCATGAATTAAATAAGCCAGTTATTGAAAAGGAACTTTTGGCGATACATTGGGGGATTAATTTCTTTAGACCATATTTATTTGGACGCAAATTTATTGTGGTTACTGATCACCGACCATTAGTTTCTTTATTCTCGCACAAGAATCCATCTTCAAAGCTGACGAGAATACGAGTAGATCTGTCTGACTATGATTATGAAATTGTTTACAAACAGGGAAAGATCAATACAAACGCTGACGCATTGTCAAGGATAAAAATAGACTCAGATTTGTTAAGAACAATGATTCCGAAAACGGAAGATAAGTCCGCGAAGAAAACATTAATAATGACAAGGGGCATGACTGCAAAGGCTGTTGCAGAGAAAAACGTTGATATAGAGAAAAGTAGCTCTCGATCGGAGTCTGTACAGTGCACGGTACAACTTCATTGTTGGGACTGCACGTCCATTTCTGACGTTAAAAATGTGAAAAAGTTGAAATTTATTATAGAGAGCGATTTGAATATTAGGGGTCCCCAAAGAATTGAAATATTAAATAATTTAATACTGGTACGATGTAGTGATAATCTGAACAAATTCGATTTGTCTTTAGAGAAGCTATCATCGAGGATGAATACAGTAAATATTAAAGAGCTAGCGCTAGACGAAAATGACATGATATTTCGGTATATGTCAAAGGAAAAGTTTAAGAATTTATATAATGTGTTGCAACACGATAGATTAAAGAATAAACGCTCAGGAGTCAAGATATTAATATATAAAAGTCCCCAAAGAATAGAAGATGAAGTAATAAAAAATAAATTGATAGAAGAATATCACAATTCGCCTTGCGGAGGGCATTTCGGAATCAGAAAAACCATTTTAAAACTAAAACAAAGATTTGTTTGGAAGAATATGAGCAGAATGGTAAAAAATTTTGTGTCAAGTTGCACAAAGTGTGCGTTAAATAAACAAATAAGACATACAAAGGAACAGTTAATAGTCACAAAGACGCCAAGCACAAGTTTTGAAATCGTTCAAATTGATACTGTGGGACCATTGAGAATTTCTAATGGTTATCGCTATATTTTGACAGCCCAATGTGAATTAACAAAATTCGTTCTGGCATTTCCCATGGAAACCAAAGATGCAGACACTGTAGCACACACTCTCGTAAATCAATTTATTCTCAAGTACGGTTGTTTTAAAGTGCTAAAGTCCGACAAAGGAACCGAATTTGTAAATGAGCTCATGGGCAACATTTGTAAACATTTAAAAATGCAACAAGTATTTTCGGCACCATATCATCATGAAACTATCGGTGGTGTAGAAAGAAACCACAGGGTACTTAACGAATATATGCTTGCATTTGCCGATGACCAAGAATGGGACAAGTGGGTTTCATTTTACACTTTCGCGTATAACACTACTCCAAATGTTGATACGGAGTACACGCCGTTTGAATTAGTTTTTGGTAAATTACCGTATTTGCCGAGTGATGACATTATGAAAAGTCAGCCTGTGTATAACATGGAAAATTACGCGAATGAAGTTAGTTTCAGGCTGAAGGCATCTATAGAAAAGGCAAAAGAAATCATTAATAGAGTTAAATTGAAAAGAAGAAATGACAGCGAAACAAAAATAAATCCATTAGTCGTAGATGTAGGAGATTTAGTTATAGTAAAGTTAGGTGGTAGAAGGAAAAACCAGAGTCCTTACCATGGACCTTATAAAGTAGTAGAAGTAGATGGGGTAAATTGCCTTGTAGAGATTAAGGGACATATTAAGAAACTTCATAAAAATAACTTGAAAAAATATATCGTAGAAACATAGACTTATATATCCATGTATTAATTATTAAATTTTTTTTTTATTTTAAAGACTATATTTAACAATATTCAATTTTTAACATTATATATATAATTTTTAAACCAAATATTATATACCATTATTTTTACAATACTTTTAATTATTCCTAGATGATCATTTTAACTGAATTGATATTATTAAAATTAAGATTTCAAATTTGTAATATTTTTAAGGAATTCATTTATTCTTAAAATCAATTTTGTTAATTTTAATTAAATTAGTGTAAACATTTACATTATATATTTTTAAATTTCTTATCATATCAATTAATTCAATCATACTAATATTTTATTTTATAACTTTTCTTATTTTTTTTTGAAAATTATTTCTACACAACTAAAATTTCATTTTTCGTTTTTCCAAATAATTTTCATCTAAAGGGTAAGGGTGTGGTGTATATGCATATACTACAGTGTAGCGCACCAGCCCACAAGAGTACACAAACGAAAAAGTACCGCTAGCAGCGAACACTTGAAACTGCATCAATAGCATACGCTGCTGCCCTGAATAGGAGCGCAGCATAATAGTACGTAAACCAACGTTTGTTTGCTTTTGTCACTTTTCCCTTCGCTTGCATTTCTGTCAGCGCGAGGCAGAATGAAATTTGAATCCTGGCTTTGGCAATAAATGCGATCGGCCAATGCCCTTCTGGCAGCGGTAATAAAATATTGATTCAGAATGTAGAAATGATTTTTGTATTATAGAATTGTAGATGTAAGCATATTTTTTTAGGAACTGAATGTAGTTGAAAGTAAATTGAAAAGAAATTGAAAGGGTCGCCAGGGTATAAAAGCCATGGCGATTCAGAAATAAATCAGAGATACTTTTTGGCTTTCAAACCGAAAACTTCTTTCATTTGACTAATTGCGGCGACTTCGCCAAGCATAACTGTCAGCGGAGGACCGCTTTAAACATCCAAACAATAGAATAGGGACTACTGACTAAAACAGATAATACTTAAATATTATAGGATACAAACTTAAATTTGTATATAAAAATAAACATCTAGAATGCCTAAAGCTAAAATTTAAAATGATAACCTATAAATTTAAAATATTTTTTTTAAACCTATTTCTACTTTTTGTTAAAATAATTAAATGCGACATAAAAAAAATTACTAATGTTATTTTCGACACCGTTTAAAATTTCTATGCATACCCCTTAATATAATTTGTTGGTTACTACAACAACCACCATATATGCCTACTGCATCATACTGATGAGTACTCTCTTACGATCCGTTATATTGTTAGTTTGTTTATTCTTTTGTGTTGCCTATGAACTCTGCGTAAGTGATCATTAACGAAATAGATCTTTCGCTATAAAAGTGATTAAAGTTGCCACTTTGGTGAAATTATAAAATATTGCTAATGGTAGTATTATTGAATCAAACTAAAATGAATTTTCTGAAATCTAATAAAATGGGAATTTAAAACATGAAATAAAAATGAATTTTGAGTAAAATTTTTAATATGACCTAGGGCGAACTGAATTGTAGTAAGGGTTCTTAAATAAATTAACTTGGATAAGTTTAAGAACCAAGGTAGGGAATAGGGCTAATTAAGGGTTATCACATCGAACCCAGTGTTGCGTTTGACTAATTGATATTTGTAGTTTTTTTTATAATTTAGGTTCTGGTTTCTCGTTTAAAGTCTTTCCGTTTAACCGTTTGCACAATTCAAGTTTAACTTTATTTAGTTTCCGAGTAAGCACGTAGTTTTTTTGTTGTATGGAGATTCAGAGAGGCATAGTCAAAGACCCCCCCCCCCCCATCCGACGAGCTTTAGCCACTGCCAGTACGTGCTGCCGACTATACCCTCCTGTAAACACATTGAAGAAGCCCAAAAGAAATTCCAATGTCCATTCTACCATTACATTGAAGACCCGTACATAGGACATGCGGTGTCCCGGGTAGAGGTTGCGGAGCGCGATATTTATGTGTGCAGCTAGGAGCTCTCGGGTCGTTCGGCTTGCGTCGCAGCGCATCAAGTTCAGAGTGGTCGCCGTGACCGGCGGCGGTGATGCTCCTCTTGGGACAAGGGGCATCACCGGGGTTTCGGATGTGTAAGAGCATGTCCGCCCGGAGCTGTGGCTAGCCCATCGTGTCGCGGCGTTGCGTGGGTTTGCGGACTCGGTGTACGGGTGGCGATATGCTGCAGGAATGGCGATGGTCGTTCGGAATTCAGTCGCGCGTTGGCTCGCGGCAATCTGGTCGTTGATGTCCCGAAGGTGGTGACTCTAGATCTCGCTCGGTGGTTGTTGACACAATATTGGCCCATCCCAGGCAGATTTCGGGGCCGGCGCAGTGGCTCGAGGGGCCTACAGATGGCGCGTCCAGGACGACGGAATTGCTAGAGTTCTCGCGGCTGGGGGGATTGCCCTCACGGGTGTCAGCCGTCCTGTTGCCGGCCATTCGAGCATCTTTGGTCGCGCTGAGGCTGGGGTCGGGTGGTGTGAGTGAGCGGGAGGCCGCCGGGCTCTCGCGTCTGTTACCGGCCCTTGGTGAGGGGTGGTTGACCCATTCCACCACACGTAGTTCGTTATCGCGCGGGTGGCGTTGGACTGTTTCCAGTGGGCGGCGAGCGAACAGCGCCTCGTATTGATTCCGTGGTATGGCCGCCGAGTGTCTGACCAGGCTGTTGGTAATGTCCTCGAAAGCTCGCGGGGACCGAGGCGGATCCTCCGCAATCATGGTCACCTTGATGGTGCATTCAACCGCGCGCACCCCCGGAGCAATCAGGCTCTCCTCATACTGTACGCTGTAGTGCCCGAAGCGTCGGTATCGGCTCGCCGGTGACGAGGTCTTGAAGGATGGCGGGACCGTGTTCGGTGGTGGCGTCATCCGTGGTGGTGGTGGTGTTGCAGGCATGGTCGGCCTCCCCATGGGTGGCGGCACCAGATTCGGGTTAGGTCCGCTTCGGCGTGGGGTGTGCGGATGCGGATTAGCTCGCGCCGCCACTGTGCTGTGGTCGTCAGAGAGTACGATAATCGTGCTAGGAGGGGCCCCCTCTCGGCCCCTGGGGTTTTTGGTGGCGTGTCCTGCCCTTGTGTCTGTTGTTGTTGTGGTAGCAACTGTAAAGAGAGTCGTTTACAAGAGGACATCACACATATACCTATCTGATTCCCTAACAATTTTACATGTCTTCGTCGTCCGTCGTGTCTGTCATTTTGAGGTTGAGGAGCATCGCCACGTCACCAGGTGCGGTCCATAGCTCAAGCACAGTTAAGTCCGTGGGATGGGACGGGCATCTGAACAGGTGCTCAGCTATGTTAGGCGAATGTCCACAATCGGGACATGTGTTCGCAATGTCCGGGTATAGCCGGGACATACAGCTGTTCAGATACCTGCTCCATCCGGACCTCAACTGTGCAAGAGTGCACCTGGTCTAGCGGGGTAGCACCCTTTCCCCATCTGCAATGGGTGGTGGTCTTCCATTTAGGACAACATTTGGCTGGTAGCTAGCCAATGCTGCCTCCACCGCCTCTACGTGCAGCGCTTTGAGCCCCGATATGCAAGCTGCCCTGTCGAAGGGGGTGCAATTCGTAAACCGGCTGATTTCCTCGCGGTAATCAGCCAGTCCTCCCCTTATGTTACGGGACGTCGCAGGGGCACCAAGTAATGCGTTATTCGGGTAGTGTTCCTGGTGGCAAGCCAGGAGGAACATGACGTTGTGTTCCCTCACCTTCATCACCTTCGTCTCCTCGTGCAGGTGGTCCTCATCCGACATGAGATGACAACCTGTCGAAAATGTCACACGGTTTGCATTGGTTCATCCCATTGCCTATTTGGGTTTGCACATTGAGCAGAGCGGTGGTCGTGCTGCGGTCCTTACGGAACCCGTGCTGATGCTCAGCCAGCACCAGATGCTCACTGAGCATCGGCAGCAAAAGTGCTTCAAGCGTCTTCGCTACCGGGGAGAACAGTGAGATCGGCCGGTATGATTTACCTTGGTCTGAGCATTTACCCGGCTTAAGCAATGGGATGACCCTATCAACTTTCCAGACATCGGGTACGATGGATGAAGAAATGGACGCGTTGAACAGTGCAGCAAGGTAGTTGAGACCCGGCTCGTCCAAGTGTTTTAGCATTACCATCAATATACCATCCGGACCTAAGGCTTTAGAGGCTTTGGCGTTTTTGATGGCTGTTGCCACGTCCAGCCCCGTGAAAGCAGGTCTGTTGCTTTCATCTTCTATCCTTAGGCCGTGTACTTTTCGAATGGTCGCTCGCTTGGACCTGTCTTGGCTTTCCGGGTGTTCAACAAACTATCTGCAGAACATACGCGAGCACTTCTTCGCATCGTCGTAAGGGATCGAGTCGAAATTTATGGCTGTGAGGTCTTTGCGTCTTGTTGGGTTCGACAAAGACTTTATTGTCGACCACAACCTCGCTGACCCATTGGCACAGCCATCCAGATGCTCGGTCCACTTAGTCCTCTGATGCTCATTTACCAGGCGTCTGATTTCAACGTTCAGATCGCGCATACGCGGATCCGCGATCAGCGGGGAAATTTGGGCGAATCAGAGGGATTCTACATGCCGGGATCGACCGTGAGGCGGCCTTTACGATAATGTTTCGCATAAGCCGCTCGCCCTCGTATACGCTTCCCCCTTGCTGGAGACCATCAAACGCATGGTTCGTGAGTTCCTTGAAGCCTTCCCAATTAGCTTTCGCATAATTGAGGAACGTTCTTTTCTCCGCTTCAATGAAATCATTTGGCATGCCAACTGTTATGGTAATAGGGAGATGGTCAGAACTAAGCCGGATGCCTGTGGTCCACGTTGTGCACATCAAGAGTGACGCCCCCACGATGCTAATATCGGGGGAGCTGGAGCAGCCTCCTGTTACCCTTGTGTGTGCGTCGGTGTTGATCGCAGTGAACGTGGAGGCATCCAGCTGCTCAGCCAGATATGCCCCGCGCCTGGCTACGCCAAGGCTCGAGAACCATGTATCGTGGTGGGCATTGAAATCTCCAAGAATAACCCTGGAGTCGCCCACTAACAGGTGCGCGATCGATGGCAAGTAGCCAGCCACGCAGGCAGTATTGGGTGGAATATAAACGTTCACTATTTCCACCTCGTCTACCCCGAATCTGACAGCGATACCTTGCTGCTCGATAAAGCTGTCATTTGGGGATACGGGGAGTTGGAGTTGGCGATAGCGAACGCTATTGTGCAGTATAAATGCTACTCCACCCCCCCTATCCTGCCGGACGATATTGTAGTCGCCCATGGCGTTCAGTCGTGACACCTGGGAGAGCTTTGTTTCCTGGATTGCTGCAATCATTATCGCGTTGTCACGCATGAAAGCAACAATCTCAGGAAACTTGCCCCAGATGCCATTACAATTGAACTGCAGGATGTTGATGTTCGAGGGCACTGCAACAGGGCTGACTGAGGTCGCATGAGGAGGGTGCTGCCGTGGCACAGTGTTCGACTGCGGTGGCTGCTGCTGACGACGCGTCCGTGGAGGCCGAACCTGCACCGGCATCTGCGCTATTGGCGCTTGATGCTGTTGCTGAGGGCAACAAGGTGCGGTATAGTCCGGCGTCCATTGCCGCGTCGACATCAGCCCCGAGCACAATCGCTGATGGCACCATTCGTTGCAGCTATTGCACCGCACTGAGGCCGTATTGGCTCGAATGGGCAGGCGACACACTGTGCACAGCCACACCCGCGGCCCGGGGTTCTGCTCGACGCCGGCACATATAAGTAATAACAGGAGCAGGCCTGCGAGCTCACTGGGCTGAACGGGATGGCGAGTCGTAAGTCGGGCCACACTCGTTCGGCTTCTGCGCGCATGTCCTGTGCGGACGGAGGCGACTCTGGGGTGACCGCCGTGGATTGATTTGGCTCATAGTTGGTGGTGTCGTCATCCCCGAACGACCGGTATTCGGCTGCCCTCTCATTCAGGCCGATCAACATGTCCAGCCCAAGTGCTGAAGCATTTGCCATAGAGATGTCTCCTTCGGCGCTGAGGGGGGCTAACACGTCCATAGATTTTGGTGGGGCTTCGTCTGCTGCTTCGTCCTCATGGCCCACTGGCGGCCCCGTGGGCGTTGGGTGCCACTCGTTATCGTCCTCGTCGTCGGGGTCGACGTGTGCCAGGCATCGGGTCGTCTTCGCCTTCGCTGACGGGTGTGGGTGAAGGCATCCCGCTCCCTTTTCGGACTGTGGGGCCCATGGAAAATGCCGAGCGCCAGGCTGCAAGTTTCTCGGTTGGTTAAGGATGAGGGCGTTGTATCCTCACCGAGACGGATTGTCCGGCGACCGCGATTCCTTTCCTCCGCCAGGCGGCGACGGTAGCGTTCTCTGGAGGCTTCGTAACGTTGTGCTTCGTCAGTCATGGCGTTGGTTTCAGTTTGTTGGTTGTCACCTGAGGAAGAGATAAGAAAACAGTTAATAAAATCGCATTGGTCTTGGGTGCCTACACCGGTCCCCTGCTTTTGGCGGTGATACGTTTTTAATTCGCTTAAATGCGCTGTTCGCACCCGTGGATCCCCTTCACGCGTCAGACGGACGGTGACTGGGGAGGCGAAACTGATGACAACATACGGCCCTGCGTATTTTGGCGCGAGCTTGGCCGCGAAACTATCAATAGCTTTGAACAGCGGGTGCTGCCTTACCATCACCAATTGTCCTATCTTAGGTTTCCATGGCCTTCTACGCGGCTCGTTCCGTGGGTTCGATGGGCGTGGTCCCGGTGGCAACCGTGTCGCTATCATACAGGGCGCGGGGTAATCGAGGCTCCCTCCCCCTGAGTGAGGAAAGCGGGGCTGTAGCCGGTGCTTTCGGACGTGCAAGTATTGATGGCTGTAGCGCTGCGCAGGGCCACCAGCTCGGTCCACTTTGAGAATCGGTCGATGAAGACCAACAGTGTGGTGTTGCCATGTTTAGAGCGGGGTAGTGGCCCAAGGCTCCTCTGGGATGGTGATCAGCATTTCTTCGACCGGTGCCTGCTGACTCACCTTGTATTGTTGACAAAGCTCGCATTTCCGCACGTATCTGTTGATGTCGCGGAACATACCCGGCCAGTAGTATCGGTTGGTGACGCGTGAAATTGTCTTTCGAATACCGAGATGGCCAGCACTGGGGCTGTCGTGGTTTTCTTCCATCAGACGCCGTCGCAGCGGTGAAGCGACACACAGCTTCCAGGGCGCGCAGTCCTTGTCGCCTGCGTGGCGTGCCAAGCGCCGGTACAGCTGATTTCCGACGAACACATAATCCGAATACTTATCTGGCTGTTGTTGGACTTCAGCCAGTCACGCACAGTCGGGCTGATTGTCGGTAAACGTAGCTTGTTGGCACTCCTCCAATGGTTGCCTGGAGAGTGCGTCGGCCACCACGTTGAGCTTGCCCTTGCGATACTGTACGGTGAACTGATGCTGCTGCAACTCCAGTGACCACAGTCAGTCTGGAGTGTGAACGTCCGGCGACTCCGTCAACTTTGTCTTGAGCGTCTCGAACGCCTGTTGTTGTTCTTCACCCCAATGAAGAACAACAACAGGCGTTCGAGACGCTGCACAATGGCAGCGAAATCGGGTACGAACCGTCGGTACCAGGACGCGACACCCAAGAAACTTCTGACTCCTCGAATATTGGTAGGTGGCGCCAGTTCGCGGATGGCCGCCACTTTGTCGGGGTCCGTATGGATGCCCTCGCCGCTTATAATATGCCCTAAATACTTAACTTGGGTCTGGAAAAACTCACATTTTTCAGGGTTGATGCGTAGATTGGCTGCTCTCAGTCGTCGGAAAACCTCCTGCAAGTTCCGGATGTGCTCCTCCAGTGTGGCACCCGTGACCACGATGTCGTCTAAGTACGCAAAAGTGATGGGTTCCAGTTCCGACCCAATCACTTGGTCAAGCGCCCGCTGAAACGTGGCGGTGCCGAGTGCAGCCCGAAAGGCATAACGCGCCACTGGTATAGCCCACGGCCGGGTACGGTGAAAGCGGTGACCGGCTTGCTACCCTCGGCCATTGGAATCTGCCACTAACCGTCCTTCAGGTCGAGACTGCTGATGAGTTTTGCATTACGCAGGCGATCGAGAATATGGTGGATACGGGGCAACGGATACGCGTCGGGAGCGTCTGTTTAGTTGTCGATAGTCGATGCAAAGACGCCAGGTCCCTGTTTTCTTACCAGTGTCGCGGCATAAATTCGCGACAGAATTTTGTTTGTTGTTATTGTTGTTTGTTTGTTATTGTTTTGTGTTTTCCCTTTGTTCGGGGCGACGGGTGAACAAAACCGAAGGGAAAAACACAGACCGAAAACGCGCGCTGACACTTTTTATTGCATTGTTTTTTATTATATTATTCTTTTATTTATTTATATTGTTTTGGTTTAATTAAACCAAATTTGACACTCGCGGGTGGAATGCAGCCGGGCGTGATAATTGACAACAGCTGTCAAGATCTCTTATTCCCTTTTGTTACGACTTCGTTTTAGAAGTTTGTCTTTCTTCGCTACGTATCTAGGTTATGTTGTTGATCGACATGGCTTGCATGTTGACCCCGAAAAAGTTGAGGCAATGCTGAAAATTCCAGCGCCCAAAAATGTAAGGGAAGTCAGGTCGTTTGTTGGCACCATTTCTTGGTATCGTAGGTTTGTTTCGAATTTTTTTCGAAGTCCAGCTGGTGAATTGATTCTGTAAAGAATCGTGCGAGGGATTTCAGGCAGGTCGGTCTGGTCCCGTAAATCAAGTGCACATAAAAACATAATTTTTGTCATTAGTGTTTTTTTTTTTCTAAAATGCCCTCGTTTGACAAATTTCCGTTTTGTGTGTCAGTGAGTTGTCCCGTGAACCAGGTGCACATAAGAACTTGATTTTTGTCATTAGTATTTTTATACCCCCACACTCACTGTGGCAGGGTATACTCACTTTGTCACAACGTTTGTAACGCCCATAAGGAGGCGTGTCCGGTATGGAAAAGTATATATATTCTTGATCAGTATCACCTCCTGAGTCGATTTAGCGATGTCCGTCTGTCTGTCCGTCTGTCCGTCCGCACGATAGCGGTCGCAGTTTTGGAGATATCGACTTGAAACTTTGGGTACATGTTTTTATCGTGAATACTGAGATCAAGTTCGAGAATCAGCCAAATCGGACAAAAACTGGGCGTGGCTCCCATACACCGAAAAAAAAGGTAAAAATTTTGTATTGTTGTATTCGATTGGAAATGTTTAGAAACGTATTTTTGACATGGTCCGAGGTTCCGAAGCCACATATATAAGGGTCTAAATGGGGTCTTGAGACCAATTTTTTTTTTGTGGATTTAATTGGATATTTTTAGAAATGGATTTTGGACATGGTCCGGGCTCCAAAACCTCCTATAATTGGCTCAAAATAGGGTCTTGAGACCACATTTTTATATGTTCGAGGTACTTCTTCCTACTGTGTGGGGGTATTTCAACTTCGGTATAGCCGAAGATAGTCCACTCTCTAGTTTTTTTTCTAAAATACTCTCGTTTGACAGATTTCCGTTTTGTGTGTCAGTGTGTTTTCGTTTCCATTTCACGTTCGGTTATTTGCGGTTTCCATATAAGTGTATATTTCAGAGTAGGATTTGAAAAGTTTAGTTATCCGGTTTTCGCGTATTCGTGTGTTTTGTTCGGTCGGTCGAGGGTCGGCTTTAATCCCACGCGTCGCGATTGAGCTAGCGGGCAATTAGGGATTTTAATTATCGCGTGGGGATTTTTGGATTTAATTTGTTTTATAAATTTTAGATAAAAATAGCGCGATAAGCTGGCGCCCAACGTGGGACTATTTTGTTTTGTTAATAAAAATATTTTTGTTTTTTTTAATAATTTTTTTTTGATTTTTAACTTTTTTTTTATACTTTAACTAATTTTTTTTTATTTTATTTAGCTTTTTTTAAAAATTACATCGGCGTTGCCGTGACGTCAGAGCTAGCGACAGAGTTCGGGATATCTCCGGTGAGTCCGTTCCGTTTGTTTTGGTGCAACAATTGTAGTTTTTTTAATTTAAATTTTTTTAATGATTTTAGTCTAATTTTTGAAGTGTTGCACCTCGGTATTTGTTTTTTTTTTATTATTTATTTATTCTGATATTTTTTTTTGGATTTAAATTTTTTTTTATTGTTTTTTTTATATTATTTTTTTTGGATAATTTGGGTGTTTATTTAATTATTTCTTAAATTATCAGTTTTGTGTTTTTTTATGAGTTATTGACTCTTGGCGTGGACTTGTGGTCTAGGGCCGGTGTTGTGCCAGATTTGGCCAAGAGTCAGTGGAGTTTTTCCGACCAATTCGAGGTCTCGTCAGTAGCGGCGATAGTTGATAGGGTTGCTTTGTCAACCAGAGAAGATTCGGTTATTGAAGAGTCAGTATAGTTTTCCAGATCAAGGTCTCGTCAGTAGCGGTGATAGTTGATAGGTTTGCATTGTCAACTAGGGAAGATTTGGTTTTTCAATAGTCAGAGGAGTTTTCCAGGCCAAGGCCTCGCCAGTAGCGGCGATAGTTGATAGGTTTGCTTTTTCAACTAGGGAAGATTGGGTTTTTCAAGAGTCAGAGATGTTTTCCAGGCCAAGACCTCGTCAGTAGCGGCGATAGTTGATAGGTTTGCTTTGTCAACTAGGGAAAATTCGGTTCTTGAGGAGTTAGTAGGGGAAGTTTATCGAGCTATGCCTGAGGGACTTGGGGCTGACTTAGAACTCCATGTTTTCGTGTATTTTATCGGTACAAATACATTTGATAAGCATGTTGAGGTTCTGAAGGAGGTCCTGAGGAGGATTTGTGGGCAGGGCTTGTGATGAATAGGGAAAAATTTAATTTTTCTGTTTCTTCGCTACGGTATTTAGATTTGTTTCGAATTTCGCTGATTTGGTAAAGCCTCTAACTGGTCTTCTAGAGACGAAGAACAGGTTTAGGTGGCCGCCGGAGTGCGAAAACAGCTTTTGTTATAGGGGACAAGGAAATCTCTTATTTGAGTAGGTCGTTGAGTAGGAGCTAGAGAACTAACAAATTAAGACCACTTTGAGGGCTTATGTGCCGGAGAACCACAGGACGTGGGATTCTCGTCTCTCAAAGGTGGCATGCTGTAATGGAACAGCGCAGCGTGAGATTTTGGGGGCGACTTCGTGAGTTTTGGCCGGAATATGGCGGTCAGAGGTGATAAGGATTATAGACGAGTGGGGGACTCAGACCAACCGGATAGTACCGGGCCAAGAAAATGGCAGACTTGAGGGACGTCTTATAGAAAAGTTGGAAATGGCAAACTCAGACGTAGAGATGTACGGAATTTACCACACGAGTTAGTATGGAGACGTTATTTTGGGTTTGTCCGATGCTGCAAACTATTTTGCAGTGAAGTTAGTTTTTTTAAGAATTTTTAGGGTTAAAAAAGATGTTGTCTCCGCGGGCATATGTTTTGGAAGACGGACGAGAAAAGGGGACTCAGGGTGAATTTCTCCGGTTAGATTCGAAAGTTGGCTGGTCTCAGGAGACACTCGCGGGTGGAATGCAGCCGGGCGGAGAATTGACAACAGCTGTCAAGATCTCTTATTCCCTTTTGTTACGACTTCGTTTTAGAAGTTTGTCGATGAGATTTTACGATCCGATGTTGGGGAAGGCATTGCGCGAAACTATACTTACGGGACGAAGACATAATATGAAAAAAAACTAGACTAAAGCTTTTTGTACTCTAAACCTGTTTTGGAAGGGGAATCTGTCGACATTTATGCTTTCGCCTATACAAACATGAGTGCCGCCAATTAGAGTATTTTCATTTTGGTGGGTGCGGGGGTGTATATGTAAATTTGCCAAACACACTCTAGAAAAATCTGAGAAGATCTTTCACATATAGGTGTGGGCAAAGCCAGTCGGCGAATACTGGCTTCTGCGTAGGTCGCGCTCATGTGTGGGGGTTGAAGATGTTAGAGAAATGGAAAGTGAGCGCCATATATGCGTTCATATAGACAAGGTTCTTTAGTTCTTTTTAGGCAGGGAAAAGAGTGCGAACAGTTTAGTGGACTGGCGTTTTCTTTTTAATTTTAAATTTTAATTTTCGAGTAGTGTTTTTAAAAAAAAAAAGGATTGTTTTTTTTAATTTTTAAATTTGATTATTAAATTGTGTTTTTATGGTTGCTGAGGACCTTGTCGGATGGTAGAGCTGAGGCAGGAGATATTTTCGAAGGGAGTATTTTTCCGCGCTGGTGTTATTTCCACCAGCGGGTGGCAATAGTGTTTTTGGTGTTTTTTTATCTGTGGCAGTCGGCCATTTAGTTTATTCGAAGGGTATAAAAGGAAGGAAAAAATGTTAATAGTGTTTGTCAAGTTGTGGCAAGTCGGCCACTGGTGTTTCGAGATTTTATAGTGGAGTTGGTCTCCGTCGGTTTTGTGGTCCTGGTTTCCCCTTTCCCTTCCAATTTTTGTTGTGGCGTCCCGCACCTGAGCCAAGTTGTTGCTGGACATCGATTTTTTCGAAGTTTAGCTGGTGAATTGATTCTGTAAAGAATCATGCGAGGGATTTCAGGCAGATCGGTCTGGTCTGTAAATCAAGTGCACTACTCTCGTTTGACAGATTTCCGTTTTGTGTGTCAGTGGGTTTTCGTTTCCATTTCACGTTCGGTTATTTTCGCGTATTCGTGTGTTTCGTTCGGTCGGGGATACCATTCCGCGAGGGTCGGCTTTAATCCCACGCGTCGCGATTGAGCTAGCGGGCAATTAGGGATTTTAATTATCGCGCAGGGATTTTTGGATTTAATTTGTTTTATAAAGTTTAGATAAAAATAGCGCGATACCAGCACTATGGGCTGTGGGACGGCTCTATGCATCCCTTTGCCAGGAGCTTGTTTATCTCTTAGTCTATGACGGCCTGCATCGCTGGATTCCGCGGGAAGTATCTATTAAGGCATTCAATCCCGAAATGTTTTCGGAAATCCCGGGATTTCGGGATTTGAAATTACAATCCCGGGATCCCGGGATTTATTCGGGGAGCTTAATTTCAACGTAGAAATACTATTTAATAAATATTGCATTAAACAAAACAAAATTTAAAATAAATAAAACCAAAAGTTATTAATTTTAAATTACTCTGATCGATCAAGTTTGATATTTTATGTGTTAAATTGAGTTGCTTCATTATTTATTTTGCCACGCTGTCACAAAATAATTATATTAAATATATCTACTCTTTTGTCGAATAAAAAAAATTGATTCAATTTAAAAAAATTTTATTCAGATCGATAAAAATTTTTTGTTTATTGTTATTGTTATTGACAAAAATTGTCTTAATTTTTTGTGTGTGTAGCACTAAGTCTACGAAAGTGAGCTTTTTGTGTGTACCAATTAGATTGAAAGTAAACGCACTGCAGTATTTTTGTGGAAAAGAGTCGAAAATATCTTAAACAATGCATAAAAAATCAATTTTTTGAATCCCGGGATTCCGGACTCAAAATCCCGGGTTTCCGGGATTTAGAAAACGTTCGGGATCCCGGGATTTCGGGATCCCGGGATTGAATGCCTTAGTATCTATGCTTAATGGGGCGTGTGTCGGACATGATGATGTGGAGCTGTGTGATATTTGTGGTCCCCTGCAGTTCGTTGAAAAGGGGTAGCTCCGCCTGTAGGAACTCGTCAATCCTTTTCTGCTGGTTTTCCCGGTGAATTCGCCGAAAGCAGGCACTGCATCGGCGGCGCGTCAGGTTTCAGCCGTAAGGTCGTTCCTGCGCATGTCAGGCTGGCTTCCGTGAAAATGAGGAAATCGAGCCCCAAGATAACTTCCTCCTGTGCGTCGGGCATAACAACGAATTTAAGCAAGCAATTGCTATCGCCTAACTCCACCCGAGATTCTATGACCTGATCTAACCTGCGACTGGACCCGTTGGCCAGCGTCACTTCTCCCTAATATGCCTCTTTCCTACTTCTTTTTTTAATTTTGTGTGCGAATGCGCCACTGACGAAGCTACGCGTCGCTCCCGTATCAATGACCGCCTGCACGGGCCGCCCCCCAACAACGGCTGGGGTATCGCAGTCCCCACGCCCCCTCGACTGGGCTGATCTCCTCTTTCGTTTCCCGACTGGCGACAGCAGCCGATAGTCTTTTTGCCTCGGCCAGCAAAAATCTACTTGCGACAGGCTTGTGGGTCAACGCGATCAGTCTGAGCCAACGGGGATGCAGGGGCAATAGCCTGCGGGCCCTGGGTTACCATACGATGCTGATTCCCCAGGCTATACGGAAATGCTGGACGTCCATCCCCTGGGGATTGAACTATTCCGCTTGAATCCCTGTCTTGAATGCACTCCACTTCTTGGGCCAGGGCCATAAGTTCTGTCAAATTTTTAAAATCTTTCCGCCGAATGTACCAGTGATATTCCGGCCGTGCGTTTCGGAACACGCGCATAGTCGCGGAGCGACTCATAACTTTGTTGGACACGCTCCCGAATGGCGTCATCGATGCGCTCAAAATAGCGAGCCGGGAGGAAAATCTTTTTTGAAGGATGCCTGCGTTTTCCACTGTTGGTTGCATGTACGGAACCAGACAAGGGCCTGACCCCTCAGGATTTCGGGCAAGAAACGTGGCAGGTAATCTCTGTCTAACCCCTCCATACAACACAACTCCTCCACCCGCTCGATGAATGCAAGCGGGTCAGGGCCCCCCTCATAATAGCAAAACCATTTACGTACCTTATGTGTGACCCCCACGCCTGTGGCGGCTGGTCTTATCTGGTCGGCTGAGAAATGGTGGGCAGGCGGAGCCATGCCGGTGGTGGTGGGTGCTGTGGGAGGCCCGTCTGGTTGGTATCCGGATGAGATGACCGCGGTGAGAGCCGAAGGTGCAGGTGGCCCGCCCGAAGCGGTTGCGCCGGCTGCTGCAGACTCAGAAGAGCCAGGCGCCGTTGCCGGTGAAGCTAGCTGCAGGGCGAACGTTGGCAGCGGTGCGTCGGTGACTGTCTCGGCGTCGACCCCATTTTCTCGGGCTTGAGGCAAACTTCTGCTCCATGTTGTCACTTGCCCCTATCCCGAGGGTATCACTACTGTCACTTGCCTTACTCGGGGTGACCGTGAGGCCCCGCATATGCTTTTCTTGTAGCACTATTAGTCGTTGCACCGTTTCGGGGCTTAGTTTGGCCATTAAATGCGGACAAACGTTGACGGAGCCCTGGCACTGTACCGATCGGGTCCAGCTCGAACTCGGTCGCATAGGACATCAGGTCCGCCTGATTCAGGCTATAGACCCAACTTGTTAACACTTTGCCTTCCGTGGCCTTTTTCGCTTTGTTTTCTTTCTTTAAATTCTTTTCTTTTGGGACTTTCTTTGTGTTTTTTTTTTCCCCCTTTTTTCCTCTTTTCTGTCGATGGCACTTTGATTTTTTAAATTGCACTGTTTTCTATGATTTTCTCTCTTTTCTTTTCACTTCGCGCACTGGATGTTTTATGTCCCGAGTTACACTGTACGAGCGCTTGGGCAGAACTTGTTCACTTTCGAGTATTCTAGCTTCCCGATTTTTCCACTTTTGTTTATTTAATGTAATTTAATGTTATTTTACACGCGAACCTTCGTAGAATTTTCTTAGATTTGCACACTCGGTCCCTGCTCCGGCGCCATTGTAAAGGTGTTTTTTGGGGGCCGGGGTGAAGCCGTCGGCGTCCAGAATTCGTTGCAAAAATTTGTAAATTTTTGGAACCGAGTGCACAAATTTAAAGATTTTTAGTTTATTATTTTAAATTTTAAGTTCATTTATATTGTTGAAATTTTCCATGTGTACACTTTGCTTAACTTATATTATCTATATTGTGTGGCGGGAGGCCAACCGCTGGGGCACTAGCAATTTCCAGCCAATTCCATGGGCAGATGTCCGTATGAGGCGCGTTGGATTTTGGTACATGAGGTCGGGCTTCGTGGCAACGGAGGATTATGGGACGATACGCTGTTATCTACGGTGAGTCTTAGCGAGAGCTCTAAATTCTACGTCAGAGAGTCTATACACCGCACGAATAGCCAGCGAAAGCCTACTTCAGATCGGGCAACGGGGAAGAGTCTACACACAGATTTAGAGCAAAGGGGTACTATAGAGAGAGGGGGTTATTTAGCATGGATTTTCGGGGACAGTAGGGTCTTCATTTTACGCGGATACTGGCAAATTTCTAACGGGAGAATTTACGGGGATTTGAGGTAAGCGGAACCGTTGCACCCGACGAATTCGCTGGCGAAAATTCCGAATCAGGAGCGGTTGAGGTCGAGATTTTTGCGGGAGAGTACAGGGACGCGGAACAGAGCTCACCACATGGATCGTTGGCGAAAGTTCTAAATAAAGAGAGTTTTCGGGAGGGAAAACGAGGTTTGGGCTGAATTCTCTGGTATTTTGCTGGGAGAGCGGAACTACTGTCACCACATGGGTCGTTGGCGAAAGTTCCGAAGAGAGGAGACTAGAAGAAGCGGAATATGCTGGCCAAATTCTTCTGAATTCTTTAAGAGAACTATTGTGTGGTGCCCTCGTTATAACTGTTACATCAATACCATAGAATCAGTGCAGAAACAGTTTTTGATTTTTTGTTTACGTGGATTGCCTTGGAATCCAGATGTTAATCTTCCAACATACGAAAATTGTTTAAAACTAATTTCTCTTCCGTCGCTAAAAAACCGTAGACTAATGCTTAATTCAATATTCATTTTCAAAATTCTACAAGCCAATGTTAATAGTGAATGTCTGTTGAGCAAATTAAACATTAAAGTACCTTCCCGCGCAACAAGAAATTATAATTTACTTCAAGTAAAAATAGCCAAATCCAACTATATGAAATTTGAACCGTTCAGAGCAGCGTGCGACGATTTCAATAATATCTACAATGCAATTAATTTCAACAATTCAATTCAAAAAACAAAATCGGAAATTCTCCTTTTCCTAACAAACAATAATTCAAATACCTAAATTCAATAAATAATAATATCTATAACATCTAACTTCCGCTATAGCCCTAATGCTTAGCAGAATAAACACAGAATAAACACAGCTAAAAGTGCTTTTTGCTTAGCTCAACGTCGATCTTTACAATTACCTGCGCTATAGCCTTCATGCTTAGCGAAACAAGGAATATTTAATTACTTCCACTATAAAGCCTTTATGCTTAGTGGAATATTCCAAACGAGGTACTCACTCTATCGTCTGACTCTTCGATGCAGAAAAGTCCGGACTGTTGCTTCGGTCACCGGTCCGTGCGTCATGCGGATGCGCCTCTCGGTCGGTCGGACGGGTAAGTGGGCCGAACTCTAATTTATCTACTTATTTCTTACCCTCTGTCCGTTGTGTTGTTGCACGTTGTCGTCGAATTTCTTCCACCGCGAAATGCCGTCGGTGATTTTGCGGTTAGATTCGACGGTTCACTTCGAAGGTCCGAGACTGACTGACTTCATATTTCGCTATGGCCGATCGTCTGGCCATTTCGCAGACACCGGCGCCGACCATAAAACGGATTTCCCCCGTCGTGTGAAGGGAGTTGCCATCCAGTGTGCTAATGCCCCAGTGGTTGTCTACCTTACAATAACATTTCCCTCTTATTATGGGAATGCTACACCTAGGATTACAATTCATTAATTCTGTACATTCTAGTGACGAAATTCCTTAAAGTAAATTTGAATACTCTGCTTACTGTAAGGGTTTTTTAATTCATATGAAAAATGTGAAAATATAAAAGTGGGAAAAGTAGTAAATGGAATTCTCAAATAAAAATGTGTGGGGGAAAACCCGTCCTCACAACTTTCCTCCTCACATATCATAGGCAAATATCGGTTCTAAAGTCAAAACAGTTGAAATTTTAAAGTAAAAGTAAAAGAAAATTTAACTAAAAATTTATATTTTAAAATTGTTATTTCACTTATGAAAATAGAAGCTTTCTTCTAAATGAGTGATCGATTGCCCGATTGGGTTAGTTTGGTTCCTTTGTATATAAAAATGACT
Organism: Heteromyza rotundicornis; assembly: GCA_951394025.1. Taxonomy (NCBI): domain Eukaryota; kingdom Metazoa; phylum Arthropoda; class Insecta; order Diptera; family Heleomyzidae; genus Heteromyza; species Heteromyza rotundicornis. The sequence goes on from OX596012.1 coordinate 32,934,546, forward strand.
TATGTGAAGTTTGGAGCCAATCGGATAAAGTATAAAGTGTCATCAAAATCCGAGCACTATTTCCAATGTTTTTCATTTTTGTATGGGGAAACAGAAGTGCATTCCTCGCCGACTTTTCTTTATCTAATTGGGTCCAAACTTCACATAAGTCATTTTGATATACAAAGGAACCGGTCCAATGTGCATATATCGCTTATTATTCCCTGCAATAAAGACAAAATTCGGGTTTTTGGAGTTATGAATGCCACTAGGATCCTCAGATATTTATCGGCATGCTGTCAAAAGGCAGAATTCATATCTTTAATTTTTGATGTATTTTAACCTTTTTTAAAAACATTCCAAGTGCTGAAATCCATATAAAAAACGGAAATTTAAAATTTCAAATCATGAATGAGCGATATATCGAATTGCTAACATTTTCAAATACTTCTTCTTCGTTTTGCTTCACCTAACCATGTCAATAATAATAAAAGGGGATTTGCACTGCTACCGTTGGTCTTTTGTGACCTAACCATGTTAATAAATTGGAAAATCTTCATGAATATCTGGAAGATAAAATATAAATGTCTGGAGTAGGGATTGGAATCCCGGCTTTATTTCAGTTTTGACTGTTTCATGTACAAGTTGCATACTTTAAGTATGTGGAAAGATGCAGCAGAGATTCTTTTGTAATATGATTTTCGACCACTTGCGAGATATTGGCGATTAATGGCCAATATTATGTTAATTTGTTTTAAAGTTTAAAAATCTACTTTTTATTAAAAAAAAAAATAGAAGGAAACTGCGATTTTTTGTTTATTTTTATTCATTGATTCCTCCACTGCAGTCTTGAAAGTGCTGCTGTTTAAGCATTAAACATATATTGCTGCTTATCGTGCTGCGTTGGTCTCTTTAGAAAGACCATAAGATTTACAACTACAGTGTATCATGTCACTCATAATTATTTACCCACACTGACAATTGTGCCGATCCTTGAACGCACTCAAATTACTTTACAATCTTGCTGTCACAAGTAATAAATAGTTTATAGCCTTTGCGGGGATCGTGTCCCTGCTGATAATACAGTCCACTTATATCTATATATACTTTTATTACTTTATGTCTGTGGGAACAATTTCTGTTCAAAGATTATGCCTAGTTTTAAGATTTTTTTGTATCTATATATTTAAGTGTTTGTTAAAAATAAAGTCAGTACTTATCTCATACAAGTGGTGTGTTCAGCTGCTGTACAAGGTACATATTTTCGTACAATAAAACGCAAACTCGCGATTTTATTGACAATGATTTTAAGAACAGACTGATTGCATTAACCATGATCTCATTTCACTGGGATGTTACGATTGATCCTACAAAAAGTCCTGTTGTAATTTGGACGATCTTACTAAACCGAAATATAATTAAAAAGATTATTGTTTTCGTGTTAACGTTATATTCTTTATTGGGTGAAAGAATATATCGCGCGGAAAAATGTAATCATTACTTTTAAAAAGTAAATATTACATTTTTTGGAATTAAATATATGAAAAATCACGGAAACAATTGAAACATTTAGGTTAGTATTTTTCACCTCTGGTTATTTCAGCTCTATCCAGCCGATAACTTATCCCATGAATAAAATTTATCCATCGGTTAATATCTCGGGCTAAAATTTGTTATTATTCACCTCTGGATAGCAATTTACCCGGTCTGGATATCTTAACCAGCCAAAAGTCAACGATATCCAAAAGTCAAAGATATCGAATATTTTATAATTCAAAAATAATTATTTGTTATTGTTTGCCATTGAATTTGAATTGCAAATTAGAATTGTGTGATGTTTTTTGTTGGACTAGCAATGGCTATCGGGGGTTTCTGCATTGCTGTTCCCTAATTTGCAGGGTATCACTTTATCGAATTTAGTGATACACTCCCGGCCTCAGAGCCTTTATGTTGAGCTTTTTATCGTTGCTGTCCTTCTCATCTTTAAAATATACAACCCTTGCAACATCTTCAAATGGCAATGTGTGTGTCTACAAATGGGCCCGGCTTCGTTCGTCTAAGACACTGGTAACCTATCGTGCATCCAGTCTATTCGGTTTATCATCCGATGACCTCCACGTAACTTTGTTGGGATGCAGGCTGTGACTCCCGACGAGTCATCGCTAAATACCCTCCCTAACAATCCTGCCATTGAAATCCCCCATAATAATTTGTATATCATGCCCTATGCGCTGTATCCAACACGTCGTAGAGCTGGTCCCTCATGGACTCTACCGCCTCTTCGGTAAAGGCATATGCGCTTTCAAGTGAATGCAGCATATTCTGCAACTAATCACCAATCAGCCCCTCGGACAGGCGGTTCTTCGCACCGGGGCTGACCCAGGTTCCCTGGTCAAGACCTGTCAACCCACCAAACCAACAGAACAGGTATGTTCAGGTTCTATCCTACCTTTCCTATTCTTTAATTTATTTTTTCACTGACGATGAAGGCAAAGCCGGCTTGTCTTCATTGTCTCTATCTCCTACTCCTTGTTGCCGGAGACATTGAGTCTAATCCAGGCCCCGAGGCATACGTGTGTCCTGTTTGTCGCAGAAAAATCACAAACAGAGGGGTGTCTGTATTATGTTATGGGTGTCATGAGTGGCTCCACCTGAAATGCTCCGGTCTCCGGAGTGCTAAACTTCATCATAGCAATTTCAGGTGTCCACCTTGCTCAATGACACTTACTGACCTGACAGTGACAAGACACGACACAATTGATGAGCCGCCCATACGGACTCGGGCGTCATCCATAACGCCCCGGACAGATCCGGACGTAAGACTTGACACGGACACTCAGACATCCGGACCCCTATGCGTGTCTCCTGCTGGCCCAGCCCGGTCGACGTGCAGGTGCTGTAGGAAGGTCTTGACGGGGACTGCGTGGCCGGTTGTGTGTAATGAGTGTGGATACACCTACCACCTGAGGTGCTCGGGACTACGTAACAAGGGCCAATATGGCCCTAGTTATGTGGGCCCATGCTGCCGCAGGATGGTGACTCCACGCCCAGCATCACCCAACCGTGCCCGGCAGTCTCAGCCGACCGACCGCAGCGCCCGTAACCCGACTGTGCCGACACCAGCAGGCGACGCCATTAACCCAATCACCGTAGATGAGCCCGGAGGTTCCTTGCAAGATAACGATGAAAGTGGTTTCAAGATCTTGCAATGGAACTGTAACGGACTCAGCAGGAAAGCAACTGAGGTGACCGATTTCATGGGTAGGCATGGCATCCTCATTGCGGCACTCCAAGAGACCAAACTGACGAGCAGGAATCCCCTTTCTTGCTCGTCAAGTTATAGTGTCGTTAGACAAGACCGCGAGAAAAACAAAGGAGGAGGTATTGCCTTTCTTATCCATGACTCGGTCGCCTTTCGCCTGCTAAACATCCCATCTAGCGACGATCACCTGGAAATACAGGGGATTGCCGTTCGATCGGGCGAGGTTGAGATTGAGATTTTTAATCTATACATCCCTCCTGTGGCAGCCTGCCGCTCTGGGTACAGTCCTTCAATAGAATTTCTATTGGAGGGCCAGAGCAGGGTTATACTGGGGGACCTAAACGCCCATCATGATGGCTGGTATTCGAATTTAGGATGTGATCGAAGGGGAAATTCGTTGGTTGATCAAATCGATGGGACAGCATTTTGTATCGCCAACGAACAGTACCAGACCCGTATCACAGCAGACTGTCAAAGCTCTCCCGATGTCTCCATAGTCAGTGCTGACTTAATTGCCCATACCTCGTGGAGGACGCATATCGCCTTGAGTTCCGACCATGTCCCAATCGTTCTGGAGTTGACAAAGAGTACGGATTTCATAACTTCCGAAAACCGTACCTTTGTTAACTTCAGAAAGGCGGACTGGGAGAGATTCGAGGAGATATGTGAGGCGCAATTCAGTCAGCAGCCCGCACCCGCCAACACATATGCGGGCGAAAAGACTTTCAGAGACATCCTAGTGAAGGCTGGGAAACGCTGCATTCCTGCCGGACGCATAGCCAATATGCGTCCAAACTTCCCTCGAGAGGCATCTCTCCTTGCCAACCAAAGAGATGCACTCAGGAGACAGAATGCGGCGGATCCCCGCCTGAAGGAAATGACCACTGAGATTGGTAAACTTGTCAGTGATCATTGTCGGGAGAAATGGCGTAATCACCTGAAGGAGTCGGAGAGAGGTTCCAAAGATCTGTGGAAGACACTGAAGAACCTCACGAATCCCCGTAGAAGTGGAAAACCCATACTCTCTTTTGAGGATGGGTATACGCCGCTTGACCCCGTCAGGTGTTGCGCTGCTTTGAACAAGCAGTTTGTGGAACACCCTCCTAAACCAGATAAAAACCGAAGGGGCATCAAAAGAAGAATTCGTGCCCTCCACATCCCCAAAGATGAGGAGGTCACGTTCTCTTCGGATGATGTCTCCATAGCCATCAAATCTGCAAAAAACTCGACGGCGTTGGGTCCCGATGGTCTTGCAATAAACATGCTTAAGCACTTGGGGGAGCAGGGAGTTAACTATTTAACAAAGGTCTTCAACCGATGTGTTAACTCCCTGGAGATACCGCAAAAGTGGAAGCTGGGGAAGATTATTCCCCTTCCCAAACCTGGGAAGCCGCTAGACAAGGGCAGCTCCTACAGGCCCATCACACTGCTCTCACCAGTTGTGAAGGTGCTGGAATCTCTGCTACTCCCTACTCTTAGGGAGTGCCTCCCAGTGGCAGATCATCAACACGGCTTCCGCTCGGGCCACAGCACTACCACTGCCCTGTGTGAGGTTACTTCTGCCATCACCGATGGTATCAACAAGAAGAAGCCTCACCATAGGACAGTTGTGGTTGCCTTGGACCTGGCGAAGGCATTTGATACAGTCTGTCACACCAAGTTATTGCAAGATGTGTATAACTCTTCTCTTCCAAACGTCTACAAAAGATGGTTGGCAGTTTATATGGCTGGACGACAATCCTATGTGGAGTTTCGAGGTTCCAAATCGGGGCTGAGGAGAAATAAGCAAGGGGTACCGCAGGGAGGAGTATTATCCCCCCTGCTGTTCAACACTTATCTCTCCTCCGTCCCGGTCCCCCCACCAGATCTGAAACTAATTTCTTACGCCGATGATTGCACTGTGCTAACATCGGGTGAGAAAATCGAAGAACTGGAAGGGAGGTTAAATGATTATCTGCCAATGCTCTGTAATTTCTTGGCAGAACGGAACCTCAAACTTTCCGCACAAAAATCGACAGCCACGCTTTTCACCAACTGGACCAAGGAGGTAAGGAGGACTCTGGAGGTATACATTGATGCCAACAACAGAGTCCCCACGCATGGTAGCCCCAAAATTCTTGGGGTTACTTTTGATACCATGCATACCTTCTCCAAACACGTGGAAAGCGTGGTTGCTAGAGTAAAGGGCCGAACCAGGATCCTCAAAGCAATAACGGGCAGTACTTGGGGTAAAGATAAGGAGACGATACTAGACTCTTATAAAGCCATAGGTCGTCCCCTTATCGATTACGCCTCACCGGTATGGGCACCAAGCTTGAGCGATACCCAGTGGAAAAAGCTCCAAACAGTTCAGAACTCGGCTCTGAGGGTGATCACAGGATGTCATTCAATGACCCCTGAAGATCACCTGCATGATGAGACGTTAGTTCTGCCTGTGAGGACGCACTGCTCTTTACTCACCCGCCAACATTTGATCAAGTGTGAGGATTCCAGCCATCCAAACCATGGTAGCATAGGACCGGTAAATACGGACTGGGCAAGGCAGATTCGGCGTGATTATCGGACCGAAGCGGCGGCAATTAATCACCCAATCGTCATGATTCGGGGGGGCCATATGACGATAAAGGAGGCGCTGTCTTGGATACACACCCAAGCGGTATCCGGATCCTTACAGGACAGGGGATCCAACGTGGTTCTTGGCGGACGTCCCCCGAAAATTTCGGAGGCGGAAAAAACTCTCCCGCGCCCGACAAGAGTCACGTTGGCTCAGCTCAGGTCAGGTTACTCCAAATATCTTAACAGTTACCTGGCCAGGGTTAACCCGGATATCGCAGACACGTGCCCGTCATGTGGCTCCTCCCCCCATACCACCAGACACCTCTTTGAGTGCCCTCTGCGACCAACGTCCCTCACCCCGGAGTCCCTTTGGACGAATCCGGTGGAGGCAGCCAGGTTCCTGGATTTGGACCTGGTGGAGTAGGCTCAATGATCACCCCCCTTTTTTCTCTCTCTTTCTCTTCTCAATATATTGTTTGTTTGTACTGTATTGTATTGTCTTAATAATCAATGTTTTCATTTTCTCCCTCCGACTATCCCTCTGAACATACTAATGTCTCTTACAGGCTTGGCTACAACAACAACTAATCACCAATGCCGTTCATATCCCTTAGAGCCATCACAATGCTGATTTGTGAGCCTCGTATACCTAAAAACATATACACATTACATCACATATTTTGTGATAAATATAGAAAGTTTTGAAATTTCTATAAAAAAGCTCTGGATATCTCCGCTAACCAGTCAAATTCGACTGGTTAAAAACGATATCCAGAGCTGAATAATATGAAACCTCTGGAAAAGTTGGAAATATCCACTGGGTAAAAATATCCTGAGGTGAATAATACGGCCTTACAATAAAAAAAACTTGGACTTTACATGGGGGAATCATACCAGTTGGGATTGTAGCTGCCACCAAGTGCGTCCTTGTACTTTTTTTTGGGTGATTCATGTCAATTGGGATTAGAGCTGCCATCAAGTGCGTCCCTGGACTTTTTTTGGGTGATTCATGTCAGTTGGGATTAGAGCTGCCATCAAGTGCGTCACTGGACTTTTTTTGGGTGATTTATGACAGTTGGGATTAGAGCTGCGATCAAGTGCGTCCCTGGACTTTTTTGGATGATTAATGTCAGTTGGACATGTCCTTGGACTTTTTTGGGGTGAATTATGCAGGAAATGTTTTTAAGCTATAATTGCAGTCAACCAAACCAATTTCAAAATAAGCAAAATGTCCACTTTCGTGAGAAATACCATATTTTTGCAGCTGATCCAAACGGCTATTTTCATTGTTCGGGCTCAAGTGTGAACCTGTTCCCTCAACCCAACAAAATGAACAAAAGTGGCATCACCAACTTCGATTTTGGACATTTCCATAGCCGTCAGGCTACTTCTGCTACCTATATATTCTTGTATCATGGGGTAGACAAAATTCAGTTCAACTCAAGTCTGTCTAAAATGAAAAACTAGAGAGTGGACTATCTTCGGCTATACCGAAGCTGAAATACCCCCACACAGTAGGAAGAAGTACCTTGAACATAAAAAATTGTGGTCTCAAGACCCTATTTTGAGCCAATTATAGGTGGTTTTGGAGCCCGGACCATGTCCAAAATACATTTCTAAAAATTTCCAATTAAATCCACAAAAAAAAAAAAAAATTGGTCTCAAGACCCCATTTAGACCCTTATATATGTGGCTGCGGAACCTCGGACCATGTCAAAAATACGTTTCTAAACATTTCCAATCGAATACAACAATAAAAAATGTTTACCTTTTTTTTCGGTGTATGGGAGCCACGCCCAGTTTTTGTCCGATTTGGCTGATTCTCGAACTTGATCTCAGTATTCACGAGAAAAACATGTAAAAAAAGTTTCAAGTCGATATCTCCAAAACTGCGACCGCTATCGTGCGGACGGACAGACGGACGGACAGACAGACGGACATCGCTAAATTGACTCAGGAGGTGATACTGATCAAGAATATATATACTTTTCCATACCGGACACGCCTCCTTATGGGCGTTACAAACGTTGTGACAAAGTTAGTATACCCTGCCACAGTGAGTGTGGGGGTATAATTAGTTGGTGGGCTTGATTTTGTAGGTACTTGCTGCAGCTCTCTGTTTTGCACCGATTAAACGACTGCCTACAGTTTCACATCAAACACATTTTCAGAAACTCAAATGAAACTTAATTCCATGGTAATGGTAATTTAAAAACAAAAGTCCCGCGATTCCCCAAGAATGATATACATACATATAATAAAAATAGTTTTATTGAAAAACATTAAACATACAACTAAAACATAAATTTATAATTTTGGATTTTCAAATAGATGTCCGCGAGATACAATAATGTCCGAATATGGCGTTGACTGTGAAATATCCAAAGCTCGAAATTTTTTTAGAACTAGTAGCGAATAAAATTTTTGTGCCGCCTGAAAAAGAAAATTATATTGTATTGAAATTACCATATATATATAGAAAAGCCATACAAACCGATAACTGGTTTACATAGCTCAAATACAAGTAGTTTTTAAATAAAATTGTTTGAAATGTTTGGAACAAAAACTTTCAAACGGTGTACTTTTTCAGATTGGTTTTGTGGCCTGCCTTAAAGTAGATTAGCGTGGTCGAAAATGATATCAGAAGTATTTGTTGTTCTCTGGAACTCTATAAACGACTTCAAATAATTGAATTTCAGAGAAAACTAGAGAGTGGACTATCTTCGGCTATACCGAAGCTGAAATACCCCCACACAGTAGGAAGAAGTACCTCGAACCTAAAAAAATGTGGTCTCAAGACCCTATTTTCAGCCAATTATAGGTGGTTTCGGAACCTCGGACCATGTCAAAAATACGTTTCTAAACATTTCCAATCGAATACAACAATAAAAAAGACTTGAAAAATGTTAACCTTTTTTTTCGGTGTATGGGAGCCACGCCCAGTTTTTATCCGATTTAGCTGATTCACGAACTTGATCTCAGTATTCACGAGAAAAACATGTACCCAAAGTTTCAAGTCGATATCTCCAAAACTGCGACCGCTATCGTGCGGACGGACAGACAGACGGACATCGCTAAATTGACTCCGGCGGTGATGCTGATCAAGAATATATATACTTTTGATCCTGGCATCAGCGTTTATAAAATCAGTCTTAGCTGTAAACGCGAATGTTAATACTGATAAATGCCTTCCTGCACTTAAGAAATTGATCAATGTTGGATCATCCTACCAGGCCAATAGCTTAATACACATTATCCACCATAGTAACAAATTTAGGGTTTATTGCCCCCCGGTTTTTGACAAAAACATAATTTTTTCACATTTTAGGATCATTAATACCTTGATAATTTCAAACTTGCATTTATTGAACAGCAACAAACCAAAAGGGAGCAATTTAAAATGCTGACAGAAAAGTTTATTAAATGCATTATTTAATTTATATCTTTTAAAATATATAATATTAAATCTTTCAAAACAGATGACTACTTGTGAAACACGGAGAAAGTTCTGGTGAACCCGGAGCCCGGAGATTGAATTCCAAACCCTCCGGGTCAAAATGACAATGTCGGCAAGCCTGGCCAAGCCGAATAATCGGTCGGACACTAATCGCAACACACAACATCCATCGCTATTGTTTGTGGTTATTTGTGTTTTACATATCGAAAACGAATTTTGTTAAAAACGAATTCACTCTGTATTGAATGTTTTATTTTTGCGGGTATTCTTAACCAGGGACTGGAACCGAAAGGAATATCGGTTCCGGTTCCCTAATTTTAAAATATTTCGGTTTCGGTTCCGATTCTCAGATTTCGAAAATATCGGTTTCGGTTCCTAGATTATAAAAATAACGGTTTCGGTTTTGAATTTGAAAGTGAGAAAAAGATACAAAAGTTAACCCCTTTCACGGTGTAGTAAACCAGGTGAGGCAAGCAGCATTTTCCACTGCCAAACGTCAGATTTTCTCCCCTGCCGTACGTCATTGAAAGAGGAATTGAAATGATTCAGGGCTACCGTTTTCGGCATATTTGATTGGAAATGTTTTGAAAAATTATTAATATGCTGACAAAGGCAACGCTGATAACTGATTTTTGAATTGGAAAGAACGTCATTGAAAACAAAGGCAAAGAAAATCATAGAGATGACAGGAATTGAAGTGAGAGCGTTATTCCTACTTGCCTCACCTGGTTTATTCCACCGTGACCCCTTTAAAAAGCATAAACTTATTTATTGTTTATCGTTTTACCTCCAAAAATCCCTCAAACCAAAATCAAGAAAGCAAAAATATTCAATTAATTGAATTTCAAAAATAGTTTTTAATTAATTTTGAAATATGTATGTATGGTTCTTATTTTTCGATTTTTGTAGAAGTACGCCCCGCAATTGGTTCCTTTTGTTCCTTTTTTTCTGTAAGCAATAAAAAATTAAATTTGTCTTTATTGGTCCTACATCGAAAAAACTTCGAAAAAGAACAAAATAAGAATAAAGGATAAGAATAAAGGAATTCGTTTAAGAACACATGAATTCCAACTTTTTGCATAATTCTTTTAACATTTTTAATGAGCATGACAAGAAAATTTCGTTAAAAATTATAATTTTAATTTGTATTTTTGACTTATAAAATTAGCAGCTAGACCAAAAAAATAAAACGGTTTCGGTTCCAGAATCAAAAAAAAATTCGTTTCTGGTACTTGGCGGTCCCTGTTCTTAACTATTAACTGTGTTAAATTGTATTTTGAGCATTTTAATTATCTTTCGCTATTTGTTGTGTGTTGCGATTAAGGCATTCAATCCCGGGATCCCGAATCCCGATATCCCGGGATCCCGAATCCCGATATCTCGGGATCCCGAACGTTTTCTAAGTCCCGGAAACCCAAGATTTTGAGTCCGGAATCCCGGGATAAAAAAATGGATTTTTTATGCATTGTTTAAGATATTTTCGACCCTTTTCCACAAAAATACTGCAGTGCGTTTACTTTCAATCTAATTGGTAAACACACACACAAAAAATTAAGACAATTTTTGTAAATTTTTTCAAATTGAAACCATTTTTTTTATTCGATAAAAAGTATATCTACCTTTATACCTTAATAAAATTATTTTGTGACAGCGTGGCAAAATAAATAATAAAACAACTCAATTTAACACATAAAATATCAAACTTGTTCGATCAGAGTAATTTAAGATAAATATCTTTTTGTTTGACTTTACTTATTTTAAATACTAGCTAGGCCCGATCCGCTTCGCTGGGCCTAAATAACTTTTTGTTGTAACATTATCTGCAATGTAATGGATGAAAGTAATTTTTAAATATATATGTTTAATTGGTGTTTATACTGTGGAGTTAATTTTGTACAATTTTATAGAGAGGAAAATTGATGTAGCGATTGGTATTGAAATAGGTTTTGATGAATGAATGAATGATTCGTATTGTATGTATGTATGTAGCGCAGCATGTTTGGAAGATTATTGAAATTAAATTAAATGACATGTGGTATAAGTATTTGAAACAAATGCAGTTAATTCGGCCGGTGCAACGACTGGATTACGATCTTTGAGCTTTGGTACGTAGCCGAAATGGCTACGCACAAAATGGCCCGGCAGTGTAAACACTTGAAAACGAACAAATCTGTAGATTCCGATGCTGGTGCGGGAGGGAATATTCAGTCAGTGTAAACGGTTGCACCAATGGAATTTTGTTTACGATTGGAGTTCGCGACAAAAGTTGTGTTCGCTCCTGCGGTCTAAGTGCACCTTCAAATTAAGTAAAAATAAGTACCTTTATCCCTTTTAGACAAAATTAAACCAAAAATTCCCTTAGGAAGGGAAATTTGCCTAAAGTTGGCTGCACTGGTTGAGCGCCCGATTGGAGTTCGCGACAAAAGTTGTGTTCGCTCCTGCGGTCTAAGTGACCTACAAATTAAGTAAAAATAAGTACCTTTATCCCTTTTAGACAAAATTAAACCAAAAATTCACTTAGGAAGGGAAATTTGCCTAAAGTTGGCTGCACTGGTGAGGAGTGTTGCCACATTGAGAGACGTTCTGTTGTGTTTTTGTAAATTTTTCTTGGGGGAAGAAAGTGATTTCTATAACCTGTTGGGACAATTTTGCAGGCCAATTGCAGTGTGTGCATTTAAGTCAAGTTTAATTTAATTTTCATTCGCAATGGACGTCTTCTCGTAATATTAATGGCGGTTTGCCTGCATTTAGGTCCCCATAAGCCAACGCGAAATTCCGCAGCCGGTACGGAACTTGAACAAAAATGTTGCTTGAATATGCGATACTGCGTTTTTTTGAAGAAAATTTATAAATAATACACATTTTTAGTTGTAGCTTTGAAATTTTTCACCGCAAACAAATTTTTTTACTCCAATATCTTTGCTGGAAGAATTTTCGAGAAAGTACCGCGGCGGCGGAATTTTGGGTATTTTAAGTTGTAATGAAGTACTGTGTGTAGGGTTACTGTGAAAGTGGTCGCCACACATGAATGCAAAATTTCGTTGGTGTCGTGATACTTTTTCTTGAAAATGCGATAGTGCGCTCGAGAATGATATGCATTTGTTTTTGTTTTTGTAAAATTTTTCAGCACGAACAAATTTTTCCGATCCGAATATCGCCTTGCAATTTTTGAGCAATTTTTGGGGAAATTTCGCGGCAGTGTGTGGGGAGCTTTAAGTTGGGTATAATTTAATTTCCATTCACAACAGACATTTTTATGTAGTTATTTGGAATGTAAATGGCAAATGCATTTAAGTGGAAATGAAGTACTGTGAAAGTGGGCGTAAAATGTGCACTGGGAGATTGGGGCAAATTATGGAATTGCGAATATGTAATACTCAAGGAGAAGCCGTGTTATTTTGGCATTGCCTTAGCTTTTTTCCATTGTTGAAAAGTTACATGCAATCAAATGGAAATAACCTTAATTATTACTCCCTGCTGCATTTAATGTTGAAAATACACGAAATTGTTGAAATTTTTGATCGGTACATCGACTTGAAATACTTTAGCAAATCGATTTCATACTTTGAAAGAAACCGAAAGGTAAAAAACCCGCAGATATTGTCGCGGTATAAAATCGCGACACGAATGTTGTTGTTTTTATTGTTTGTTTTGTTTTTTTATGTTTCCCTTTTGTTCGGGCGACGGGCAAACAAAATCGGAGGAACTAAATCACACACGCACTGACCGAATTAACGCACTGCACAATTTTATTGATTGTCACTTTTTAAATGAATATATTTGTTTTGCTTAATTTGTTAAGCAAAACAAATTCGACACTCGCGGGCGAAATGCGGCCGGCGCGCGGAAGAAGAAAACTGAATATTTTGTTTGAGCTGTCAAAGTTCTCTTGCTTTCTTCTCCTTTCTTTCGCTTTTGCTTTCGTTAAGTGAGCTCAGTGAGCGGCGGCGATCCGATGAGGGTATTGCCAGCCTCGCCATTACAATAGTAAATTGTCAAAACCTGGACTAAAGCTTTTGTACTTTTTAAACCTGTTTGAGGGAGAGGAATTTGAGAACATTTATGCTTTCGCCTATACGTACATGAGTGCCGCCAAAATGTATATTTCATTTTGGTGGGTACAGGGGGGTATATGTAAATTTGCCAAACACACCTAGAAAAATCTGAAGAGATTTTTCGCATATAGGTATGGGTAAAGCACCGACTGCGGACACTGGTTTCTGCGTAAGCCGCACTCTATGTATGTGGGAAGATAAATGGAAAGTGAGCGTCATAGGCGCTCATATATTCTAATTTCGTTTAGTTCTTTTCGAGCAGGGAAGAAGGAGAGTGTTGAAGCTTTGGTTTTGTTTTAAATTAATTGAATCTTAAATTATTTGGTTCCAAAATTTGGATAATTTTCGTACTTTTTTTAAAAATTGTATTCTTTTTTGGAGTGGTGAGGTGGAGCTGTTGCCATCGTCGGACTGTGGCTGGAGGACAAGTGTTCCAAAGGGAGTATTTTTGCGCGCTGGTTTAGTTTTGCCAGCTAGTGTTTATTTTGCTTTATTTTATTTGTGGCAGTCGGCCATTTAGTGTTTTGAATTTGAGGAATTGAATAGAGTTAGACAGGTTGTGTTCGGTAGTGATTTGTTTTGGTGAAGTGTTTCTGTCCAAGTAGTTTGCTTGGAATTTGTTTGGCCGTTTGCCCCCCCCCCCCCCTCTTCCTTATTCCTTTTTTTTGTTTGTGTCGTCCCGCATCAGAGCCAAGTTGTTGCTGGACATCGAATTTTATCGAAGTCCAGCTGGTGAATAGATTCTGCAAAGAATCGTGCGAGGGATTTCAGACAGGTTGGTCTGGTCCCGCAAATCAATTGCGTTTAAAGAAATATAATTTTTGGTGTATGAATAATTTCTTTTGGGTGATTGTCGGTTTGTGTTGATTTTGAAAAAGGGGTGTTCGGTATTATTTTCTTTGTGTCGAAAAAGATTTTCGTTTCTTTTATATATATATATATATATATATATATATATATATATACTTATATATATATATATATTGCGGCAGTTTCGGTGTAGGGTTTTAAAAGTTTAGTTATCAGGTTTTCGCGGGTACGTGTTGTTCGTTCGGACGGGGATACCATACCGCGAGGGTCGTCTTAAATCCCACGCTTCGCGACTGTGCTATTCGGGCAAATAGGGAATTTAATTATCGCGTGGGGATTTTCGATTTTAGTTTGTTTCATAAAGTTTAGTTAAAAATAGCGCGATAATATGATAACACTGCTTTCTTAAAATTCAATCTACCATAAATCCGTCAAGAAGTGTTTTTTTTGCAAAACGGTTCAAATTAGAATCTTAAATTGACGAGCCGAACTAACTGACAAAATTTCAGCAAAATGGGGGACCCAAAGTCGGAGTTCCCCTTTTTGTGGCCGATTTAAAATGGAATGGCCGAATTGACAACATTGTTTTGTGTGCAGAGTGAGTTCGACAATTTTCTTCCGAAAATATAACAAAATTATGAAAAATGTTCTCCTAGAGCGAAACGATTAATGAATATATGGGTTTCTGTTTTTGGTAAGGATGATGCTTCACCAACCGATGGTGCGAATCAATCGATTAATACACTCCTCAGCACTTAGTTTACACTCAAAATCTTTAAAACATTATGGCAAAATTCAAATAAATTTTTAGTTTTAGGAGAACTTTTCCAAAAATTATTGTACACATTTGGAGGAGAAAAAATTGTTTGTCATCTGAAGAAAGTAACGTTTAAGAGCCACATTGGACATACGGGTTGCTCCATTGCGGAAACTTATCGAGCAACCCTCGTATTTACATAATGAGAACTGATCTGCACCCTTTTAAACAGTAGAGCTGAGGTCCCACGATTGCCCCAATGAGCCGAAATTTTACGCAATTTCGAAAAATCGTGCAGCCAATCGTGTGAACTGAATTACTTTTCGGTACAAATCAAAAAAATGTCCGATTTAAAATGTTTTGCGCCGAACACAACTGGTACTGGAGTCCCAATCGTGTGATCAGTTGAATCAAACATTGTCCCGATACAAATTTTAAAATGGAGCAGAATTTATTCTGCCTTCGAGTACTAACCATAGACTTAAAATCCGGGAGTTAATCCAGGCTGCAGAACAGCATCCTTGCGTATAGGACTTTTCTGCTGCTGATCACAAAAATTTGGCAAAACGAGACTCAACTTGACGTTCCATCGAACAAGAGATAGGTGGCCGTTTTAACATTGACGACAGCAAAGCAAAGTGGGCCAACATAACAACAGTTTATCTCAAGGTAAAGGCAAAGGTGACCACTAGGCCAAGCAACTTCTACTGAGCAGCCTCATTCACCATTTTGGTGCAATCCGGAAACTTTTGAAGCTATCAAATAGCTCAGAGTCACGGCTAAACGTTCGCTTTACGCATGTTTGTATCTTGCTGTTGAATTCGCTTCGATATTAGCTGCACCAACTCCTCGAAATTGTCTTCGTACAAACGCTATTCTTGAAAAAAAATGTTTTGATTGTCGATTTCGCGAAATTTTCGAAGGATTTTTCTTTTTGTGTTTTTATGAGTTTTATTATTAGGGTGCGGATTCCGGTGCATTAAAAAATCGAAAATATGCACATGCATTTAAAATGTGAAAATTTGCATTCAAAATTAAAAACTAGTAAGAGAATTATCTTCGGTCTGACCGAAGCTATAATACCCTGCACATGCGAGTACGATACATTCTGAGACCATATGTTAGTAATTTTATCGAAAATCGGTATTTTATTGATAGTTTTTCGATATTTTATTCATAATTTTTCGATATTTTATCGATTTTTAATCGAAAGTTTTTCGATAATTTTTTGATTTATTATCGATAATTTTCGATTTTTTATCGATAATTCATTGATAACTTTTCGATAATTAAACGATTTTTTATCGATAGTTTTTCGATTTTTAATCGATAATTTTTAGATTTGTATCGATAATTTTTCGATAATTTATCGATAATTTTTTGATAATTTATCAATAATTTTTCGATAAGTAATCGATATTTTATCGATAATTTTCCAATATTTATCGATAATTTTAGTTTCTTGATCCATTTAAAAATGTTCCAATTGTTCCAATTCCATTTTGTTCCGGCCCAATTCCATTTCGTTCCGATTTCATCCCATTTCGTTCCCGACCTCATTTCCAACCCAATGCAAAAAATCGCATCCAAATCGGTTAAGTATTTCTCAAGATAAACGAAAATAATATAAAATTGGCGGCCATTTTGTATGAGAGGTAGGCGTGGCTCTTATCCGATGTTGCCCATTTCAATACCGTCCAATCATTCGCCAAAACCAGAGGAATCCCAAAATTTGGTGTCGATAGCTCAACAGCTACGACAGTTATCGTGCGAAATGACAGACAGACGGACATGTGCAGGGTATAAAAATAAAAAATTTTCACAAAAAAAAAACTTACGCCATACAATTTTTTTTTATATTTAAGGTGTTTAAATTCATTTATTAACGTTTAACAAAAGAAAAAAAACATTAAGTGGCAAGTATTTTGCCGAAACCCAATTTCAGTCGGTCTCTAACAAAAATACCAGAAAAAAACCAAAATTATTGGTTTCTGTGATAATTTGTTGTTAACAATGCTGTTTAATAAAAGATTTTGAGATTTTTTTCGAGCATTATAACGTTTATTGCTCTTCTGGTGGCATCACTGTCGACCATCGCAATGACCATCAGCAGTGACATCTGGCTGAACAGTGCTACCAGATGATCACAAAAAGTTATAATGTGGCAAAATACCTCCAAATGCTTTTTATTAAACAGAACGTTTAGGAATTAATTATGGGAAAAATCAATAAATTAAATTTTTTTCTTGTATTTTTCTTATTATATATAAATGCATTTTCATAAATTTTTTTTTTAATTAAAAATTTTTTTTTTCCTTATTCAAGTGTAAGCCCGTTTTTGCCAACTTTAGGGCCGTTATCGGATCGGCTTGTAATTTTAAACTTAAGCTAAGATTACACGATGCGTGCAATGCACGAATAATTCGATACCAAAATTCGTTCAAAATTTGGCCAAATTTTTGGTTTTTGGGATCGCTTATTTCGATTTTGATACAAAATGGCCACAATATTTGTATTCATTTCGTTTATCTTGAGAAATACTGAACCGATTTTGACGCGTTTTTTGATTTGTTTCGAAATGATGCCAGGAACGAAATGGAATTGGTCCTTTACAAAATGGAATTGGAACAAAATTTTTAAATGGATCCGGAAAATTATCGCTAAAATATCGATGAAATAACGAAAAATCATCGATAAACTATAAAATATCGATAAAATACAGAAAAATGTTCGATAAAAATACAGAAAATTGTATAAGAACCCATCGTACTAGCATGTGCAGGATATTTTAGCTTCGGTCACATCGAAGATAATTCTCTCTCTAGTTTTTTTTAGGTTATGGAACCTAATAAACTAATATTTTTTAAATCTGAAAAAAACCGAAAAAAGCATAAAAACAATAATTAAATCTTAAACAAAACTCAAATTAAAAAACAAAATTTTTTTGAGTACGGGGCTTGTCTGTGAACGGCTCAAAATTGTTTAAACCCTGAATTTACTTTGGAGTTCATTAAAAAAATTAAGCCCTGGAATGTTTCGTTTTTAATTTGGGCATGGTGTTTTTCTGAGTTTTGAAACGGTGTGAGGAATAATGAGGATAAATTGATAAATTCGGCTATTAAAGGCATTTTTTTATGTATTATTTTACTATTTGCATTTATTTTTTTTTACCTATATTTGTACATATATTTTTGGCTTTTTGAAACGGAGTGGGTAAGAATGAAGATAAATTGCAAAATTCGTTCAAAAAATAATTTTTAAAATATATTTCTATACTATTTACATTTATTATTTTTTACATATATTTGTACATATATTCCCCACATGAAACATTAATTCAACTTAGAAAAAAGCAAATATATCACACAAAAAAAAATTCGTTCTGCTGCAAGAATGAACTATCTTCGACTATGCCGAAGCTGAAATACCCCCACACAGTATAATCCATTTAGACGTATCTCGAACATAAAAAAATTTGGTCTCAAGAGCCATTTATAGGTGGTTTCGGAGACTCAGACTACGTTCAAAATCCGTTTCTAAAAATTTCCAAACCACCAAAAAAAATTATTTATCTCAAGACTCCATATTACGACGCCCCTTAAGAAAATTATAATGTTTCAATTGCCTTACGAAAATTATTATGTTTCCGAGAAAACTATTATAATGTTTGTCGAAAATTATTATATTTCGGGTTTTCCAGAGAAAACTATTATGATTCACAGTTTTGCCACGCAGACTATTACATTTAAAGTTCTCTTACGATTTGTCAGTTTAAAAAATTAAATTTTCAGAAAATGTATGTTTTTGGATTGATTTGAAGGCGGAAATGTGTCTTCGGAAGCATGTTTGGAAATATGATGGTCAACAGTACATGGCCAGGACCGAAATGTGTGTGAAAATGCAGTGGTTCAATTTGGCTAAAATGGCATGAAAAGCTGGCCCTTCCATATCAAAACAACCAATTATATTAGTTTTCGTCGCAATGAGGGAAACATCATAGTTTTCGTAGCAATACAGTGAAATATAATACTCTTCTGTGTAATAAGCGAAATATCAAAGTTTTCGACAAAACTTATTGAAATATAATATTCTTCGTCCCAAAAAACGAAACATACTACTTTTTCATGCAAAAAATAAAAACATAATGTTTTTCGTAAGGCAAATGAAACATTATACTTTTCTTAAGGGGCGTCGATTATATGTGGGCTTGGAAGCTGTTAAAAATCCATATCCAAGCATTTCCAATCGAATACAGCAATAAAAGACTTGGAAAATGTTGACCATTTTTTTCGTTATATGGGAGCTACGTCCAGTTTTTGTCCGATTTGGCTGGTTCTCGAACTTGATCTCAGTATTCACGAGATCAATTTGTATAAAATTTCAACAAAAGATACTATGAGCTATGAGATATTGACCCCCTAATTAGTTTTCGCAAATTCCATAAATGTGCGCTGGTCAAAATAATCCTTTTTTTTTTACTAAAAGGTGATAATAAATTCCCTGAATTTTAAGAATTTTTGTACTGTCAAATTTAAAAAAACAAGTGAGTAAGTTTTAGTCGGGCAAGCCGACTTACACCTGCAGGGCCATATTGCATCCGCCATCTTGAATTTTGAAAATGCGACATCAAATTCGAAATCAGCGACCCCAAAAACCCCCTATACAAAATTTCATACTGTTTTGATGAAATCTTAAAATTTCGGCCGCCATATTGGTTCCGCCATCTTGAATTTTTAAATTCCGACATCAAATTCGAAATCAGCGACCCCGAAAACCTCACTATACAAAATTTCATACTGTTTTGATGAAATCTTAAAATTTCGGTAAAAATACGATTTTCACTTATATGGGAGGTAGGCGTGGCAGTCGACCGATTTCGCCCATTTGCATTACCAACTCCTTCTAGGGCCTAAAAAGGATAAATCCAATATTTGGGATCCCTAGCTTTCTTCAAGCTCCTGCAATCGTGTTTACAAGAAAAGAGGACGGACAGACGGATAGGGCTAAATCAACTCAGGAGGTGACGCTGATCAAGAATATATATACTTTTCCATACCGGACACGTCTCCTTCTTGGTGTTACAAACATCAGACCAAAGTGAATATACCCATACCTCATGAGGTGTAGGGTATAAAAATAGTGTGCCACAGTGTGTGTAGGCAGGGTATACTAACCTTGACACAATGATTGTAACGCCCATAAGGAGGCGTGTCCGGTATGGAAAAGTATATATATTCTTGATCAGCATCACCTCCTGAGTCGATTTAGCTATGTCCGTCTGCCTGTCCGCGCGATAGCGGTCGCAGTTTTGGAGATATCGCTGGGAACATGTTTTTCACTCCCATATAAGACACAAAAAGTAATAATTTTCCTATATTTTTTATTGTTGTTTTCGATTGGAAATGTTTAGAAATGTATTTCCGACATAGCTCGAGCCTCGAGGTCTTGAGACCAAATTTTTTGTTTATGTGCATTTGATTGCAAATTTTTAGAAACGGATTTGAACGAAGCTCCAAAATAGAGCCCGACCGATAAGCATTTTCAAGCCGATGCCGAAGGTCAATTGGCAGCCTATTACTTCGGCAGACGCCGAAGGCCTATACCGAAGCCGAAGCCGATACTTAAGTAAAAACACTTTAAAAACTTTTTTTTTGTGTATTTTCATTCAAATTCGAGTATATAAATACACATTTAGTTTGGAGTAAAGCTTAAAATTTAGTAGAAATGGTAGAGAATTCTTCAAAGAATAAATCCATATAAGTAGCTGTTTTTTAAGAACTCCCCAAATCCGTCAGGGCAAAGGATTTTCTAGTTGATGGTAAAAACCACCTGTGAAGCTTTGTACTTTAAATGTAAATTGTTGGCGCAGCAATTCGGGCTACATTTCTAAAAGGTAGAATCCTTCCGTGAGCCTCCTACCCCTATATTTGAAATTTCATACAGTTTACCAGGACTCCTTTTAACATAGACATCAGAGCAAGCAGTAAGCTTCTAAATATATAGTTAAAATCCAGTAATCCACCCAGAAAATGTCCAAGGATGCACTTTGTGGCAGCTGTAACCCCGTGCCACGCAATTTGAGGTGAGATTCACTCAATATTCGATGATTACTAAGTTAAATTTTAATCATATTTTTTGTTTTGTGGGCCTCTTATGTCCCATTGGAAATTCCATCAATTACACAATTTTACATTCAAGTTTCAAGAAAATCAGTAAGACCCTTTAGATGTGATGTGGGCTAGAAAATCGTATCGTAAAAAATTAGTTTTAGTTTTCGGTGTCGCAAAAATAAGAGAAAAAACTTCGGCCATTTTTGGGAAAAACCGAAGCCGAATGTGCATTTTTGGCCGATAACGGCCGAAGCCGATGCCGATTAATCGGTCGGGCTCTACTCCAAAATCACTTATAAATGCCTCAAAATTGGGTCTTGAGACCAAATTTTATGTTCGAGGTACTTCTAAAGATAGTCCACTCTCTAGTGTTTTCGCACTTTAAATCGTTTTTTTAAACATTTTTTTTTGGTTTTGGTCAAAAAGTGACAAAAAATGGGTATATAGGGTAGATGTGTTCTAGAAAAATGTTCCCCATATATAGGTCACAAAGCACAAGAAACACATAATATGTCTGTTTTCGTATATCAGAAATTGTATTTAAGTCACAAATCGCAAATAATATTTCCAAATTTTAAAACTAGATTGGTTTGTGAAATAGCTGCAATATTTGAACGCCATTTAGTTTTGATTTGTAAAATATGCTTTTTCGTTGTTGTCTGTTATTATTTGTAAAATATGAGAAACCCCAAAAACCCCCCAAAAAAATCTCTACAAAAAATTCCATAAAAATGTTTTAAAAAAATCGCAAAAATAAAGTACTTGTGCTGGTTTGTGTAGTTTGTCAATGCCTATTATTTCATAAAGTTTGACCCAAAGTTTGATTATATATAGTTTTTCCTTTAGACTAAAATTTGGCGAGAGCAATTCTGTGGACACCGTCTTGTTCAGTATCTAAGGTCGTAAGGATCGTAAGGACTGTACCGAAAAGAAACTGCACAAATAAAAAAATTTGTTTATAAAATAAAGGTTTGTAATTTTTTTTGTATCAAAAAGCTATTTTTTGTAAATGATTTTTCATTAACATTTAAAAAAAAAGTTATTCTCTTAAATTTGGCCGAATTTTTCGTGTTGGTTCCTTTATTAAATTCCGCACAACTTCTTCAGTAACGGTACTGCTTGCCTTACACAAGTTTTTTTGAAATTGTTTCACGTCACTAGCAACTCGACAATTCTTCATCAAGTTTCATTTGAAATTAGCTCAATGACTCCCTATTGGAAGAAGTTACGAATCATTTAGTGGGCTCTCATATTTTCGTTATTTAGTTCTATCAAA
This sequence comes from Heteromyza rotundicornis, assembly GCA_951394025.1. Taxonomy (NCBI): domain Eukaryota; kingdom Metazoa; phylum Arthropoda; class Insecta; order Diptera; family Heleomyzidae; genus Heteromyza; species Heteromyza rotundicornis. The sequence goes on from OX596012.1 coordinate 32,956,808, forward strand.
GCCAGTGTTGAACGGGAGTGTCTTGTAGTAGCTAAATCGGGCCAAGAAATTGTTAACACATTATGTTTTTCTAAAAATAGTATAAGGCGGCTCTATAGAAATTCCTTCTTTTAAATTTCGGAAGATAAAGTGCCCATTTTGAAAAATTTCTAATCATAAGGTCGTCAGTGCAAAAAGCCTTCCAGATAAGATCTTTCCCGCCACATTTTTTCATTCTAATTATTAATACTGACTGGTCGACAGTACCGCCTCTCTCTTCTATGTAAAATTTGGAACCTGGTAATGTTCTTGAGTCCATTTTAACATAAGTTTCGTCATTCTTTATAATGCATTCAATTGCATCTCGAAACAAATGGTCGTTCAAGGCTTGTTATCCCGACTTTCACTTGTTTTTCACTTTTGTTTGGTACTTTGGGTTTTTTATAGGTATTTACTCTTTGGACCATAGAGGCACTGGTTCAATTTTTTTGTCAAATCTCGAATTGATATTAATTTATTTGTGATTATAAATTTCTGATCTCTTGAACTCTTTTTTTTCAAATTTCGGCATATATTTGAGAGAAGAGGTATCTCTGAACTTATTATTATATTTTTGACACCATTTAAACTAATTTTGTAGCGTTTCATCAAATATCTGTATAAAGGTGCCTACACAAAAAATGCTGCAAAAATTAACAGAATAACTTTTTTGAAAAGTAAATTAAAATAGATTGCTTTTTAATACAAAAAAAATTCACGGAAAAAATTAATAGCCTTCATTTTATAAGCAATTCAAAGTGTGCAGTTTCTTTTCGGTATAGTCCCATACATATATAATAATTAAAACTAGAGAGTGGACTATCTTCGGCTATACCGAAGTTGAAATACCCCCACACAGTAGGAAGAAGTACCTCGAACATATAAAAATGTGGTCTCAAGACCCTATTTTGAGCCAATTATAGGTGATTTTGGAGCCCGGACCATGTCCAAAATCCATTTCTAAAAATTTCCAATTAAATCCACAAAAAAAAAAAAAATTGGTCTCAAGACCCCATTTAGACCCTTATATATGTGGCTTCGGAACCTCGGACCATGTCAAAAATACGTTTCTAAACATTTCCAATCGAATACAACAATAAAAAATTTTTACCTTTTTTTTCGGTGTATGGGAGCCACGCCCAGTTTTTGTCCGATTTGGCTGATTCTCGAACTTGATCTCAGTATTCACGAGAAAAACATGTACCCAAAGTTTCAAGTCGATATCTCCAAAACTGCGACCGCTATCGTGCGGACGGACAGACGGACAGACAGACGGACATCGCTAAATCGACTCAGGAGGTGATACTGATCAAGAATATATATACTTTTCCATACCGGACACGCCTCCTTATGGGCGTTACAAACGTTGTGACAAAGTGAGTATACCCTGCCACAGTGAGTGTGGGGGTATAAAAATGGATCGAAATATGGCCGAAATCATAATTCTAATAAATCTTTACAAACAATTTGTATGCCTATGGTATACCATAAAATGCCCACTTGAAAAAATTCAGTGATAACGGTTTCGCATACCATGAAAAGGGACAGATCGCATGCAAGGAATGATAGCTAATATAGACGGGGGGTTAATATGCAATATGAAAGGACTTCGGCCAATCCTATTTATTCTACACCCCATAAGCAAAATGCTCTTGTTTAGACAAACAAAAATTTAAAACTAGACGAGATAGAGCAGTTTTGTGAACGTCATCGCAATTTATTTATATTCATATAAAGGCGTACAAATTTTATTAGAATATTAAATAATAATAATGAAACGAATGAAGTATGGTTAAGAACAAATATCAAACGCCATTGTGTTTAAAATTGTCCATTCATACATAAAAATAGAATACCTCGAAATATATCGGCAAGTGTATTTAATTGTTTTTAAAGTAACTATCAGTTCAAAAATAGTTAGTATAAATCCCTAATTTTTACTTCTTTTTTTTACATTTAATAATAAAAAAAATATTTTTTTTAAAAGTTAACTAATTATAGTTAATCGAAGAAATTGAATTTAACAAAATGAAAAAGTTAATGGTTTTCGAAATAAACTTAAACGTTAAAAGTTAATCAAAAATTTAACTTCTTTTAATTAACTAGTTAATGCCCAGCTTTGGTTAGGTGTTATTACAGAAAAGGGGAAATCTGTTTAAAATGGATGGAAAATGTTCTTAAACAGACCTCGGATATAACAGACTTCCCCATACGTGCGCTGGAAAAAGTTAATAACGGTGCGGCGCCACTCTAGTAGGAAAGTATTTTAGAAAAAGTGGGGTTTTGGTAATATCAAACTGTAGTGGATACTACTAAAAAGGAAATATCAGTATAAAGAGTCTTTATTAAAGACGCAACGTTGTCAGTTGAAAAACAGTTAGTCGGTCATAGCTTCTATTGGCAAAGACTAAACATAATTTAACACGGATTTTCAAAAATCAATATTATTCAATAAATAACATTAAAACTAAATTTATCTTGTTCCTTAATTGCAAAAGTACCATTAGATATGAATTACGACATAAATTTGTACCTGTTTTCTGGAATTCCTTATTGTTAATTCGGATAAAAACAAACAATCATGTGCAACCATGCGAGTTTTTACTGCGAAGAATAGTTGAGCAGCTCGCTTATTTAAAACTCTCTCCTCAAATTGTTCATCAGTTTCATTTTCCATTTGCTCGTCAGAGACATTCTAAAAATATATATATTTATTATTTATTTTTGGGTTTTAGATAATTTTCTTAAATATTATAATCATATCGTCAACTTAGGCCCAATTTTACAGGGCCTTAAATGGACTTTCAATGCCAAAGGGTGGCCATTTAAAATAAAGGACTGTACCGATAAGAAACTGCACACTTTGATTTGCTTATAAAATGAAGACTTTTAATTTTTTTCATTTTTGTATTGAAAAGCAATCTATTTAAATTTATTTTTTACTAATAGTAAAAAAAACCCGCAAATATGGTAACACTGTTTGGGTAGGGAGAAATTAATTCCTAGGTGGCAACAAAGTTGATTGTTGATCATATGGTATTTGCGAGAAAAATACGTATTTTCTAACTTGTGGGCGGTAAAAATGGGCGTGAGAATTGGTGCTGTAGTTTTCGCGACTACTCGTAACAAACATACACGTCTCTTATATATATATAGATTAACATTAAAAAAAATGATTCTCTTAATTTATGCCGAATTTTTTGTGTAGGCCCCTTTATAAAATTCTGAAGAATTACATCACAAAAAGAGAAATTTCGTACAGATATTTGACGAAACGCTACGAAGTTAGTTTAAATTGTGTTCAAAATATTATATAAAATTCAGAGATATCTCTTCTCTCAAATGTCTGCCGAAATGTGGAAGCGTCAATGTGTAAAGGCAAATTTTTTATTTGGTAAGAAAGGTATAAAAATTTTAAGGGACAAATAGCGGAATTATGACAATTTGAATAACTTTCATACAAACATTTTTCTGGTTTTAGAACGTGCTTATCACACTGTTGAAATTTCGAACCAGGGACAAAGTGAAGAGTAGACTTTCGCCAAAATTAATTTTTAATTTAAGAAGATGATAAATAATTTAAAAGAGAAATGGAATATATCTTATAACAAAATTACTTAATATTTTTCTCACAGCTCTTGTTAGTGTACGTCATCAAACATAAGCATAGAATAGAATAGTTAACATTAAAGACCGACCGAAACCGCTTTAGTAGTGTGCAACCGAAACCGCAGTAGTGTGCAAGGTATAAAAATGGTTATAGAAAAATCGATCACATTTTTGAAATCAGCGGACCTAAGACACTCCTTAGATTTTTGTCCCAAGTTTATATGGAGACAAATCACTGTGCGATGGCGTCCTCAGTTTTTCTGCAGCAATTTTTTTTTTTCGACTAATGTTATTATAAAAAAAATGTATGTATTAAAGAAAATATATTTTGATGCAGCTGCTCCTAACAAACCTAAAGTGATTGCAAAATAATTGTGTAAAAAGCTAATTTAACATTTTTATTAAATGATTTTTTGAATATGAATAAAAATGTACATTTTCGGTGTTGTTTTCGGGTGAAATTTCCAAATTTCGTCCGAAAACGAAATCTGGCCTAAAACGATATTTTATTTTTCGGCCAAATCCGAAACACGGCTTTATTTGGCCGAAAAGCCGAAACCGAATTTCGGTCGGTCTCTAGTTAACATAGAAGCAGAGAAACATTTTCCACTTTAACCTTCAGCTTGTATTTGATAGCATTACTCATAAAAAAATCTTCAGCCCGTATTAGGGGTTGCAATCCCGGCATCCCGCACTTTTTCTTGTCCCGACAGTCCCGGGATTGTAAGGACTAAAATCCCGGGATTTTCGGGATCCCGAGATTGCCTAAAATTGACAGAATTTGGTTTAATTTTCCATACATTTTGAACAAAAAAAATGGATTTACTTTTATTTTTGTTTAAGTTTCCTGTATATTTGGTTAGGGGACCAAATATACAGGAAACTAAAACTCGTAAATTTATAATATGTGTGATTTTTGGAATTTTACAGGAAACTATTTTTTGTCGATAAATGATCTAATGAGTTAAGATAAAATTGGAAGCTAATTTTATCACTGTTTCATTTACAATTTGCATATTCATGTATGTGGAAGAGATTCTTTTGTGATAGATTTTCGATAAAAGTACCACATGCAATAAATTGGCGATTAGGGGTTGGATTGTTTTTTTATAACCCTTATATTAACTTGCTTTGGGTGGACTATATATATACTAAAATCTGCGGCGAGCTTTTTCATACACTTCCACATGAGCTAGAGAGCTGAAATTTGGAACACTGATAGAACCCTGGTGACAATGCATTTGGGGGTCCATCAGAGGCGTAGGGGACTCAAACCCCTTTTTTTTAAACATGGCACAACTTCCAATTCCTTCAAGCTACAAAGATGACAAAATGAAATGAAGTTCTAATTTTAAGCTACAGGGCTGAAATTTTTTGCTTAGGTTCGCATTGCGGAAAAAGAGTAAAACTAGGGGAAAAAAAAGTTTAAAAAAAAAAAAAGAGAAAAATAAAAAAGTGTAAAAAACAAGTTTTTTAAAATATAACCCTTTAACCGACTAAAAAGCAGAAAATAAATTTCCTTTAAATTAATTTCCGCAATTTCGATTTAAAATTAAGGGTTTTTGGCGAATTCAAAATCTGAAAAGATATTAGGCACAAAATAGCACCGATAAAAACACAAGAACAACACAACGTAGTCTACGAAATAGCATGCAATGGGAACGGAGAAGAGAAATGCTATCAAATTTATATTGGAACAACAAAAAGACAACTTGGAGTTAGAATAGCAGAGCACGAAGCAGACACAAAGAGATGGAAAACTGCAACAGCATTAGGACAACACATATCGGAAAGCGGGCACCAGATGGACTTCGATGGAGCGCGCATATTGAATATCGAGAAGAGAGAAAGAAGGAGATACACACTAGAAAGCTTAAGAATAGAGAAGAAATGGACAAACGCAATGAACTTTAAAGAAGACATAGATAACATTAAACAATCGTACGCAGTGGTGATCGATGGTAATCAAAAATAGTTACCAAATACAATATAATTTTAGTGATGTAAATTAATGTAAGTGCAATATTTATAAGTATAAACAAGTGTAATTGAGTTTTTGTTCCTTTTTGTTTATATAAAGTATTATTGTTATTTTAGATTTAATAAAGAAACAACCCTGAAGAAGTTGCCAATAAAGCATCGAAACGTTGGTAAAATAATGAATAAAATTTTTTTAATTGCATATGTATCTACGACCAATAAGCCCAAATTTAAAACAACAGTAAATTGAAATTGGTCAAAAACACAAATCATAAATGTTTTTAACTTTTTAAAAAAAATTTTTAATTTTTAAGCTGCACTTGAGCTTGAATCCCACTATACAAAATCATTATTAACAGAAATGAGATTGTTAAACATAAAATTCAATAACTCTTAAATTTACAAGTTTTTTGAAAAAGTTAAAAAACAAAAGTTTATTTTTTAAAAGTTTAAAAAAAGTCTTTTAATTCACATAAATTGCTAAAACCAGAGGACACGTGTATTTTGGTATTCGGTTCAATTTTGGTTGTTTTCAAAACGGTGAAAAAAGTAAGCGGAGCTTTTTAAATTTATTTTTTTTAAAGTCTTCTGAGATTTTTTTATATTTTGATTTGATCTGCTCTAAATTAATAGATTATTTTTATTTAGTGGTATCTTACAGTTAGTGGTAATTTTGCTCGACCATTACTCCACGAAATGTAACATTTGTTTGTCAGTTCTAGTCTTAAACAGAGAGTGGTCACTTCGCTTGACCTCTACTGCTAATTTCCATTGAGGCAAATCTGTTTCGAAATTTTCGACAAAAGTGTTCCTTTTTATTTCAAAACCTGCCTTTACAGGGGTGTGCTCGACACTTGACCAATGGTGACCGCGTATAGCAAAACTATGTACTCTTAATCTAACTTTACTATAAAGTATGTAGCGTTGCCGGGAAGCAACGACGGTATCGGTCATTCTCGTGCCGATTGACCGATACCACTTGGCCACTAGCGAGGTGTTAGAGACACCTCGCTAACATCAACCATTCACTGAAGATAAATAAATATTCTTAAGTTTGAATGACTAGCTTTAAAACTCAGCGTTTCTCGGCAGCCATATCGGATCGGACATTTAGAATTAGCATATATTAGTTATAGTCGTGGTCCACCTTTCCGAAACAGAGTTCGAGTTTTAAGTGTGCCGATTTCTAGTCAATTTGTGTTTTTTTTTTGTTCAAAGATGGGTTCTAAAAGAACACGATTTCCGGTGCTAACCAGTGTTTTCAGATGAACTTTATCAAATTTACCAGGGTGTGGAAAAACTCGCCAACGATCGATTCAAAATTCAATCTTCTCGCGATCAATTCATTTTGCGATGATAAATTGACATGATAAATTCACTAGCGTCTATCCGCGAACGAACACATTTGTACGCTCGCTCGTTAAAAATGTGTATACATGCAACGAGTGGAATTTTTTTGTGAACGCTCGTTTTCTAATGAATTTATCACGTCAATTTATCATCGCAAAATGAATTGATCGCGAGAAGTACGATAACTTTAAAGTAATCGTACTCATATAATTTTGATTACTTTGTAATCGTACTTTTTGTGTAATTGATTACAAAAGTAATCGATACCGCACAGCACTGGCTGGGACGAAGTAAATAGGACAAATGGACTTAGGAAATTCTGATTGACAAAGATCTCGTTATAAAAATGAGAAACAATTCAACCAAAGCTGGTCAAATTTGAATGTTGGTAAGATCAATGTATAAAAGAACCAATTTTTAATAATACAGACAAATTTTTTGCAAATCACTCTGCTAAAAATGTTCGGATTGGAATGATTTTCGGCTCATTGTATAGAGGAGCCAGTCTTTAATAATTCGAAAAAAAATAATTAGAAATCTAGGCCCAGGGACGAAGAAATCGGGATAGAAGGACTTAGTTAGTTCTGTTAGACAAACATTTTGCTTTTTTGAAGAAACTGCAAATCACTCTGCTAAAAATGGTCGGATTGGAATGTTTTTGGGCTCATTGCATAGAGGAACCAGACTTAGATAATTCGAAAAAAATATTTGAAAATCTAGCCCCGAAACGAAGAAATAACACCAAAGCAAAAGTCTCAAAGTGGACTTAGTGATTTTTGACTGAGTAAGAATTTTTTAAATTTTTAGATAGGGATTTTTAATTTTTTGTAACTTGGACTAGGGGTATGCAGGACTTAGGCTATTATCACAGATTGTAGGATTACTATAGATTAGAACAATGGCGTACTTATCTCGTTTTTGAAAAAATTGGACTCAGTGATTTCTGTTAGAACGACGACGATATATAAAATATTGGAAATGGTCCGATCGGAGATATCAGTACGATCGGACCATTTCCAATATTTTATATATAATTTTTCTAGCTACATACTCGAATACAACTTGTATATTCGAAAGAATATACAAGGGATTTCCGCATTTTTTTTTTAGCAATCCCAAGATCCCAAGACGGGATCGGTATTTTAAAAAAATTTTATTTTGATAAAAAAAAAACGTTTTAAGTAAAAAGGCTTTGTCATGCAACTGCCAGCAAAATTAACCTACAACTTGTATTATGAAACATTTTCATTGAAATTACAAAAAAAAAAAAAAATTACAACGTTATTTTAAGCTTCACGTCATAATGTATTCAATGTAATTTGAAGAATATGGTTTCTATCAGTCTTTATTCATTGCCGACTTAACAAACATAAATTCAATAAAATATATTTATTGGATTAGAAAATTAACAAAACAAAACAAAAAATAAGTACTTATGGTGACTTTCATTAATATCTGTTGTCGAAATTCAACAGGATCACATATGGGATGCTAGATCCGTTATAGAAAAAAATCATGTTTAAATAAATACAGTGGCGGTCAGATAATTAGGGACAGCATATTCTAGTCATTTTGAATCACTTCCGAAATTTAAAGAATGTTAAATAAAAAAATTCGAAAAAAATATTTGAGAATTTCACATTTAAGAGGGTTTAAAATCCTCTAGAAAATCCCATAAATTTTCGCGAACAAAAAAGGTCCGTGATTCCGGGATTGAATTACCTAATCCAAACATTGCTCAGAAAAACTACGAAATGTTATAAATGCATTGAGAGAAAAGGATAACGACATGAATAAGGACAAGGATAAAGACAAGATATCCTATGGGGATCTGCACACGCGCTGAAATGGAGAAAAAAAACCCCAAACAGGTACTTCAAACGTCTGTACGAATTGACAGACGAACAATCCAGTTAGCTCAGAACAATCCTACTATCAGCTCCATGCCAATCATGTACGACCTAAAACATTCTGAGAGTACAGTTATAATCAGAAGACGTCTAATAGAAGCCGGTTTATTTGTCAAATGTCCGCAAAAAGTCTCTTACTATACCAAGCAATAGCTAGCAAAATGGTTGACATTTTCGAAAGAACATGTCAGTTGTTGCAAGGAAATGCGGAGGAACATTTTATGCACCAATGAAAGCAGAATCGTTCTTTTTAGCTCTAATGGTTGTCGGGTATATGTAATGAAACCATCATTGACAGTGGAGAAGCCCCAGTACACACTTGCTAGATATTAATTGGTCCGGTAAGAGACTTTTGACAAATAAAATGGCTTCTATTAGACGTCTTCTGATTATAACTCTACTCTCAGAAGGTTTTAGGTCGTAAGTGATTTGCATGGAGCTGATAGTACGATTCTTCTGGACTAACTGGATTGTTCCTCTGTCAATTCGTTCAGATATTACCGCTTTGTAGCACCTGTTTCTGGCAAATTTACACATTTCAGAGCTTTGGCGGCCTTTCTCCCAATGCTTTTATAATATTTCGTAGTTCTTCTGAGCAATGCTGGATCGACCCATTCTGCTAAAAATGACAAGATTATTCTTTTTATAACCATTTACAGTAAAGAAAAGTTTATAACCCGCCAATTGTCGCTTTTTAGCCATTTTTTTGTAACACTGCTATTATTGTGAACAGCCCTAACTTGGAAATCTTAATAATTGCGCATTTGAACGATTACCGTTATGTATATGAATACCGTTAGATGAACACAAAAATTAGTTTATGGATAAATAATGACTAAACCGAAGGGTGGTGAACCGATCGTAAAAACTAAAATGGCGCTGTTTTTTTTGTGAACGCAGCTGTACATGGTGACTAAGAAACTCGGCCTTTATCTAGGAAAAATAATTTTCGGAATATTTTCACTTTTAAACAAATTCATCCGACATGGTAGTAGTGCAATACATTGTATTGATTGAGGAGCGTTCATTTAGTATCTTGTAGGGCTTTCGATCCCGGGATCCCGGTCCATTTTTAGTCCCGATAATCCCGGGATATTTTTTCCTAAATCGGGACTACATTTTAAATAAATTAGTCCATAAAAAAAGTTTAATACAACAAAAATAAAACTTTTCATCGCTCATAAAATATAAAAAATCGTGTAAGCAGAAAAATAGGTTTTGACAACATTTGGACAACCCCAAAATGAAAAAAAAGTTAGTTAGAAAACTTAAAACTTAAAAATTTTTAATTTATCAAAAAAATTACGAATACAATGGTTTGCGCTTGAAATCCATTGTTTCTTTAAGAAAAAAAATTTATATTTATTTCAGAAGAAAATTGGTTTTTTCAGTCTTAGCGAACGCACAAAAATGAATTGCTTAGTAAAAATAATTAAGTAAAACTGAAAAAACTAAAAAATAAAAAAAGCATTATGTTGAAAAATTTGTTTAGAAATGCTAACCGTGGTAAATGTTGCGTTCGACGTAAATTGTGTGGCGTATCAGCGCAAATACGCTGACAAAATATCTGTGGACATTTGACAAAAGAACTCTCTCGAGATATGACAACTTTCCAGGATTTTAATTAAAAATAAATAAATAAATAAATTTTAATACGCTTATTTTGGTATAATCGTCATATTTTTACGACTTTTAGTTTAAAAGATATATCGTCAAAATTCTACCTCTTTCCAGTTTTTTTTTTCATTATTGCATTTGATAAAACAGCTTCTATCAAACAGGTTAAAAAGTTTCAAGAATTCAATGGAAAAAGTCGTTACATCTATTTGACAAAACAACCTCTCTCCATTTAACGCAAGTCCATTTACTCCAAATTCCTTTTCACAAAAGAACTTCTTTCGAAAGAAGTTCTTTTGTTAAATGCGAAATGAAAAATTCCAGTTTAGTCGTTTTTTTTGCTCTCTTGAAAAGTTGGCAAATTAGAGAGAGGTTGTTTTGTCAAATCTCCACAGATATCTAAATACGCCCGCCGTGCACACAATTGCGGCGTATCGAAACTAACAATTTTATCATTTCGTTGAAGTTATAATAAATTTGTTTGCCAGCGGGAAAGAATTAAAGGAATAAATATCTAATTTTAGTGGTAGTTTTTACTTTTTTCCATTTCTAAACTTTAATAATTGGCTTGGATTAGTACATTTACGCTCGTACGCATACCGAAAAATTATAATTACCCAGCAAACACAGTCTCAAACGTTTGTGAAAAATCCTAATTCTCGAGTCGATAACTCATGTGATTCTCGACTCGTTTTCAAAGGTTACTTCAACAAATAAAAAGTGAAACGGTAATAACTTAATTTTTAAATTATATCTGTACCTTTTATTTTGTTTAGTGTAAAAAATTGATCTCTACTTATCAGATATGCAATAAAAACAAAAATACAATTTTATAATTAATTAATTCACGTTTCACTCTTTTTATTTGAAGTCGATTTGAGAATTAACGTTTGAAACCGACTCGAGAATTAACCCTTTTCTCGACTCGAGAATTAACTCCCCTTTTTATTGAGAAAGCTATGATTCTCGAGTCGGTTTCAAACGTTCGATATTAGAAAAAAAACCTTTGATACCGAGTCGTTCTCGAGGCCCTTATAAAACGTAAATGTTTGCTGGGTAAATCTATTCGGCCGTACTTACGCTGTTGCGTTTGCAGCGCCAACTCTGTTCCACTCCATTAGAAAACTTGCGTTCTAATTTTGACAGCGTATATACGCCATACGCTTTTACGCCGAACGCGCCAATTCTGTTCCTACGGTAAGGCGGGAATATTGTCATTTGGGAAATATCTAGCCCAGATACTTATTGACCACCCCTCGTAATGAATTGAATAGAAAAATACAAATTACTAGTACTTGTAATTATTTTTTATTTTATTGCAAATACTTTTAAAAACTTTTATATTAAATAATAAAAAAAATGTTTCGCTTTAAAGTTTACTATTGCGAGTAAATCGAAGAAATTTAACTTAAGAAAATGAAAAAGTTTATGAATTTAGCTTCGTTATTTAACTATTAATCAAAGTTAATTGAGAACTTAGCTTCGTTAATTCGAAAATAGTTAATCAAAACCTAACTTCGCTAAATTAATAAGTTAATTTCGTTGAAAATGTATCTTCGCCGGCCACACAAAAAGGAACTTGAATGCAGAAGTACTGTTAATAGCGTAGCCGCTGTTGGATATAATTGAGGGCTATAATCCTTGAAACCCGGTCAGAGGCCGACCGTACAAAAAATACTTGAATGCTGAAGTACTGTTGATAGCGTAGGCATTATTTTCATTATAACTTTAATTAAATTTGGGGCTTTCGAAACTCTGACTGTCGTTTTTTGTGGCTTATGAAATTGGGGATTTCATACACAACCCGTTTTTTTATATATTTTCTGAGTAATAAAATTGATAAATATATATGCTAAAAAAAAAAATAGCAGATCAAATTTTTAATTCAATTATTGATTGACTCAAAAACAGGAAACAAGGAAAAACACAAATTTTTCTACACAACCCGATAGTCAACCTTTTGTAAACACCACTAGACAACAAGGTGTTTCCTACGCCAACGCATTAAAAAGGGGTGGCTCTGTCCCTGTAAATATTCAAACTGCTCCTCCTAGTAGTAGTCTTGAACAAACTCTACAAATATTCATGCAAAACATGTCCCAATTTATGTCTGGTATGCAAAATATGATGCAAGAAATGATTAAAAATCAAAGTCTTCTACTACAACATCTCATGTCTAAACCATGAATGGTTTAAAAATATCATTTTGTAATGCAAGCGGCCTGTGTCTTCACAAACTAGAACTTCTCGAGTTCTTGAAAGAGTCCAGCATAGACATTATGCTAATTTCTGAAACTCACTTCACTGAAAAACACTTTTTCAATCTACCTGGATATAGACTCTATGACACAAAGCATCCAAGCTGAAACGCTAGAGGTGGATCCGGCATTCTCATTAAAAGTCGAATAAAGCATTATGCTCTACAGAATTATTGCACAGAATATATTCAAGCGACAAGTATTTCTCTCGATGAATACTTAAAAGGCCTAACATTAACAGCTATATACTGCCCGCCCAGACACAAAATAACTGAGCAACAATTCCAGACTTTTTTCCATTCTCTTGGACCAAAGTTTCTTGTTGCCGGAGACTTCAACGCCAAACACACATATTGCGGCTCTCGCCTAATATCACCAAAGGGCAGGCTCCTGTTGAACGGCCTAGACGTTGTCTCCTCTGGCACTCCAACTTATTGGCCAACTGACAGTCGAAAAACTCCCGACGTCATTGACTTTGCAGTATTTAAAACTGTAAAAAGGAGCCAATTGACTATAGAATCTTCTCTAGATCTCCCATCAGACCATACCCCTACTATTATCACAATAAAGTACACCCCAAGCTCTGAGTTCAACCCACCAGATAAATTGACTAGTAAACTCACAAACTGGCTCAAATATCGGAAGAATATAAGCTCTCACATTAACCCTAATGTGTCACTAAAAACGAAAGATGAAATAAACACAGCTGTTAGTAATTTCACACTCTTGCTTTCCCAAGCAGCTGCAGCGGCCACTCCCGCCCAAATCCAAATTAGCTCAATTCGCAGCTATACAAAATGTACCCCAAAACATATAGAGCAGCTTCTAAAAAATAAAAGAAAAATACGTCGTGAATGGCAAAATCACAGATCGCCCACTTTGAAAAAACAGTTAATAGATATCACTCAAAATCTACAAAAACAGCTTAAGTGGAAATCTGAAAGAGACTTTCAACAACTCGTTGAACATCTCGTACCCACAAAATCAACAAATTATTCTCTCTGGCGAGCTGCTAAAAATATAAAAAAACCGGTACTAGCAGAACCTCCTATTCGGCTGCCAAATGGAAACTGGGCCAGAAGCGACGCAGAAAAAGGTGCTGCTTTTGCCAACCACCTAAAAACCGTATTCACCTCGAACGATACAACTGGTGATAACCCATTACCAAAATTAATACCACTCAATAACTCTTGTACAGTCGCGATTAAGAAAAATTAACTTATGGAGGCAATAAATAAATGCCTGGATCCAAAAGAGACTCAAGGACCGGACTTGATAAAGATTAAAATAATGGGAATTTAGTAGAAATGGTAGAGAATTCTTCAAAGAATAAATCCATCTAAGTAGCTATTTTTTAAGAACTCCCCAAATCCGTCAGGTGATGGGCAAAGGATTTTCTAGTTGATGGTAAAAACCACCTGTGAAGCTTTGTACTTTAAATGTAAATTGTTGGCGCAGCAATTCGGGCTACATTTCTAAAAGGTAGAATCCTTCCGTGAGCCTCCTACCCCTATATTTGAAAATTCATACAGTTTACCAGGACTCCTTTTAACATAGACATCAGAGCAAGTAGTAAGCTTCTAAATATATAGTTAAAATTCAGTAATCCACCCAGAAAATGTCCAAGGATGTACTTTGTGGCAGCTGTAACCCCGTGCCACGCAATTTGAGGTGAGATTCACTCAATATTCGATGATTACTAAGTTAAATTTTAATCATATTTTTTGTTTTGTGGGCTTCTTATGTCCCATTGGAAATTCCATCAATTACACAATTTTACATTCAAGTTTCAAGAAAATCAGTAAGACCCTTTAGATGTGATGTGGGCTAGAAAATCGTATTGTAAAAAATTAGTTTTAGTTTTCGGTGTCGCAAAAATAAGAAAAAAAGTTGAAAAGCTTCGGCCAAAACTTCAACCATTTTTAAGAAAAACCGAAGCCGTATGTGCATTTTCGGCCGATAACGGCCGAAGCCGATTAATCGGTCGGGCTCTACTTCATACCGCCCCATAAGTTTGCTCTCTGTGTTATCGAAACTCTTCGAAAAACTTCTAATAAAATTGATTTTACCCAAAACTAGAGAAAAACAAGTGATTCCCGATTACCAGTTTGACTTCCGCGAAAAGCATGGCACTATCGAACAAGTGCACCGTATTGTAGATTCAATTGAAAGCACTTTTGAAAAGAAACCGTACTGCTCCGCTGTTTTCCTCGATATCACCCAGGCCTTAGATAAAGTCTGGCACGAAGGACTTATTTACAAATTACAGCATATTCTCCCCGCCAATATGCACTGCCTACTTAAAAACTATCTCACGAATAGAAACTTTGTAGTAAAAAATAAAAATTTTGTCTCCCGAAAATACGAAATACTGGCCGGAGTACCTCAATGCAGTGTCCTCGCGTCCCTGCTATATATTCTCTATACTGCAGATATGCCCAAAAGCGATAGAACTCTTATACCGACTTTTGCTGACGACACTGCTATCCTGTGCTCTCACTCAAACCCAGACATGGCAACTCTTTACGTGCAGAAACACTTGGACACTCTAAGTAATTGGCTATCACGATGGAAAATCAAAGTCAACGAATCCAAAAGCTGTCATTTAACCTTCACCCTAAGGGGCACGTGCCTTGCTCTGAAGATAAACGGCCTAGTCGTCCTGAAAGTTCCGAAACAAAGTATCTTGGAATGCACCTCGATCGCCGACTCACATGGCATAAGCACATTCAATCCAAAATCACCCAGATTAAACTAAAACTAAATTGGCTAGTCTCAAAGGCATCTAAGCTAAATCTCACATACAAAGTCCAAATATACAAAAGTATAATAAAACCCATATGGACATATGGAATTGAGCTCTGGGGCACTGCCTCTCCCTCGAACGTGGAAAAACTCCAGAGAATCCAATCTAAAATCCTGAGACAAATTGCCAGTGCCCCTTGGTATATAAAAAACACTAACATCCACAGAGACCTGAATATACTGGAAGTAAAAGACGAAATCCCGAAATTTATCACGAAGTGCAAGCAGAAGCTCATGTTTCACCCAAACATTCTAGCTAGAAACCTACTAAGACCGCTGAATCCCTCAAGTCTTAAGTTAATAAATAAATTGTTAAAAAAAAAAAAATAAAAAAATTATTGATTACCTGTATTCCAATTGAAGGTGGGAAGTCATAATCGTTCCAATCAGTGGCTATTTCACTAGATCTATTCACATTGTTAATTTGAGACAGCTCAGTATTATCTGCCATATTTTCAGCTTCATTCAATATAGATGATATTTGATCAGCTCGTAAGTTTGGTATAGATTCGATGGATTCAATTGCAGAATGGTGTGGTGTAAGTTGACCATGATGAAGTTCAGCTGGGGTTAAATCGCCATGATTGAAATCATCAGTAGAATCAATTCCATGATGAATGTTCCCAGGCGTTAGGGGAATATCATTGAGTGAAACTAAATTATCTATTCCATTTATATCGTTCATGGAATATATTGGTTCCGGACTACGAACTGTTTCAAATATTGTGCCTTCTGCGGTTGGTATTAGACTATCGTTCGCCAATATGCCGATATTTAAAGACGAACGTGAGAATACTACTGTTCCGTCTTGTTCTCGCATAGCTTCCGGTATATCCAGACTCTGTTTTATAGTATCCGTTGATATGTCATTGTTAATTTGCTGTGTAATGGATAGCATCTCCACCTTTCGTTTGCGTCCCCCTCTTTTATTATGAATTATAGCAGGCGATTCGTTTTCGTTTTGAATATGATCTAATGCCAAAAGATCACATGGACCCAGACAAGAAAAATCTTCAAGTTGTGTGAAATGCGATAATAGATGTCGATGGTAATTAACAAACAACGACCTTGCAGGTATTGCTCTGGACGGCAATGAAAATAATTTTTCAACCCCACCTGTTTCTTTCCAATACATAAGCCTAAAATAAGTTATAATAATTATTTTTGAACTAAGTACTAAAAAAATTTAATAATTCACCACCTCTTCGTGGGCGGCGCAAGATCTAGTGTGGTTACTATATCAGATGTGTTTGCCAGTTGCGCTTTCATTTCTTCTCCGGAAATATTTTTTATTTCATCAACTATTAATTTACGTTTTCTCTTCGTTTTAGTTATTCCTTTATATGCGGATGCATCTATGGGCGCAAGTGCGAAGCTTTCGTCTTCATTTTGCAACAAAGTGGATTGGTCCAACGGAATTTCAGTTTTTTCAATCCCTGCGACCTCACAGACTTCGTTTTTTCGATTATCATCTAATTTCAAAAAATCATTGAAACAAATATCAGTGTGAACACAAATTTTTAAATTAATTTTTTTATACCTTCATTTTCAATTTCTGATATGGGTGAATCTCGGCAACTAGATATTGGACTCGGCGCTCGAGAATTAAAATGATCAATGTCCTCATTTGATTCTTCTATAGCGATTTGAATAGATCCCAATTTTTCAATAGTTGTATGCAATGGGGGTTCACCAAAGAGACCATCTTCAAATAATTCAGGTTCTAAACAATTGGAAAAATAATAACGGAAAATTAAAGATAAAATATGTTAGTATCATATTTAATTTTATTAATTGCTTAAAATAGCATTTTTAGAAACAAACAACTTTACATAAGAAGCAGCTTTTTCATTTAACAAAATCAACGTCGATTAGAAAACCGAAAGTATTTTAAAAAAATATTAATAACTTTAAAAATTAGCGAATCTGTTAAAAAGCTACCTACTAGAGATAAGCGTGTGAGTGAATTTTGCTCACGATCACGCACGCGAGACAAAAAACTAACACGCACACTTATGCACGACTAAAAACCACTCACGAACTCCTACGAGACACACTCACGAAAATTCAATAAGTCAAATTAATATTTTTAAAAAATATGTTTACTAAACACGATTTGATTTATTTTTAATCTAACATATGTATTTAGAAAATTTTTAATATACTTTTATTATATGTATAAAGAAAACTAAAAATAAGCACGTGTACGAGTATAAAAATTTAGCATTTGTATTCAAAGAAATTCTTTTACAAAAATATAAGAAATTACTTAAATGTAGGGTTACCAGACGTACTCTTTTTAGGCTGCTTAATTTGTATGTCACTTAGACCCTTTGGAGTTTGAAATTTAAAATCATTAACGCCTAAAGAAAACTAAGTAGTAAATTTTAATTTTGAATCGGTGGGTACTTTATGAGTTTTACAAAATTTTAAATTCATTTTTTTAGTATTTGAAACTACAAAAAAAAAACATTGTGCTTAAATCAATGTAATTTGTTAATTATACAAATACTAAAAACCAATTTTTTTTCAAATTAAAAAAAAAAAACGTTTTATTAAAAAAATGTTATCAATGGTTGGATTTTTGAACTTTTTAAAGAAACTCTGCACTCTTTTTTACTCAAGAGAACCCTACTTAAATGAAACATATGTATGTACCAAACTTGTAAAGTAATTGGGCCCTATCATGAGTAACTACGAAACGACCTGTGTGGTTTTTTCGACCAAATTTCATTTTCGTATCATGTAACTCAAACACCATCGAACGCCATTATTGTGAATAATTGATAAGATGCGTTATTGTGAATTGTGGTTAGCTGGGTGTGACTGACAGCAGATATCGCATATGTTTGTTGGACCTGCGACGCTTTTATGTCGAAAATTACTAATTTGCTATGTTCTTATTTATTGATTGATAGTTTTCTAGTTTTTTAATAAGAAAACTAAAGAAAAAAACTTATTGTCAGGCAATGAAAATGTAAAAAAAAGAAATTACCCGTGTGACGTCAGCAACAAATTAACAACAAACCGAGCAATGCGGCATCTTATTTGTATTTTACTTGCGAACATCTGATAAAATGTACCTTTTCTCCACTTTTATTTACTTTTGAGTAAAAACCATAATTTTCTTTATTAAACCATTCCAAAATGACATGACTCCACTAACTTTGCAAGATGTGCTTTGTATTGCGTTTAGACTTTCACCATTCTCATCAAAAAGCCTGCCAAATCTCTACGTCTCAACAGATTCCACTTATATTGGGCTTAAAATTTTCGAAATTAAATAATATATTGAACAAAATAATAAAACAATTTTTTTTTTCAATCAATTCTGTCTGATAAAAGTGGTTCCATTTCACTTTGATTTGAAAAGTCGTCAAAAATTTCAATAAAATGGAACATTCTGCACTCATAAATTAGTCATCCGATTTAATCCGATGATTATGATTTTAAATTCGTCGGATGTATAAAGTTATTTTCTATCAAAATTACTGTTCCTTCAATATTTTCAAGTAAGGAAAACTCCTACCCCGAAATTCGAAAATTCCGAATATTTCGCAAACGGCACGAAGGAAAAAAATAGTTGCGATTTTCGTGTTTCGCGACCCCAAATTAGTTTAGAAAAATATAGATTGGAAAAAGTCATCGGCAATGACGGTCGAAAAAAATGACATCAATTATACGCAGATTCACAATAGATAGAAATTTGATCGAAAAAAACGACACAGGTCGTTTATCGTAGTATAAACGACACTCACGATAGGGCCCACTGATTACTTTCGTAATGATTATTGACATCGAACATTTAAATAAATTCAAATGACTGTGGAAAATGAAATAAAATGTTTTCAACTATCATAAGTATATCGAACGCCACAGATATTTATATATGAAATTATATAGTGATTCACGCTCAGGCACGAACGTAAGCACGAATGGCCGCTCACGATCACGCACACTCACGCAGGAATTGAAATTTTTAATCACGCGTGTCACGTCGTGACAAGACAAAATCACGAGTGAATCACATCACGCGCCTTTCTCTAGTAAGGAGTATCCGAAAAAAACTTGACATATCCATTTAAAAAAATTTGTGGGAAATTGAGAAAGTTTATTTACGACCCTTTACCGCATACCTTTAACTTCGTAACATTATGCAGTTATTAGATTGCCATGTTCTACATTAATTAAAACATAGTTTATATTTAAATATAATTATTTCTTTCAAAATTTCCTTTATTTGGATACCATGGTTTGCTATAACATGACACATAGGAATTTAAAAAAAAAAGAAAACGCTTCTTAAAAATGTATATTATTCAAAAAATTAAAAAAATTTTTTTTTATTTGACTTTAAGACGTTTTTTTTTTTTGTTTGAAATAAGAATACTTTTATCCGTAATTTAAAGTCAATAGCATTTTTAAGTTTCCTATTATCACCCCATTAACACTAGTTTCTATTTAAATATAATTTTTTCTTGCAAAATTTCCTTTATTTTGATACCATTGTGAATAGGGGGAAAAACATAACTTTAAAAAACATGTAAACTTTTTACAATTGGATGTAAACTCATCACGCTTGACTAAAAAAAAATCAGAATAGGTATTTATGTGTTAGTTAAGCTAGGGGTGCCAGCCGTACTGTTTTAAACAGTACATGTCCTGTTTTTTTTTTTATAAAAAAGTACAGTTTTATTCAAAACATTCCAAACAGTACGCAAAAGTACTGTTTTTTCAAAAATGTACTGTTTTTTGTACCGTTTTTATTATTTTTTTTAAAATTAAGG
Organism: Heteromyza rotundicornis; assembly: GCA_951394025.1. Lineage (NCBI taxonomy): Eukaryota > Metazoa > Arthropoda > Insecta > Diptera > Heleomyzidae > Heteromyza > Heteromyza rotundicornis. The sequence goes on from OX596012.1 coordinate 32,977,142, forward strand.
GTTTTTGGGTACTTTCCTCCGAATATCATTGCAGATTTTGAAGTCGCCAAAAACCCTTAATTTTAAATCGAAATTGCGGAAATTAATTTGAAGGAAATTTATTTTCTGCTTTTTAGTCGGTTAAAGGGTTTTATTTTAAAAAACTTGTTTTTTTACTCTTTTTTATTTTTCTCTTTTTTTTAAAAAAAAAAATTTGTTCTCCCCCCCTTTTTCCTCCTTTTTTTTACTCTTTTTCCCGAATGCGAACCTAATTTAAAGGAATTTTATTTTCTGCTTTTTAGTCGGTTAAAGGGTTATATTTTAAAAAACTTGTTTTTTACTCTCTTTTATTTATTAAAATGTGCTTATCTGAAAGAAAATAAAGTGTACTGTTTTTTTTTTTCAATTTTACTATTTTTTTTCATCTATGTACTGTTTTTCCCTATTTAAAATCTGGCAACCCTAGTTAGTTATGTGGAATGATGCATTTAAAAGCGCATACTAATTTGTTTATTACATATACACTCATGGTCAAAATAATAGGGCCAAGATTTTTTTGCACTGTAATTGTTGACAATTTGCTTTGTATCGGTAAACTATTTCCAAAAGTCAAAATTTACGCCAAATTCACAAGCAATTGACAAAACAAAGCAAATTGAAAAAATATTCGTCAATTTATTTGCAAATGTTAAAATTCGCGCGACAGTCCACAAGCACCGGGAGAAATCTTACAATCAAACGAAATAATTAATTTTTTCAAGAAAATAGTTTTAATTGTTTGGCAATATATTTTGTAAAATTGTTGAGAGAAGCACAAGAATTCATCGCAAAACTCTACGTTGCTGGAGTTCATGGAAAAGCATCCAGACTTTGCTTTTAAACAATACAATCGCTGAAGTGGGCAAATCCAAGGGGTTGCTGTGATCTCGCAGAATCCTCCTCTCAATTTTCTCCTCTTTATATGCTTCTTTTGTTTCATTACGCTGACTGCTGCCATAATTAAACTCAATTTGTTTAATGAATTTAATTTAGTTTGGTCAGCAAGGTGTTTGTGTATTATGCTCTAAAGAAAACGCTTCTTAAAAATGTATATTATTCAAAAAATTAAAAAAATTTTTTTTAATTTGACTTAAGACGTTTTTTTTTTTGTTTGAAATAAGAATACTTTTATCCGTAATTTAAAGTCAATAGCATTTTTAAGTTTCCTATTATCACCCCATTAACACTAGTTTCTATTTAAATATAATTTTTTCTTGCAAAATTTCCTTTATTTTGATACCATTGTGAATAGGGGGAAAAACATAACTTTAAAAAACATGTAAACTTTTTACAATTGGATGTAAACTCATCACGCTTGACTAAAAAAAAATCAGAATCGGTATTTATGTGTTAGTTAAGCTAGGGGTGCCAGCCGTACTGTTTTAAACAGTACATGTCCTGTTTTTTTTTTATAAAAAAGTACAGTTTTATTCAAAACATTCCAAACAGTACGCAAAAGTACTGTTTTTTCAAAAATGTACTGTTTTTTGTACCGTTTTTATTATTTTTTTTAAAATTAAGGGTTTTTGGGTACTTTCCTCCGAATATCATTGCAGATTTTGAAGTCGCCAAAAACCCTTAATTTTAAATCGAAATTGCGGAAATTAATTTAAAGGAAATTTATTTTCTGCTTTTTAGTCGGTTAAAGGGTTTTATTTTAAAAAACTTGTTTTTTTACTCTTTTTTATTTTCCTCTTTTTTTTAAAAAAAAAAAATTTGTTCTCCCCCCCTTTTTCCTCCTTTTTTTTACTCTTTTTCCCGAATGCGAACCTAATTTAAAGGAATTTTATTTTCTGCTTTTTAGTCGGTTAAAGGGTTATATTTTAAAAAACTTGTTTTTTACTCTCTTTTATTTATTAAAATGTGCTTATCTGAAAGAAAATAAAATGTACTGTTTTTTTTTCAATTTTACTATTTTTTTTCATCTATGTACTGTTTTTCCCTATTTAAAATCTGGCAACCCTAGTTAGTTATGTGGAATGATGCATTTAAAAGCGCATACTAATTTGTTTATTACATATACACTCATGGTCAAAATAATAGGGCCAAGATTTTTTTGCACTGTAATTGTTGACAGAGCCACATTTTTTGTATATTTTAAAGAAAACTCAAATTTAATTTAATACATTGTGTAAATTAAAAAAAAAAATGGTAAACAAAGCAGAAAAAAACATAAAAAATCAAATTTGCTGAGTTGAGGCGAATTCGGTCATAATTCAGCTGGACAAAATAATAGAGCATTTTTTAATGAAAATATGAATTTTATTTACATTTTGATAAGTATTCACATTTACTACTTTGGCTTTGTTAATATTGTGTGTATCGTCCTTTATTCATTGATAGAGTCACTGTTTTTTTCTTAGCTAAGGACGTCATATCGAGTTTCGCTTTTGTCGCTTCATTATTGACCACAGGGGCTATTGGATTAAGTCAGGGCTGTCGAATGCTAGTCTAGAACATTTATACCTTGATTATGAACCATATTTTTAGTCCGTTTAAAAAAATTGGGCACTTTACAATATTAATTCATCAAAAAGGTAGTTAATATTGAGACAGATGGATCCAAAAATTTAACTATTCTTAAACTTTTTCCTGCGTGTATACAATTTTTTTTATTGTTTCTTTCATCAAACTCACTTCCTTGGTAGTCAAGATATTTCAGCTTCACATTCCTTTGCTGAAGCAGCTATATCCTCCGAAATTCCAGATATTTTTACTCTTGAACGGATTAACTGGGCAATTGACTCGTTTAAGCCGTATAAATCTCCTGGTCCAGATGGGATTTTTCCAGCAATGTTGCAAAATGTTGCTGGAATTATCACACCGTGGCTTTTATGTATTTTTGAAGGGTGTTTAAATCTCAATATGATACCTAACTCATGTAGCATTGGGGGGAAGTCTTTATACCGAAAGGTGGTAAGAGTAGTCACGTTAAGGCAAAGAATTATAGGCCAATCAGTTTAACATATTTTCTTCTAAAAACTGTAGAACGCATTCTAGACTCGTACAACAGAGAGAAATTACCTCGGAATCTTCTTTTTTGGACATTGAATGGGCATTTAATAATGTTACTAAATCAGCTATAATAGAGGGACCTAATAGAGCGTAAGTCAATCCATACATCTGTAGATGCATAGACACGATGCTTAGTGGTCGCACCATTAAAGCCGAATGGGGCAATACGAACTCTATAAAACGAACTCTAGAGGAACACCGCAGGGAGGTGTTCTATCACCCCTGTTGTGGATTCTGGTAGTGGATACAATTCTAAATCACCTTCGCGGTAAAGGTATCAATGTCGTCGCGTATGCCGATGATGTAGTTATCTTAGTACCGGGAACATTTTTGAACGTAATGAGTGAGTTGCTCGAAAATGCACTCACAGACATGTGTAATTGGGCCCTCGCTAAGGGCCCTGATAACTCGGAAAAAACGGATTTAGTTCTATTTACTAGGAAATACAAAATTCCTCCATTTAGAGAAACAAAAATCAATAACGAAATTTTACATATAGCTCAACAGGCAAAATTCATTGGGGTAATTCTTGATAGGAAATTGTCTTGAAAAACAAATGTTGAGGAACGCGTTAAAAATGCGAATAATGTCTATTATGCATGCAAAAAAATGTTCGGTAAAACATGGGGTTTAAATCCTAAAGTGACCCATTGGATATACACCTCTATAGCAAGACCAATTTTACTGTATGGGGTGTTGGTCTGGTGGATGGCCCTCGAAATAAGATCAACACCAAAGAAACTGGAGAAACTCCAGCGACAAGTGTGCGTTGGCAAAACAGGACAGGCTTAATTGCAAGACAGGACGTATACAGATTTTTTTGATTCTGTATGAACTATGTATTGCTTGAGTAGCTCGTAATTAGCGTTTTGAAACACTGTGCGTCGTGATTATTAATTTCCCAATCAGCATAGGGCAGCATGACCTCCTCCGCACTAAGTGGTACCAATTGCCGTTTTTGGTGGACAATCAAATAACAAACAACTTTGGTAATCTTTGTTAAATTCGAGCTGCAGTAAAAAAAGTCAAAGCACTCATAAAATCGAGTGCTTTGAAAAAATTTTATGCTGATAGACACTATTGCATTCATAAAAAATCATCAGCTGATACGCAAATACAAAAGTGTGAAAAAAAACCTTTAGCGTTAATTTTTTGGTCCGAAATTAATATCATAGATGCACCTGCGATCAGGGAACAGTTTGGAATCAAAAACTCATTTCGACCAAAATAGCTGATAGACAGTATCCATTCGTGATCCATTCGTTATTGGCAAGCTTATTTGTGTTTTAAAAGTTTGTTTTTGCATGCCGTATTCTAGTGTAGCAACCATTGTGTTTAGAGCATAATACACAAACACCTTGCTGACCAAACTAAATTAAATTCATTAAACAAAATGAGTTTAATTATGGCAGCAGTCAGCGTAATGGAACAAAAGAAGCATATAAAGAGGAGAAAATTGAGAGGAGGATTCTGCGAGATCACAGCAACCCCTTGGATTTGCCCACTTCAGCGTTTGTATTGTTTAAAAGCAAAGTCTGGATGCTTTTCCATGAACTCCAGCAACGTAGAGTTTTGCGATGAATTCTTGTGCTTCTCTCAACAATTTTACAAAATATATTGCCCAACAATTAAAACTATTTTCTTGAAAAAATTAATTATTTCGTTTGATTGTAAGATTTCTCCCGGTGCTTGTGGACTGTCGCGCGAATTTTAACATTTGCAAATAAATTGACGAATATTTTTTCAATTTGCTTTGTTTTGTCAATTGCTTGTGAATTTGGCGTAAATTTTGACTTTTGGAAATAGTTTACCGATACAAAGCAAATTGGAAGTTTTGGACAATTAATAGTTCGAATAATCAATTACGTGCTTTGATAATCGATTAGTTCACGATTATTTTCTTGCAAAATCGGTCGTATAACAATCGATTCTTTTGCCACATTTGCCAATCCCTAGACACGCACCCTTAAAGCAACTTGCTCAAAAATGTTTCTTGAAAATGCGATAGTTCGTTCTTGCCATATATGTAATACTTCTATATTGCTAGTACAACAAAATTTCAATTGCTCGCATTACACTACAGATCAGGGATGATATTTGGGTTGTTCCATTTTGTACAAAAAGGCAAACAAAATAGTACCAAATCTGTCATTTAAATTTCGAAAAAGTCCCAAACATTTGCATCGATCAGTGTGGACACAAACCGCTAATATTATCGTGGACACCACCCTGTGTTTTGGGTAGGGTGGCCAGACTCTTAAAAGCGCAGAATCAGTACCAGTGTGAACGCCCTGGTATATTTTACAATTCCTCGTCATGCAACGAACCCCTCCGTCTATAGCAGTCAGTGAACGAGATGATACCGCTTACAAGCAGCTGCAACCAGTACAACAACAACAACTGCAATCGCAAATAGCGCACCAACTGCAGCCAAAACAACAGCAGTCACAACTCCTGCAGCTTCCACAGCAAGATGGATTGGGCAGACACTGATCGACCGGTCGGTAGCCCAGTGTTGCAACTTTCCAATTCCTGACCAAGTGTTTGCTTTACCTCCACGTGGTGGCCACTGGAAGCTGTGCTGTAGACGATTCTTGCAGCACAGACCAAAATTGCAAGGGCTAAGGTGGAAAGGGAATTAATTTTCTTCCTGCCTTTGATGTACACGGACTGTGTACATCCAAAGTGGTTCCCACGGCAAACGGGTCGTCGTCCCGGAATCCCCTCGGACACCCACAGGTTGCTAGAGCCCGCCCGATTAATCGGCTTCGGCCGAAATTGCACATTTGGCATCGGCTTCGGTTTTTCCGAAAAATGGCCGATTGTGTAATTGATGGAATTTCCAATGGGACATAAGAGGCCCACAAAACAAAAAATATGATTAAAATTTAAATTAGTAATCATCGAATATTGAGTGAATCTCGCCTCAAATTGCGTGGCACCGGGTTACAGCTGCCACAAAGTACATCCTTGGACATTTTCTGGGTGGATTACTTAATTTTAAATATAGATTTAGAAGCTTACTACTTGCCCTGATGTCTATGTTAAAAGGAGTCCTGGTAAACTGTATGAAATTTCAAATATAGGGGTAGGAGGCTCACGGAAGGATTCTACCTTTTAGAAATGTAGCCCAAATTGCTGCGCCAACATATATGAAAAGGTGCTGAAATCCGGGACCGATTTTGGTAAAATTTTACATTTAAAGTTCAAAGCTTCACAGGTGGTTTTTACCATCAACTAGAACATCCTTTGCCCATCACCTGACGGATTTGGGGAGTCCTTAAAAAACAGCTACTTTGATGGATTTATTCTTTAAAGAATTCTCTACCATTTCTTCTAAATTCCCATTATTTTAAGCTTTACTCCAAATTTTTAAAAGTGATTTTAAAAAAATCCAATTGTTCTTACACGGGATATATGGGATAATTTGAGGCTCCTGTTAGTTTTGACATAGGAGACCGAAATTTGTTTGTGAATTCTTTTGGTTACTTTTATTACACTGCGTTACAGTCGCCCAGAACTTGGGACGCCACCTATTACACGTTGTAGGTATGTTCAAGAAAATGACATCTGCGTACCAGAAATTTTGATTACACCCCCAAAATCTGAAGTTAGAAAAGAAAAACCAATTTTTGTCGGTGTTACCCTATTTTCAAAGATAACTTTGGAAGCGTGAGCTCGATATGCACAAGCTCTAGCTTGTTGAAAAGAAGAGAAACAGACGCTTTAATCAGTGTATATAGCGAAAAACACAGAAGTTATTACTAAAAACATCGCCCAGACACCATTTTTTGACATTTATTTTAACGGTTTTTTTCGATTAAAGAATTTTTTTCATAAAACACTATACTCATTTTTTTTACAAAAAATTAAAAATACATATATTCAAGCAACAAGTATTTCTCTCGATGAATACTTAAAAGGCCTAACATTAACAGCTATATACTGCCCGCCCAGACACAAAATAACTGAGCAACAATTCCAGACTTTTTTCCATTCTCTTGGACAAAAGTTTCTCGTTGCCGGCGACTTCAACGCCAAACATACATATTGGGGCTCTCGCCTAATATCACCAAAGGGCAGGCTCCTGTTGAACACCATCAACAGACTCCCGACGTCATTGACTTTGCAGTATTTAAAACTGTAAAAAGGAGCCAATTGACTATAGAATCTTCTCTAGATTTCTCATCAGACCATACGCCTACCATTATCACAATAAAGTACGCGCCAAGTTCTGAGGTCAACTCACCAGATAAATTGACCAGTAAACTCACAAACTGGCTCAAATATCGGAAGTATATAAGCTCCCACATTAACCCAAATGTGTCACTAAAAACGAAAGATGAAATAAACACAGCTGTTAGTAATTTCACACTCTTGCTTTCCCAAGCATCTACAGCGGCCACTCCCGCCCAAATCTCAAATAGCTCAACTCGCAGCTATGCAAAATGTACCCCAAAGAACATAGATCAGTTAATAAAAAAATCTGAAAAAACAGCTTAATGATGTCTCTCGAATTCTAAAAAAGCAGCTTGAGAGGAAATCCGAAAGAGAATTCCAGCTATTTGTTGAACATCTCGCACCCACAAAATCAACAAACTACTCGCTCTGGCGAGCTGCAAAAAATATGAAAAAACCAATACTGACAGAACCCCCTCTAAGGCTGCCAAATGGAAACTGGGCCAGAAGCGATGCAGAAAAGGGTGCAGCTTTTGCCAACCACCTAAAAACCGTGTTCACCCCGAACACGACAGCTGGTGATATCCCAATACCAACATTAATCCCACATAATACCTCTTGTACAATCGCGATTAAAAAAAACGAACTTATGGAGGCAATAAACAAAAGCTTGGACCCGAAAAAAGCACCAGGACCGGACTTGATAACGCCAACAATGATAAAAGAACTGCCAACAGTTGCAATAACCCACTTATTGCACATATTTAACGCGATTCTCAGAACATGTCACTACCCAGATGATTGGAAACTTTCTCAAGTTACAATGATTCCCAAACCTGGAAAAAATCCCAACAATGTGACTTCATACCGCCCCATAAGTTTGCTCTCTGTGTTATCGAAACTCTTCGAAAAACTTCTAATAAAACTGATTTCACCCAAAATTACAGAAAAACAAGTGATTCCCGATCACCAGTTTGGCTTCCGCGAAAAGCATGGCACTATCGAACAAGTGCACCGTATTGTAGACTCAATAAAAAGCACTTTCGAAAAGAAACCGTACTGCTCCGCTGTTATTCTCGATATCACCCAGGTCTTCGAAAAAGCGGCAAATTACCAGAGCCCCTTGGTATATAAGAAATGCAAACGTCCACAGAGATCTGAATATACCCACAGTAAAGGACAAAATTCTGAAACTTATCTCGAAGGACAAGAAGAAGCTAATGTCTTAAACGAAACTAATATATCCCTAATATATTAGTACGACAACGTCACACTGCCAAATTCAATGGAGTTTAGGCAATAGAATTAAGTGAATTTTTTTTAATCATTGAAATATTGCATTAAATATTAGAAGCTGGGCATTAACTAGTTAATTAGTTAATAGTTAATTAACGAAGTTACATTTTTGGTTAACTTTTAACGTTTCAGTTAATTTTGAAAACCATTAACTTTTTCATTTAGGTACGTTAAATTTCTTCAATTAACTAGCATTAGTTAACTTTAAACCAAAAAAATTTTTGGCGTTTTTTTGATTTGAAATCGAATTAAAAAAGTGACTTGTAGTATAGTTTGATACAAAAATTGATTTTTTATATTTGAAAATGGAACTCTTGCAAAAGGGCAAATATAGCCGTGCCAATACTTTTTATAATTTTCGGAACAAAAGAATAATAAAAGCCTATACTATTTTTTTTTTTTATCGTAGAATATAAGGATTTTGGCAATTTTTTAATGAACATGGTGAAAAATACATGAAACTCATCATCATTTGTCCATTTTAAACTTTTGCGGATTTTTTTAGCTGTTTTTGTTTCATCAATATATTTTTACCAATCAAATTAAAAAACATTTATCTGCAAATTGGTTTGGTAATGCGAAATAATTTCCGGGGGGTTCAAACCCCCCCTTGGGTGCGCCTCTGTGTGCGAGTGTTGCCAAATCACCAGTCAAGGCACTACTTGAATCGTGGAGAACACCAGAACGTCCATGGCAGCGCGTACATATCGATTATGCTAGTCCAATAAACGGAACTTACTATTTTGTCGTCATCGACGCGTATGCAAAATGGCCAGAAATCATTGCGACTTCATCAACAACAGCAAGCAAGACCATTCGGATGCTGGAATCGATTTTTGCCAGATTTGGCTTACCGCAAACATTTGTTTCAGATAACGGCACAGGACAATTCAACAAGTTCTGTGAGTCAAAACAACATGCCGTAGATTACATTTTTTGCAATTCGAGAATTTGCACGCGGTCAAATTATGTTTAGTGCGTAAACAATTTGGGCAAATTCCGTTTACAAATTCCAATCGCGCCGATACAGTTAGGTCTTTAAATTCTGTGCATTGATATAACTCTTGGTCCCTCTTACATTTAAAACAAGAGGTTAGTTGCAGAAAGAGCACGTGTTCGAATTGATCGCATTACTAATGGGTCTTGAGTTATTGGAATGCGAGAGTAACTCTCGAATCTTTCCCGTTCACTTATACGTTCGCTAATAAACACTAGAAACTGTTCAAATGTAGGAGTCGAGTCGAGTGTCACTGTCTAATTTTATAGGCAAATGATATAACAACACCTTAGCCCATGACTCCACCGGCTGTTTTAATGCACTTAGGGCGTTATAATTCTCGTTTGTCACATTTAAAAATTCTTTAAGCTCACTAACAGGACCCAATTTTAGATTGTTTTGTTCAAAAAACTTTGACATATGGGCATCGACGATGACCGAGACTTTATCATAGCGACTGCACAACAATCATAGCGACTGCACAACAATTTCAAAATTATCATTACTTGGAGGCAGATGTTTAATAATAGATTCTGTTTCTCCCTTTACCCGTGTTTGTAGGTACTCTATTTTTATACCCCCACACTCACTGTGGCAGGGTATACTAACTTTGTCACAACGTTTGTAACGCCCATAAGGAGGCGTGTCCGGTATGGAAAAGTATATATATTCTTGATCAGCATCACCTCCTGAGTCGTTTTAGCGACGATAGCGGTCGCAGCTTTGGAGATATCGACATGAAACTTTGGGTACATGTTTTTCTCGTGAATACTGAGATCAAGTTCGAGAATCAGCCAAATCGGATAAAAACTGGGCGTGGCTCCCATACACCGAAAAAAAGCTAAACATTTTTCAAGTCTTTTTTATTGTTGTATTCGATTGGAAATGTTTAGAAACGTATTTTTGACATGGTCCGAGGTTCCGAAGCCACATATATAAGGGTCTAAATGGGGTCTTGAGACCAATTTTTTTTTTGTCGATTTGATTGGAAATTTTTAGAAATGGAATGTGGACATGGACCGGGCACAACGTTTGTAACGCCCATAAGGGGGCGTGTCCGGTATGGAAAAGTATATATATTCTTGATCAGCATCACCGCCGGAGTCAATTTAGCCATGTCCGTCCGTCCACTCGATAGCGGTCGCAGTTTTGGAGATATCGACTTGAAACTTTGGGTACATGTTTTTCTCGTGAATACTGAGATCAAGTTTGAGAATCAGCCAATTCGGACCAAAACTGGGCGTGGCTCCCATACACCGAAAAAAAGGTCAACATTTTTCAAGTCTTTTTTATTGCTGCATTCTATTGGAAATGTTTAGAAACGTATTTTTGACATGGTCCGAGGTTCCGAAACCACATATATAAGGGTCAAAATGGGGTCTTGAGACCAATTTTTTTTTTTGGTCGATTTGATTTAAAATTTTTTTAAACGGATTTTGGACATGGTCCGGGCTCCAAAACTATTTATAGGTGGCTCAAAATGGGCTCTTGAGACCACATAATTTTATGTTCGAGGTACTTCTTCCTACTGTGTGGGGGTATTTCAGCTTCGGTATAGCCGAAGATAGTACACTCTCTAGTTTGTGCTAACTTTGGAGGTACAAAAAAGATACGTTTTGACGTTAAATTAAAATCCGGGTATACAGTCCTTAAATCTAGCTTCTTATTAATAATTTTCAATTATAAGATCAATATTTTTTCGCCTCTTCATGGAGTTTTTCGATATTTAACAAGTGAGTAAGTTTCAGTCGGCAAACCGACTTATATATACCCTACACCTACTGGGCCATATTGGATCCGCCATCTTGCTACCCCAAAAACCCCCCTATACAAAATTTCAAACTGTTTTGATGAAATCTTAATATTTCGGCCGACATATTGGTTCCGCCATCTTGAATTTTTAAATTCCGCCATCAAATTCCAAATCATCGACCCCGAAAACCTCACTTTACAAAATTTCATACTGTTTTGATGAAATCTTAAAATTACGGTAAAAACACGATTTTCAGTTCTATGGGAGGTAGGCGTGGCAGTCGGCCGATTCCGCCCATATGCAATACCAACTCCTTCTAAGGCCTAAAAAGGATAAATCCAAAATTTGGGAACTCTAGCTTTTTTCTAACTCCTGCAATCGTTTTTACAAGAAAAGAGGACGGACAGACGGACAGACAGGGAGGTAGGCGTGGCAGTCGACCGATTCCGCCCGTTTGCAATACCAACTCCTTCTAGGGCCTAAAAAGGATAAATCCAAAATTTGGGATCCCTAGCTTTCTTCCAACTCCTGCAATCGTGTTTACAAGAAAAGAGGACTGACAGACGGATAGGGCTAAATCAACTCAGGAGGTGACGCTGATCAAGAATATATATACTTTTCCATACCGGACACGTCTCCTTCTTGGTGTTACAAACATCAGACCAAAGTGAATATACCCATACCTCATCAGGTGTAGGGTATAAAAATAGACTAGGAAACTGCATTTTGGTGAAAAACTTGAAAATAAACCAAATACACAAATCAAAAACAAAGCTTTCCTTTTTGAAACATTAGGCGGTGCCTAAGTTAGTTACAGTGCAACGGCCTGTAACCATAAAAAGTATGGATTGTTAAGAGCGCAGTTACAATGAAAGTAGTTCTGATCAAAATGTAAACATTTTAAAATTATTTTTTATTGCCGTATTCGCTTGAAAATATTTGGAAATGGATTTTTTATGTTCCGAGCTTATAAAACCACATATAAATGGGTTTAAATGGGGTCTTGAGAATAAATTTTCATTTCCGAGGTACTTCTAAATGGATTATACTGTGTGGGGGTATTTCAGCTTTGGCATAACCGAAGATAGTTCACTCTTTATTTTTTTTGTGAATTTTATATATAAGTAGGGGTATTAACAGATCTCAGTATTCACGAGAAAAACATGTACCTAAAGTTTCAAGTCGATATCTCCAAAACTGCGGACGGACAGACAGACGGACATGGCTAAATTGACTCCGGCGGTGATGCTGATCAAGAATATATATACTTTTCCATACCGGACACGCCCCCTTATGGGCGTTACAAACGTTGTGTCAAAGTTAGTATACCCTGCCACAGTGAGTGTGGGGGTATAATAACTATATACCCTATAGATCCATTAAATTGGGGGTCAGTTTTTACTTGCAGGGTATATCCTCAAATCTGCGGCGAGCTTTTTCATACACTTCCACATGAGCTAGAGAGCTGAAATTTGGAACACTGATAGTACTCCAGTGACAATGCATTCTATTAAATTGGGGGGAAAAAAAAAGAGTAAAAAAACAGTTTTTTAAAATATAACCCTTTAACCGACTAAAAAGCAGAAAATAAATTTCTTTAAAATTAATTTCAGCAATTTCGATTTAAAATTAAGGGTTTTTGGCGACTTCAAAATCTGCAATGATATTCGGGGGAAAGTACCCAAAAACCCTTAATTTTAAATCGAAATTGCTAAAATTAATTGAAAGGAAATTTATTTTCTGCTTTTTAATCGGTTAAAGGGTTTATTTTAAAAAACTTGTTTTTTACTCTTTTTTTATTTTATATTAAAAAAACAAACGATTCTTTGTAATATTTTATTTGACCGTTCATGATAAAAATTCTCTATTATGTCATATAAAAATCAGCAACTTCATAATTGAAATGTTAACGGTTTAGCTTAAGCGCACCTTGACAAACAATAATTTGAGCGACCCTTATCAAAAACTCGGCCCGCAACTTCTTATGACGATTTGAAGCCCCAAATGACGATTTAAAATCGCGGTTTGGATGATTTCAAAGTTGGTTTTCTGGCAACACTTACTGCACATGCGAGTACGATACATTCTGAGACCATGTGATAGTAATTTTGATCGAAAATCGGTATTTTATCTATAGTTTTTCGATATTTTATGGATATTTTATTCATACTTTTTCAATATTAAATAAAATTTTTATCGAAATATCCCATTTTGTTCCTGAAATCATTTCCAATCAAATACAAGAAACGTCGTCTAAACCGCATTGCAGATTTCCGCACACAAGTATATTTCGACGGAGTCATTTTGAACCACAACCCATACCCAAAATACCTGGGCGTTACGCTCGACTGCACACTATCCTTCAGAACCCACCTTACAAAAACTGCAGAAAAACTAAAAACGAGAAACAACATCATCCGAAAACTCGCAGGCACTACATGGGGTGCCTCAGCAAGCTCTCTACGATGCGCTGTCCCGGGGCTGGTATACTCAGCTGCAGAATACGCCGCTCCAGTATGGATAAATAGTGCGCATGTTATCAAGGTAGATCAACAGCTAAGCATCACCATGAGAACTATCACAGGCGCTATAAAATCTACCCCGACGGAGTGGCTCTCAACACTCAGCAATATAGCTCCTCCTGAATTAAGACGAAAAAATGCCCTTGTCCGAGAGTTCTCGAAGATCGCCCATAATAGCAACCTCCCGATTCATAAAGACATTAAATCTAGCAACTTGGTGTAAGCCGGTGTGGCTGCACTTAAGGAAACCCCCGCTGCTGAAAGCTGAAGTCATCGAATTAACAAAATGCATTATTGTGAATTGTGGTTCTTGGGATGTGATATACAACAGATATCGCATATGTATGTTGGACCTGCGCCGCATTTACATATGTCGTAAATTTCTAATTTGCTATGTTATTATTGATTGATTCGTCATTTGATAATTTTTTAATAAGAAAAATAAACTAAAACACTAATTGGCAAGCAATAAAAATGAAAAGAAAGGAAAAATGTAAATAAAGGTTAAATTGACAACCTGTGCAATGCCGAATCTAATTTGTATCTTACTTGCGTACAACTGTTTACATTTTTCATTTCTGCATTTTTGGTTTACTTTTGAGTAAAAACCACAATTTTCTTTTTTTAAACAATTCCAAATATGCGCCCATTACCCGGAATATTTACTTTTAAAAAACTTACGTCCAAATTCATCGCCAAAACTATCACCATCAAGCCGTGAACTCGACATTTCAGCTTCACTTAATATAATGTTAGGTTCATTTACTTCAGTTCCTTCTGCAATCTGTTCATCAATAAAAAGCTGATCCTAAAAAAATATGGAAGATATTATAGTTGATTCAAATTAAAATTGTTACCAGTAAAAAAATATACAGCAATATCCAGGTTTCCAGTTTTCAGCAAGGTATTCATCATATTTAAAAATATCACTAGTATTGTCGAAATTAATATTCCGATTTTCGTTTGTTGTTAATTACATCATTCGACAAAAATCAACTCGGTAATGCACATGATAATGACTAATTCTGTTAGAGGGGGTTTAAAAAGAGTACCCGGGTCCCCCAGTTTTTCTGGATCAATTCTTAAAACCGTTTAAATCGCATATTTGCATGTTGTATTTTTCCCATGCACATAAGTTCTTAAAAAACTAGAGAGTGGACTATCTTCGGCTATACCGAAGTTGAAATACCCCCACACAGTAGGAAGAAGTACCTCGATGGAGCCCTGACCATGTCCAAAATCCATTTCTAAAAATTTCCAATTAAATCCAACAAAAAAAAAATTGGTCTCAAGACCCCATTTAGACCTTATATATGTGGCTTCGGAACCTCAGACCATGTCAAAAATACGTTTCTAAACATTTCCAATCGAATACAACAATAAAAAAGACTTGAAAAATTTTTACCTTTTTTTCGGTGTATGGGAGCCACGCCCAGTTTTTGTCCGATTTGGCTGATTCTCGAACTTGATCTCAGTATTCACGAGAAAAACATGTAAAAAAAGTTTCAAGTCGATATCTCCAAAACTGCGACCGCTATCGTGCGGACGGACAGACGGACGGACAGACAGACGGACATCGCTAAATCGACTCAGGAGGTGATACTGATCAAGAATATATATACTTTTCCATACCGGACACGCCTCCTTATGGGCGTTACAAACGTTGTGACAAAGTTAGTATACCCTGCCACAGTGAGTGTGGGGGTATAATTATTGGATTTGAAATGTTAAATATGCATTCCATAGAGACAATTTTTGACCAAACGAAGAGGTTACTAAAAAAAAACGGCTAGCATATTCGTCACTAACAGCCCGAAACATAGTTTAAAAAAAAATTTTAAAAAAAAAATTAAAAAAAAAAAAAAAAAAAACCGCTGTGTTTTTACTGTTATACAGTGTAATTGGTTAAGCATTAAACATGTGTTGCTGCTTATTTTGCTGCGTTGATCTCTTGGAAAGACCATAACAATTACAACTTCAGTGTATCATGTCACAATTATCCTTGAACGCACTCTAATTACTTTACCGTCTGGCTGCCACACACAAGAAATTTACCCACACTGATAATTGTGTCAATCCTTGAACGCACTCTAATTACAATTTTTTTTTTTTTTTAACGACGAATCCCAACGGTCTCACTAACCCGCCCAACCGACCGAGGGGCACATCCGCATGACGCACGGATTTGGTGACCGAACAGCCGTAATCCGGATTATGCTGTGTAACCGATCGCGGGTAAACATATTTGGAAATTCGTTTCAGCTACAGATTAAAATCATCAGCTGATAAACGCATATTAATAAAACGCGAATTAGGTTATGAATGCAAGAGAGAATTCTTCCAAACATAACATAATATAAGATTAACGTGATAATAAACAATAGAATTAAAAGAAAATATTATGAAGCATCAGAATTCATGCGACGAATATGAATTTGATCAAATATAATTTTTGTCTACTTTACGATATTAGACTTAACAAAAATACAAAGACAAAACAATTCAAACCATTTATTTACGCGACAAAGATTACAAATATTAATTTTAGTATTTTATTTTTTTATACGAAATATAAAAAATCAAATACAAATAGAACAGTTAAGTAAACAGTAACGGAACGAATGTGAATTCAGCTAAAAATTTTGATTTATTTGTATACAATATACAGTAAAAAACAAAATTCTGCTTGAAATATAAATATAAAATACAACAAAAATACAACACTTTCAAAAAATCGACAATGCCGATCTTTGTGGAGTTTGGCAACCCTGTCATTTCGTTAGACCCTAAGCGGTCCAAAAACTCAAAGAGCAACAAAGGCTTAAGTGTGATCAAGTGCATTTAAAATAAAAGTTTTAGGTTTATTAAGTGAATCTGACAGGTCAAAGACAGAATACAGGCTATTAAAATCGCTACAAATACAACGAAAAGGTTCATTCTGCGCGTAATTAGAGCGGCACATACTTAATATCAAAGGAATGAAAGATCTGGAACGACGGGTTGGGATATTAAAATCAATTTCTTGAAGCAAAAATGTAGAATTCAGAGAGCCATTTATCAATTTAATCAAAAATGTTACATTAAGCATCGTTCTTCTATTTTTTAGAGTAGGAATGTCCAAGAGTTTTAAACGATTTTCGTATGGAGGTAGGTTCTGATTCGGATTCCAGCGAAGGTTTCTTAAAGCAAATAATAAAAATTGTTTTTGAACCGATTCAATTCTATCAGAGTGGCAGTTGTATTGTGGATTCCACAAGACTGATGCATATTCCAAAATTGGTCTTACAAGTGATATGTAAAGACTTTTGGTAACGAATGGGTCATTAAATTCTTTTGACCATCTTTTAATGAAACCTAGAACACCCCTCGCCTTATTCACACATAAGTCAATATGTAGATGAAAGCGAAGTTTTGGATCCATAGTAACACCCAGGTCCACAAAAGTAAAAACCTTTTCTAGATTACAGTTATTTATATGATACAGCGATGAAAGTTGGTGTCTTCTAGCAAATGTCATAAATTTACATTTTTTCAGGTTCAGTTCCATTAAGTTATTATCACACCAGATAGCTATACTGGTCAGATCTGATTGTAACAACTTATGTTGATCTAAGATGTCATAGGATAGAAACAATTTAACGTCATCAGCATACAACAGTACATTCGAATGTTTAATGACAGAGGGAAGGTCATTTATAAAAAGATTAAACAGAATAGGACCTAAGTGACTTCCTTGAGGAACTCCAGAGGTGACATCTATAGTTTTTGATGTTGATGATTCGAATAACACCTGTTGCTTCCGATTTGTCAGATACGATTCTACCCATTTTTAAAGAAGCTTTTCAATCAACAAATAATGATCAACTTTATCAAAAGCTTTACTAAAATCAGTATATATGACACCTGTTTGAAGATTCTTTGAAAATCCCTTTATTGTTAATGAAGAAAATTCCAATAAATTTGTAGATGTTGATCTACCTCTCAGAAAACCATGCTGTGAAGGAGATATTAAAGTTGTGACCGAGTGAACCAATTGCTTTGTGACAACTTGTTCAAATAACTTTGGTATTGTGCTAAGTTTAGCAATACCTCTATAGTTAGATACGAATGATTTGGTTCCACTTTTATAAAGAGGAATAATGTATGACTCTTTCCATGAATTCGGAAAATATCCTCTTTCAATAGAGGCATTAAATATATTTGAAAGTGGAATGTATAAATTTTCTGCACAAACTTTCAAAATACAGCTAGGAATATTATCTGGACCAGTACTATATGATATTGCAACAATTTTAGGTGTTGTAAGACATCATCAGATTCTATAACAGGATTGAGAATGGAATTATAAGTGGGGATGTTATATGGATATGATGTGTTGCCATAAGTATTATCAGAATATGTCGTTTTGAAGAAGTCAGCAAACATATTTGAAATCTCAGTAGGATTGTTGGACTCACGATCATTCCATTTCATTGTAGTTAGAAAACCAGTGTTTTTCCTTTTTGAATTTACAAAGTTATAAAAAGTTTTAGAATCGTATTTCATTTTGGATTTCAAATCGTTCAAATATTCATCATAGCATTTTTTATTAAGTACGCCTCAGAAGCGAATATTTTGAATAATCTTGAAGGTTTAAAGTTCTTTTATGTGTTTTAAATGCCCGAGTTTTCAAAGTTTTTAGTTTCCTCAATTCTTTTGTAAACCATACAGCACCAAGTTCATTAGAATTCTTTTTAATGTTCTTTGGAACACATATCTCGAAGATTTTGTTGAGCGTACAATTGAAAATTGATACACAGTCGTCAACATCAAAGTTCATGTCCCAACTAGTTTCAGATAAGAGTTGGTTCATTTTAACGAAATTTGTATTCTTCATTTGTTCAATCGGTCAGTTCAATCGGTTGTGCGAATAAAAAATCTGCTCTCATAAAATCAATTTTTTATATCGGAAATTCTACTCTAAAAATATTGAAACAGCCTCGAGGCTTCGTGCGATAGTACAGTGACGCGTTTGCATAGGGCTCGCGATCACTTGCTTGGACACTTTTGTGAAATTAAAAACCAAACCAAAAATTTTTGCCAAATAAAATCACAATTCGAATTTGCTTCATCAACAAAAACTTTATCCCGCGCAACATATCTGCTAAAACATTACACATTCTTTATAAACAAAATATAATCAGCTGATCCACTGACAGCAAAGTCAACACAGCGTTGACGTTAAAATTTCCCTCGGAAAAAAATATCCCAAAAAACATCTGTTTGCAGCGAACCGCGAGTACACTGTGGCCACATCTTGAAAAAATAATAATTGGCATCACTGGCGAACAGCTGTTTTTGAAGAAGAAATATTAAATGGGACTTTCCAGAGCAGAAGAACGCGATTGAATTTTACGACTGCGCATTTTATTTTGTTCTTTGTAAAAACGTTTGACTTTAAATTATTGATAAACTGACTATTGAATAAAAGACTTTGCGGTGGAGTTATTTGATTTACTTGTGGACTAGTATTGTGGAGTGCCGGCTTTTAATATACGTAGCACATCGCTAGCGAGGCCTACGCCACAAATTGGTGACCCCGAGTAGCATCGTATCGAATCAAATGGCTACAAATTCCGAAATGGACGACCACTTCGCAGATGCTTCGTCGAGTGTACCAGCAAACGCTGCAATAGACAGCTCAAGTTACAACAACATAATGTCTGCGCGTGCAGTAAAATTGCCCCCTTTCTGGAAAGACAATTGCGTGTTGTGGTTTGCGCAGGTGGAAGCTGCTTTCGAAATCGGTCAAATACGTACTGATGCTGCTCGCTACAGATATATTCTTGTGCACTTGGATGAGACAACTCTGCCTTTCGTAGCTGACATAATTACAGCACCACCTGAAGAAGGAAAATTTGCTGCATTGAAAAAGAGACTCCTCAACACTTTTGACGAGACTGAAGACGCTAAACTTCGTTGCCTTCTTCGTGGCGTTGGGTACGTTGATGGAAAACCGTCAAACTTTCTACAACGAATAAGAAATCTGGCTTCCGGCAAGGTGTCTGACGCTTTATTGCGCACAATTTTTCTCGAGCAACTGCCTCAAAATGTTCGCTGCATTTTGGCAATTAGCGACGCTAAGGATTTAAACAATTTGGCTTTGCAAGCTGATAAAATCTTTGATGTGCAACAAAACATTATGTCCGTTGACAAAGACTCAACAGCTAGCCACGGCTATGACGAGGCAGTCAACGTACATGTAGGTGCAAAAACAACTTCCAGTATTGACGAATTGAAGATGGAGATTCAAGTACTCTCAAAAAATATGGAAGTTATGAAAAACAATATGAAGCGTGACAAAGTGAACGGCGAATCAAAGTGGTGCTACTATCACACACGATTTGGTAGTCGAGCGCATAAATGCCGCCAACCATGCAACTTTACCAACAACAACGACAATTCTTTAAACTAAAAAGGCCTTCAGTGATTTTGGTGGGCACTGCTGAGGGCCCATTTACATCGCGCCTTCAAATCAATGACACTAAAAACAACATTACTTTTCTTGTTGACACCGGCGCAGATATTTCGGTGTTGCCAAGGAGAGTTCTAAATGATTTTAAAACAGATTCTGCAAAAACTAAATTTTTACTCTTCGCAGCGAACGGTTCAACGATACATACATATGGCACAAAGATAATAGTACTGGACTTGGGACTTGGCCGAACATTTAAATGGGCGTTTACAGTTGCTGACGTTGAACATGCTATACTCGGCGCTGATTTTATCAAACATTTGTTTGATAAAATCTAAATTCTAAAAGATTCACAAATTTCCATTTGCTAAATAAACAAATCAAAAAAAACCTCTTATCATAAAATTCCAAAACATGGGATACGACATCATATAACAACACATGGAACTCCGGTCGCAGAGAGGGCACGACGACTGTCAGGCGAAAAACTAGTGGCGGCAAAGAAAGAGTTTGACATCATGATAGGCCAAGGAATTTGTGTGCCATCTAACAGCGAATGGGCCAGTCCCTTACATCTTGTGAAGAAAAAGGACGACACATGGCGAGCTTGCGGGGATTACCGGCGACTTAACAAATTAACAAAACCGGACAGGTATCCAATACCCCATTTGCGTGATTTCACTTTTCTTTTACATGGATGCAAAGTATTCACTACACTGGACTTGACTCGAGCATATTACCAAATACCGGTAGACCCAGAAGATCGTCCTAAAACTGCGGTAATAACACCATTCGGCCTGTTCGAATTCAAGGTCATGACGTTCGGGTTATGTAACGCAGCGCAATCATTTCAACGCCTCATGGACTCTATTTTTCGAGGGCTCGACTTCTGCCATGTGTACATCGACGATATTCTTATATCTTCAGCATCATTGGATGACCATAAGAAACATTTGCGTATCGTGCTAGAACGCTTACAACAACATGGCCTTTCAATCAACTTGGGCAAATGTATTTTTGGGCAGCAAGAAGTAACATATCTCGGCCATACTATCAACAGCAATGGCATTAAACCCACTGCAGAGCGCATTGAAGCCATTCGCGAGTATCCGAAACCGCAAACGATAGCAGACCTACGGCGATTTCTAGGTTCTTGGAATTTTTATCGGTTGAATATGCCACGTGCTTCAGAAACACACGCACCACTGGAATGATGTTACATCAAGAGCATTCGAACAATGTAAAAATTTGCTCATTGATGCAGTACAACTAGCATACCCTGCACCTGACGTTACATTAATACTTTGCTGTGATGCATCAGATCAAGCTATTGGCGCTGCTTTAGACCAGAATATTAATGATATAAGACAACCACTGGGTTTTTATACTAGTAAACTGAGTAAAACAGAAAGAAATTATAGCGCATACGACCGCGAATTGCTCGCTATCTTCAAAGGAATCAAATTTTTCAAACATTTACTCGAGGGCCGAAATGTTTTATTTCTCACCGATCATCGACCACTCTCGTTCGAATTGAATCAGAATTCTGATAAAGCTTCTCCGCGCCAACAACGACAATCGCAGTACATTAGTCAATTCACTACAAATATAATGCATATATCAGGCAGTGAGAACGTGGTAGCTAACGCAATGTCTCCAATAGCAGACCTACGGCGATTTCTAGGTTCTTGGAATTTTTATCGGTTGAATATGCCACGTGCTTCAGAAACACACGCACCACTGGAATGATGTTACATCAAGAGCATTCGAACAATGTAAAAATTTGCTCATTGATGCAGTACAACTAGCATACCCTGCACCTGACGTTACATTAATACTTTGCTGTGATGCATCAGATCAAGCTATTGGCGCTGCTTTAGACCAGAATATTAATGATATAAGACAACCACTGGGTTTTTATACTAGTAAACTGAGTAAAACAGAAAGAAATTATAGCGCATACGACCGCGAATTGCTCGCTATCTTCAAAGGAATCAAATTTTTCAAACATTTACTCGAGGGCCGAAATGTTTTATTTCTCACCGATCATCGACCACTCTCGTTCGAATTGAATCAGAATTCTGATAAAGCTTCTCCGCGCCAACAACGACAATCGCAGTACATTAGTCAATTCACTACAAATATAATGCATATATCAGGCAGTGAGAACGTGGTAGCTAACGCAATGTCTCCAATCAACACCATTAATCTGCCAGTTAGTATCTCTGCTCAGGACATTGCGGAGCATCAAGCAGAGGATGAAGAACTACAACACCTACTTCGATCAAATTCAACGTCGTTGCAGCTTCAAAAGTTAAAAATCGACAACTCAAATACTGAAGTGTATTGCGATATTTCCATCGGCACAGTAAGGCCGTATATACCGGTACAAATGCGTCGTAAAGTTTTTGAAAATGCGCATAATATATCTCATCCGAATGGTCGCGCTACGCAAAAGCTTATTAAACAACGCTTCGTCTGGCCGCACATGAACCGTGATTCATTAAGTTGGACGCGATCCTGCCTAGATTTTGAAAGAAGCAAAATTCATCGTCACGTAAAAAACATTCCTCAGCATATTGAGATACCCAGCGAACGCTTTAAGCACGTCCATATCGACATTATTGTAATGCCACACTGTGATGGTTACCGATATTGTCTCACAATTATCGATAGGTACACCCGCTGGCCTGAAGCAATACCTTTGAAAGATATCTACACCGACACCGTGGTAAAAGCATTCTTCAATGGATGGATTAGTCGGTTTGGAGCACCATTAACTGTCACGAGCGATAGAGGCTCTCAATTTGAGTCAAAATTTTTCGACGCCTTCACTAAACTCATTGGGTGTAATCGTACTCGAACAACGGCTTATCATCCAGCATCAAATGGGATGATCGAGCGATGGCATAGTTCACTTAAATCAGCTATCATGTGTCACTCTTCGCCTCACTGGATCAATACACTTCCAGTCGTTATGCTGGGGCTTCGTACGAGTTTCAAGGATGACATTAAAGCTAGTGTGGCTGAAATGCTTTATGGAACCACGCTTCGTCTTCCTGGGGAATATTTCATTGATGAGGAGGTTGGTCCGGAGCCCCAACATTTTGTTGAAGACTTTCGAGAATTCATGAGAGGAGTTCGTTCAGCACCTGCGGCTCACCACAATAAGGCACGAGCATTCGCACATAAAACTTTATACACCTGCACACATGTATTTGTAAGGGTGGATGAAGTAAAGAAACCTCTCGAGCAGCCCTATCGCGGACCATTCGAAGTGTTGGAGCGAATCTGTGACATCGTTTTCAAAGTAAACGTAGATGGGTGTCCAACAACCATATCAACTGAGCGACTTAAACCCGCGTTCATCGAGATAGACCCACCATTTAATTTGACGGAAGCAGATAATAGACCTGTGAGCGATGATTTAGCAGATGTGTCACCTAGCAGTTCCAGGTGGCCGCAAAACCCACGTACATACGTAAGAAACGCAAGATATCCGTGATTTCTCATCTAAATTCAAATCACTCCGGGGAGGCTCCTGTGGCCACATCTTGAAAAAATAATAATTGGCATCACTGGCGAACAGCTGTTTTTGAAGAAGAAATATTAAATGGGACTTTCCAGAGCAGAAGAACGCGATTGAATTTTACGACTGTTTTGTAAAAACGTTTGACTTTAAATTATTGATAAACTGACTATTGAATAAAATACTTTGCGGTGGAGTTATTTGATTTACTTGTGGACGAGTATTGTGGAGTGCCGGCTTTTAATATACGTAGCACATCGCTAGCGAGGCCTACGCCACAACACAAACCGCATCGCGCCATCTATGCGTCGCTTTTCTAATTAGGGTGACCAGAACCTTAAAAACGCGAAATTAGTACTAGTGTGACCGCTCGTCATGCAACGTACCCCTCCGTCATAAGTAGACAGTGGACGAAATGGTACAGCTCATCAGCAGCTGCAACTACAACAACAACTTTTGCAACCCCTGCAGCAAAAGCTTCCACAGCAAGACGGTGCGCAGCAACAGCTTCCGCAACAACAACAACAACCAGCCCCTCGGACAGGCGGTTCTTCGCACCGGGGCTGACCCAGGTTCCCTGGTCAAGACCTGTCCACCCACCAAACCAACAGAACAGGTATGTTCAGGTTCTATTCTACCTTTCCTATTCTTTAATTTTTTTTTTCACTGACGATGAAGGCAAAGCCGGCTTGCCTTCATTGTCCCTATCTTCTACTCCTTGTTGCCGGAGACATTGAGTCTAATCCAGGCCCCGAGGTATACGTATGCCCTGTTTGTCGCAGAACAATCACAAACAGAGGGGTGTCTGTATTATGCTATGGGTGTCATGAGTGGCTCCACCTGAAGTGTTCCGGTCTCCGGAGTGCTAAACTTCATCATAGCAATTTCAGGTGTCCACCTTGCTCGATGACACTCACTGACCAGACAGTGACAAGACACGACACAATTGATACGCCGCCCATACGGACTTGGGCGCCATCCATAACGCCCCGGACAGATCCGGACGTTCAGACATCCATACCCCTATGCGTGTCTCCTGCTGGCCCAGCCCAGTCGATGTGCAGGTGCTGTCGGAAGGTCTTGACGGGGACTGCGTGGCCGGTTGTGTGTAATGAGTGTGGATACACCTACCACCTGAGGTGCTCGGGACTACGTAACAAGGGCCAATATGGCCCTAGCTATGTGGGCCCATGCTGCCGCAGGATGGTGACTCCACGCCCAGTATCACCCAACCGTGCCCGGCAGTCTCAGCCGACTGACCGCAGCGCCCGCAACCCGACTGTGCCGACACCAGCCGGTGACGCCATTAACCCAATCAACGTAGATGAGCCCGGGGGTTCCTTGCAAGATAACGCTGAAAGTGGTTTCAAGATCTTGCAATGGAACTGTAACGGACTCAGCAGGAAAGCAACTGAGGTGACCGATTTCATGGGTAGCCATGGCATCCTCATTGCGGCACTCCAAGAGACCAAGCTGACGAGCAGGAATCCCCTTTCTTGCTCGTCAAGTTATAGTGTCGTTAGACAAGACCGCGAGAAAAACAAAGGAGGAGGTATTGCCTTTCTTATCCATGACTCGGTCGCCTTTCGCCTGCTAAACATCCCATCTAGCGACGATCACCTGGAAATACAGGGGATTGCCGTTCGATCGGGCGAGGTTGAGATTGAGATTTTTAATCTATACATCCCTCCTGTGGCAGCCTGCCGCTCTGGGTACAGTCCTTCAATAGAATTTCTATTGGAGGGCCAGAGTAGGGTTATACTGGGGGACCTAAACGCCCATCATGATGGCTGGTATTCGAATTTAGGATGTGATCGAAGGGGAAATTCGTTGGTTGATCAAATCGATGGGACAGCATTTTGTATCGCCAACGAACAGTACCAGACCCGTATCACAGCAGACTGTCAAAGCTCTCCCGATGTCTCCATAGTCAGTGCTGACTTAATTGCGCATACCTCGTGGAGGACGCATATCGCCCTGAGTTCCGACCATTTCATAACTTCCGAAAACCGTACCTTTGTTAACTTCAGAAAGGCGGACTGGGAGAGATTCGAGGAGATATGTGAGGCGCAATTCAGTCAGCAGCCCGCACCCGCCAACACATATGCGGACGAAAAGACTTTTAGAGACATCCTATTGAAGGCTGGGAAACGCTGCATTCCTGCCGGACGCATAGCCAATATGCGTCCAAACTTCCCTCGAGAGGCATCTCTCCTTGCCAACCAAAGAGATGCACTCAGGAGACAGAATGCGGCGGATCCCCGCCTGAAGGAAATGACCACTGAAATTGGTAAACTTGTCAGTGATCATTGTCGGGAGAAATGGCGTAATCACCTGAAGGAGTCGGAGAGAGGTTCCAAAGATCTGTGGACGACACTGAAGAACCTCACGAATCCCCGTAGAAGTGTAAAACCCATACTCTCTTTTGAGGATGGGTATACGCCGCTTGACCCCGTCAGGTGTTGCGCTGCTTTGAATAAGCAGTTTGTGGAACACCCTCCTAAACCCGATAAAAACCGAAGGGGCATCAAAAGAAGAATTCGTGCCCTCCACATCCCCAAAGATGAGGAGGTCACGTTCTCCTCGGATGATGTCTCCATAGCCATCAAATCTGCAAAAAATTCGACGGCGTTGGGTCCCGATGGTCTTGCAATAAACATGCTTAAGCACTTGGGGGAGCAGGGAGTTAACTATTTAACAAAGGTCTTCAACCGATGTGTTAACTCCCTGGAGATACCGCAAAAGTGGAAGCTGGGGAAGATTATTCCCCTTCCCAAACCTGGGAAGCCGCTAGACAAGGGCAGCTCCTACAGGCCCATCACACTGCTCTCACCAGTTGTGAAGGTGCTGGAATCTCTGCTACTCCCTACTCTTAGGGAGTGCCTCCCAGTGGCAGATCATCAACACGGCTTCCGCTCGGGCCACAGCACTACCACTGCCCTGTGTGAGGTTACTTCTGCCATCACCGATGGTATCAACAAGAAGAAGCCTCACCATAGGACAGTTGTGGTTGCCTTGGACCTGGCGAAGGCATTTGATACAGTCTGTCACACCAAGTTATTGCAAGATGTGTATAACTCTTCTCTTCCAAACGTCTACAAAAGATGGTTGACAGTTTACATGGCTGGACGACAATCCTATGTGGAGTTTAGGGGTTCCAAATCGGGGCTGAGGAGAAATAAGCAAGGAGTACCGCAGGGAGGAGTATTATCCCCCCTGCTGTTCAACACTTATCTCTCCTCCGTCCCGGTCCCCCCACCAGATCTGAAACTAATTTCTTACGCCGATGATTGCACTGTGCTAACATCGGGTGAGAAAATCGAAGAACTGGAAGGGAGGTTAAATGCTTATCTGCCAATGCTCTGTAATTTCTTGGCAGAACGGAACCTCAAACTTTCCGCACAAAAATCGACAGCCACGCTTTTCACCAACTGGACCAAGGAGGTAAGGAGGACTCTGGAGGTATACATTGATGCCAACAACAGAGTCCCCACGCATGGTAGCCCCAAGATTCTTGGGGTTACTTTTGATACCATGCATACCTTCTCCAAGCACGTGGAAAGCGTGGTTGCTAGAGTAAAGGGCCGAACTAGGATCCTCAAAGCAATAACGGGCAGTACTTGGGGTAAAGATAAGGAGACGATACTAGACTCTTATAAAGCCATAGGTCGTCCCCTTATCGATTACGCCTCACCGGTATGGGCACCAAGCTTGAGCGATACCCAGTGGAAAAAGCTCCAAACAGTTCAGAACTCGGCTCTGAGGGTGATCACAGGATGTCATTCAAGGACCCCTGAAGATCACCTGCATGATGAGACGTTGGTTCTGCCTGTTAGGACGCACTGCTCTTTGCTCACCCGCCAACATTTGATCAAGTGTGAGGATTCCAGCCATCCAAACCATGGTAGCATAGGACCGGTAAATACGGACTGGGCAAGGCAGATTAGGCGTGATTATCGGACCGAAGCGGCGGCAATTAATCACCCAATCGTCATGATTCGGGGGGGCCATATGACAATAAAAGAGGCGCTGTCTTGGGTCCACACCCAAGCGGTATCCGGATCCTTACAGGACAGGGGATCCAACGTGGTTCTTGGCGGACGCCCCCCGAAAATTTCGGAGGCGGAAAAAACTCTCCCGCGCCCGACAAGAGTCACGTTGGCTTAGCTCAGGTCAGGTTACTCCAAATATCTCAACAGTTACCTGGCCAGGGTTAACCCGGATATCGCAGACACGTGCCCGTCATGTAGCTCCTCCCCCCATACCACCAGACACCTCTTTGAGTGCCCTCTGCGACCAACGTCCCTCACACCGGAGTCCCTTTGGACGAACCCGGTGGAGGCAGCCAGGTTCCTGGATTTGGACCTGGTGGAGTAGGCTCAATGATCACCCCCCTTTTTTCTATCTCTTATTCTCTTCTTAATATATTGTTTGTTTGTACTGTATTGTAATGTCTTAATAATCAATGTTTTCATTTTCTCCCTCCTACTATCCCCCCTGAACATACTAATGTTTCTTACAGGCTTGGCTACAACAACAACAACAACAACCTATTCAAATTCCCTCGCCAGATATACAGTGGAGATCCCATAGCGATACTGCACACGCAAACACAGGTAACTCTGTATCGTCAATTTCTTTGGTTGAAAGAAATTGACGATTTGGACCTGGTGGAGTAGGCTCAATGATCACCCCCCTTTTTTCTATCTCTTATTCTCTTCTTAATATATTGTTTGTTTGTACTGTATTGTAATGTCTTAATAATCAATGTTTTCATTTTCTCCCTCCTACTATCCCCCCTGAACATACTAATGTTTCTTACAGGCTTGGCTACAACAACAACAACAACAACCTATTCAAATTCCCTCGCCAGATATACAGTGGAGATCCCATAGCGATACTGCACACGCAAACACAGGTAACTCTGTATCGTCAATTTCTTTGGTTGAAAGAAATTGACGATACAAATATATTGAAATCCCCGTAGGCCTTACCCCCATTCCTGACTCAAGTGAGACGAATAGCGGATTTTCTGAAATCGCTAATCGCATAACAAAGGTCGCTACTCGCTCCATTAATACAGGTCAAAAGAGCAAAATGCCGACAGTGCAGACAGGAATCAACATTTACTTCGCAAAGCGAGTACTATCGTCCCCCCCTAATGGGAATAGGCATTCCGCAAAAATTCAAAAGACGAATCCCGTTAAACCATCTCTCGAGCTTGGGCAAAATCGATATGCGATTCTTGCTGAAGAAAATGATTCGCGTGAGCGAAACTCTAATTCGCTCATCAAAGATATAACTCTAAATATTGGTCCTAATAATTTCCACGTGATTTCTACAAAACAAAAATCCAAATTATAGAAAAATTGTCAATCTCTTTGATAAACTCAAAAAGAGCTACTACACCTACCAGCTCAAAAGTTCCAAAGGCCTCTCAGTCGTACTGAAAGGTATCGATCCTTTCGTAGAATGCGACGAAATCAAAACTGCACTAAGCGATGAGGCTTCCAAATAAAGTCCGTATTCAATATCCAGAATCAAAAAAAAATCCCACAACCCCTTTTTCGTGTGGAACTAGAGTTCGACTCAAAATTGCTCAAAAAAGGTGAACCCCACCCGATATACTCGCTCAGATATCTGCTACATCGCAAAATCACAATTGAAGTGCCTCACAAGCGCTGTGGACCGATTCAGTGTCATTACTGCACTCTTCCCAGCGTGTGCGTAATTTGTGGAGACCTGCACGAAACAGGTTCGTGCACAAAAACAAAAGAGGATTCCACTATTAAAAAATGTAGTAATTGCGGTGGCAATCACACTGCTAACTATAGAGGCTGTGCAGTCTATCAAAGCTTCATAAAAAAGACGGAAAATGTGACGCAAAAACATGAAACATGGAAAACCCAAAAATTTCCTCCACAATCCTTCGCAAACCCACTTACAAAACAAGGCGTTTCCTACGTCAGTGCCTTAAAAAGCGGTCACTCTGCCACTGTGCACGCGCAACCTGCTCCTCCTAGTAGTAGCCTTGAACAAACTCTACAAATATTCATGCAAAATATGTCTCAATTTATGTCTGGTATGCAAAATATGATGCAAGTAATGATAAAGAATCAAAGTCTTTTACTACAACATCCCATGTCTAAGCCATGAATGGTTTAAAAATATAATTCTGGAATGCAAACGACCTGTGTCATTACAAACTAGAACTTCTCGAGTTCTTGAAAGAGTCCAGCATAGACGTTATGCTAATTTCTGAAACACACTTCACTGAAAAACACTTTTTCAATTTACCAGGATACAGACTCTATGACACAAAGCATCCAAGCGGAAACGCTAGAGGTGGAACCGCCATTCTCATTAAAAGTCGTATAAAACATTACGCTCTCCAGAATTATTGCACAGAATATATTCAAGCGACAAGTATTTCTCTCGATGAATACTTAAAAGGCCTAACATTAACAGCTATATACTGCCCGCCCAGACACAAAATATCTGAGCAACAATTCCAGACTTTTTTCCATTCTCTTGGACAAAAGTATATCGTTGCCGGCGATTTCAACGCCAAACGTACATATTGGGGCTCTCGCCTTATATCGCCAAAGGGCAGGCTCCTGTTGAACACTGTCAACAGACTCGGTCTTAACGTGATCTCTTCTGGCACGCCAACTTACTGGCCAACTGACAGTCGCAAAACCCCCGATGTCATTGACTTTGCAGTCTTCAAAACTGTAAAAAGGAGCCAATTGTTTATTGAATCCTCTCTAGATCTCTCATCAGACCATACGCCTACTATTATCACAATAAAGTATGCGCCAAGTTCTGAGGCCAATCCACCAGATAAACTGACCAGCAAACTCACAAACTGGCTCAAATATCGAAAGTATATAAGCATTATCCCTAATTTGTCACTAAAAACGAAAGTTGAAATACACACAGCTGTTAGTAATTTCACACTCTTGCTTTCCCAAGCAGCTGCAGCGGCCACTCCCGCCCAAATCCCAAAAAACTCAACTCACAGCTATGCAAAGTGTACTCCAAAGGACATAGAGCAGTTAATAAAAAATAAAAGGAAAATACGTCGCGATTGGCAAAACAACAGATCCCCAAATCTGAAAAAACAGCTTAATGATGTCTCTCGAATTCTAAAAAAGCAGCTTGAGAGGAAATCCGAAAGAGAATTCCAGCTATTTGTTGAACATCTCGCACCCACAAAATCAACAAACTACTCGCTCTGGCGAACTGCAAAAAATATGAAAAAACCAATACTGACAGAACCCCCTCTAAGGGTGCCAAATGGAAACTGGGCCAGAAGCGATGCAGAAAAGGGTGCAGCTTTTGCCAACCACCTAAAAACCGTGTTCACCCCGAACACGACAGCTGGTGATATCCCAATACCAACATTAATCCCACATAATACCTCTTGTACAATCGCGATTAAAAAAAACGAACTTATGGAGGCAATAAACAAAAGCTTGGACCCGAAAAAAGCACCAGGACCGGACTTGATAACGCCAACAATGATAGAAGAACTGCCAACAGTTGCAATAACCCACTTATTGCACATACAAAGTCCAAATATACAAAAGTATAATAAAACCCATATGGACATATGGAATTGAACTCTGGGGCACTGCCTCTCACTCGAACGTGGAAAAACTCCAGAGAGTTCAATCTAAAATCCTGAGACAAATTGCCAGAGCCCCTTGGTATATAAAAAATACTAACATCCACAGAGACCTGAATATACCTGCAGTAAAAGACGAAATTCCGAAATTTACCTCGAAGTACAAGCAGAAGCTCATGTTTCACCCAAACATTCTAGCTAGAAATTTACTGAGACCTCTGAATCCCTCACGTCTCAAACGAAACTAATATATTCCCCATATATTAGTTACGATAACTCTACATTGCCTAAATCAATGGATACAGGGCAAATAGTTTAAATCTAAATATTATAAAAAAAAGCTGAATTTCTGAATTTTTGAAAAATCATTGTTAGACCTAAGTTATTATTAGGTGATTCAATTGAATAAAATTACTATAAAAAAAAAAAAAATGGTGTAGAAACTGGTTCTAAGTTGTTTTGAACAAATTCGAAAGATAATTCAAGTGTTGGGTGATGGTTATCTTCTGGACATGCAAAAGCATCACAGCGTTGCACTGAAAACTTCGAAGAGTCATCAACATAAATTAAATCCAAAATTCTACTATTCTTATTTTCAATCCCGTTTACTTGTTGTAAACTCATATCTGAAAATGAATCCAGAAAGTCATTTAAACAGTCACGAGAAGAATACGGAAGAAAGTGGTTTGAATCGCCACAAAAATTCCAAGATATATTCGGTAAATTAAAGTCTCCAAAAACAACAATGGAATCGGCAGGTTTAACATTTGAGTAAACCAATGATATAAGCGACACATGTCTTAGATAATCGTTAATATCGGAATTCGGTGGGATATACGAGCAAGTAACGAAAATATCGATACTAAAAACTCGAATTCGTACACAAATAAATTCCAAGTCAGAGACATCTGAAAGTATGATTTCCTCCGATGAAAAAAGGTTTTTTACTGCAATGAAGACTCCACCACCAGTCCTGCATTTACGATCCCTCCGAAAAATTTGATACCCAGCACACAGAATTTCTGAATCAAAAATATTTGGTTTAAGCCAAGTTTCGGTAAATACCAAGACATTATGACTACAATCGAAACTTTTAATATAAATATCGTTCA
This sequence comes from Heteromyza rotundicornis, assembly GCA_951394025.1. Classification (NCBI taxonomy): domain Eukaryota; kingdom Metazoa; phylum Arthropoda; class Insecta; order Diptera; family Heleomyzidae; genus Heteromyza; species Heteromyza rotundicornis. The sequence goes on from OX596012.1 coordinate 33,009,647, forward strand.
ACTTTGTATTTAGCCCTCGAACATTTTGGTACAGAAGACAAACAACATTATTCGGGATTTTATTTAGTTTTTTTGATTAGAATTTAATTTTCTTTTAGGAAGTTGAACTGGATTTACTAAATTTTTCTTTATAAACAAATTCACGAACTAAAGTTTTATCCGGCCAAAAATTTTTATTAACAATCTCATCAAACAATTCTGCAGGAACAGATAATTTGAAAGATGAAATGTTTCTAGCTTATGAAAAGTTGAATTTAAAAGCATTTATATTATTACCGGTTTTATTGAGTTTAGAATCAATATAAAATAAATTACCTTCAGTTAATGTGTCTGGTGCAAATCTGGACACGAAAATAGATTTTTTAGGTTGCACAACAACAAGCCTTTTTGGGGTTCTCGTTTCTTGTACTTCCCGCAAACAATCCTTTGGAGAAATAATATTTATGGAAGGACAAACATTTTTATCAATATTTGAGATTCCATTCATATTTTTCTCAGGAGCGTCATCTACCCTCGTTTCCAAAACCGCAGGATCATGAGAATAAAATGTAACTGGTGAAGCAAACATATCGGAAAAGGATGGAGTTGTCGGAGTTGAAATTGGCTTTGGGGTAGGTGGTAAAAGCCCAACAGAAGTATTTTGTTTCGGAGCTGTTTCATCCAAACATTTATACTTCTGAAAGTTAATTTCGTACTCCTTCAGTTTAGACTGGGCAGCTGCTAAGTCCTTTGATACATCATTAAATCCCTTTCGGGCTTGACGTACCAATTTATAGATGTCCAGCTCTGTATCGCGGCAATCTTCGCAGGACCAACGAAGACCTTTTTTACCCTCGATCAGATCGACTACTCTACCAGTAAGGGATGCACATTTGACGTGATAAAAGCTATCACATAGCCAACAAGAGACCATGCGTTCATTATCGACTTTAATGGCACACTTACGGAAAGAGCAAGTCATATTTAAATGCAAAATTTATAAAAAATAAAATACAAAAAGTGTAAAAAAGTGTAAATTGTAACGAGACAAAATGTTGACTGGGAAAAGGCACTTTCAAATTATATTAAAACAAGTGCCTGAAAGTATGCTCTGAAAATATGATCAGTCTGAGAATGTGGAATCTATATAAAGCTGGTGACACAAGAAATGTCAAAGTGGACAGTATAAGCAAAAACAAAAAAAAATTTGCAATTTTTGTTGTAGTGATACTTAGCTGACAGGAATTCACGAAAATATAGCACAAAACTTTGTTATTTGCACAAAACTTATTGCACTTAGCCAGAATTTAATTTATTTTAAAGGTTTTCAAAATAATTAACACGGTATAACTATTTAAAAATATTTATTCAAATCGCAGCAAAAAATTCACTTATGAACAAGTTGAACAGGGTTGCCAAAATGCCGTCTGGATGCCACACACAAGACATTTACCCACACTGATAATTGTATCAATCCTTGAACGCACTCTAATTACTTTACCGTCTGGCTGCCACACACAAGTCATTAATTGTTTATAGCAGTGTCGGGCACACCAATAAATAAAAATGCATACTTGTGTGTGTGCCTCAGAGAGCGGCACACACGTTTCTCGCTTTTGACGAAGATGCTTACAGTGTACGTGTGAAACCATTGCGTTGGCTGCGAACTGAAGCCTATGTTCGCGAACATAGGAAACTCAAAAATTGTCCGACACTGGTTTATAGCCTTTGCGGGGATCACTTAATGTGACCCTGCTGATAATGTCCTACACCACAACAATAGAGTCCATTTATCACTATTTATACTTTTATTGCTTTATGTTTGTGTGAACAGTTTCTGTTTAAGGATTATGCCTAGCTTTAAGATATTTTGTACCTATATATTAAAGTGTTTTGTTAAAATAAAATCAGTACTGATCGAGTATCTCACACAAGTGGTGTGTACATTTGGTCCTTCGACCATTTGGTCCTACAAGCCATTAAAAACTTTGGCCGAAGGTTTTTTAAAAATAAACAAACACATCATAATATGTAGTGTCGTGTATGTCTGAGACTAAATATTTGGTAATTATTTGCCAAAAAAACGTCACTGGAGCTGATACTAGTGGAAAACACGAAAAGCGTCACTGAAGCTGATACCAGTGAATGAATAAAGTGAAAACTCAAAATTATACAAAAGTTCCTGAGTGAAAATTCTTAGATTGGGATGACATCCAGAATGACGAAACTACTGCGGTTACAGGAGACGCTGTACCACACAATCAACCAACTTTGTGAAGCAGATTCCGAGCAAGGAATGCTGAACACTAAATGGGTTGAATGCGAAGAGAATCACAATAATATTCTGAACCTGAATGAGGTTGTCAACTACCAATACTTTACAAAGAAGGTATTTGAAACCACAAAGGAAAAAGTGGTAACTTGTGGTTTGCAGCAATTGCGCAAAACATCTAAAACAGGTAATAAAGCTGAAGAAGCAACCACATCAAGGATGTCTAGTTCAACAATTAGTTTGAAGACAGAAGTTGATCAAAAGTCATAAAAACTGCTGAGAGAAGAGTCTCTGGGATAAACTGGAGGAATCTCTGGAGGAGTTATGCTATGCTATCACCAGCTGCAGAGACTGAGGAGCTCCGATCAGATGTGTGGCCGATAAATTAGCAGATCGACAACAAATTAGAGAAGCCGCCGGTAATAGTAAATGAAGCACCGGACATTCCGAAGCTTGAAATACCGAAGTTAAGCGGTGATATACAAGAGTGGACAACGTTTTTTGGCATTTATACAGAAACTGTTCACAATCGAGCTAATCTCACTGAAACTGTAAAAATTAATTATTTGAAATCCTGCTTACGAGGGGAAGCCAAAACAGTAGTAGCACATTTTCTATCATCCAACTACAATGCAGCATGGGAGTTTATCGTGAGACGCTATGACAAGAGAAAGTTCTTTTCTGAGCTACCTGTGCTGATGGCAGATTTAGAAAACGAGGTTAAAAAGTTTCTGGATACTATAAACGAATGTGTATTTATCATCAAAGATAAAGGCGCCGCACACTGGGTTGAGATACCAGGTTTTTGGAGATTAATTCACACAAGCTTCCCACGCACCTTTCGAATTTCTTTTTGGGTTTCTACTACATATTTAGGAAGAAAAAAATAATCTGTTGACATAATGTAGTGGAACATATGGGCCAATACAATTTATTTGGTTTAATTGTCTGTTTGTTCCAGCAGCCCGCCAACTGCTACACCGATTCCCTTGAAACTTGCAGGATAAATTGTGTAGATACTAGTCGGAACAATAGTACATATAAGGTCGGGGTTGGACAAAAGGCCGTGGCGTACGTGAAATATGCTCATAATTGGACAAAAGAGCGTGACATCTCTCATACAACTAACACTTGTTTTATGTAAAAAAAACATTCTAATTTATTAATTTAGTGGAAGTTTTTTTTTAATTTTATATATAACGTATAACGTAAAAATGTTAGTTTTATTTGTCTGTTTTTATACCTATTATCATCATAGCGTTCCCTGGTATTGAATATATCATCAGTCCAGTGCTTCCTTAGGCAAAATCTGCACTTTTTTCTTAGGTAATTTCCTTATGCTGGATATTAGTGGATCAGAACTAATCAAAAACACGTTGAAAATATCTTCATCACTACTGTTCGTGATGCCGTTGCGTGATCACGCGTTTTTGCCGAGAGTTATTGTTTTTCTAAAAATTTTGTTATTAGTGTAAATGCGTTTTTGTGCATAAACATTATAACAGTAATCGTAATCAGTAACGCATTTCCTAAAAGGAAAAATAATTTATTACAAATTAAATACACAGTCCTAGCATATAAGCTTCATTGCATGGCCAACCGTCATCTTTCCAGCTGCACCTTACATTAGTTAAGGCTTATATCTGGTTAATGACAAACCAATAGCCCTATTATGGTTCACAACAATAAAGTGCTGCGTCTTCCATCAAGTAGACACAACAGTCGAGTATACAAAGCAGAAGCGTTTTATTATGGTACACAGCAATACTTTGTTGTCCCACTTGATTGTGGAACGCGTGTGGAACTTATTACTTTTTGACAGCTATCAGCTGATAGACAGATTTGACAAATATTTTATTTATATGGAAAATTTGAAAAGCAAAAATAAACATTTCTTTTTTAATTTATTCGAGTGAGGACGAAGATGATGTAACGGTAGCACGAACTAGGAGACAGCTTCGAGACCGCTCCAATCCATTGGAATTTCCCGAAAAACCCAATTCTGAAGCTGGCCACTGCCCTACGTTTCTTCGCCGATGGCAGCTATCAGAATCCCTGAGCGCACTCGCATTTCTATTGCACGTAATTTATAGAAAATAAACCAAAAAATTACTTCAAATACGAAAAGATTTTTTGGGGTTTTTTTTTTGGTTTTTATTTGGGGCACTTCGTACCCCAAACATTTCAACATTTAAAAAAAATCAGTCTTCATGACAAAAAAAATAACTTATATACTATATGCAGTTGGTGGATTTTGCTCCATTTTGCGGATCAGGAGCTGAATTTTCTGCAAAGAATAATCACATAATTATTGAAAAAACGCGTCTTTTTATTTTGTTAAATATTTTTTTTTACTTTGTTGGAGCCATTTTCTTGTTTTCGCCGGCAACTACACAATACCAATGTAGCTAACTTCAAATTTTGACAGATCAGTCAGACAATCAGACACAACTGTTGTAGATCATAATAGGTATACAGAATACACAACAGAGTTGCATGACAACAGTGGATTGCATTCATATGCTTTGCTGTCTACCATAATAGCATTTCACACATGGAAGACAGAAACAACTGCTGTGTTGTGAACCATAATTGGGCTACAAATTTAAAAATATATATTCATTGCTTTATATATATATTCATTGCTTTGTTTGTTTGCTACACTTTCTTAAAAATGTGCTTTCGAAATCTTTATTTCGCGCTTCTTGAGCTTCTTCGGATAGCTGGCCGATTGGTAGCAAAGCGTGCGATATTATTTCCGGCCCATGTATAAAATATTTATGCAGAGTTGGAGATATATAATACCAGGGATAGTTTTTAAGAAACAATGTGGCAGTATCCAGATCAAAATCCCGAAATTTGTCCACCTCGACTTCATAACCACTACAGACGACAATCATAATTGTATGCATAAATTAAATTTATAGCAATTTTTGTAATTTCCGCTGAAATTTCTTCATTTTGAAAAAAACGCCTGGCTGTATTGTCATTATTAGGGTTTCCGAATCCGGCCTTTGGCTGGTCAACTGTTAACACCATTTTCTCCTTAAACTCTTTCTGGCTCTATTTTCTGAAACAATTTTTTGGTCACTTTCTGACCTGGCTTGCCATTTTTTATTGGGATTTTATATAAAACTAGCAGGGCCCGGTCCGCTTTGCTGGCCCAAAAAAAGTTCTTTTTGCCTTTAAGGTCATAATTAAATTCGAATTAATGAAAACATTTGTCACATATTTTTATTGGGAGCCCAAGTGTAGCATTTTGAAATATTGAATTGTATGAAAAGTGCCACGCCCCGCTGTCCAATTCCAACCATATGTAACATTGAACTTAGAATTGAAAGCATAAAATCATGTCCCGTTGAAAAATGTTCATCGGCAGCCCAAGTGTAACATTTATAAAACATTGAATTGTATGGGAAGTGCTGTCCAATTCCAATATGTTGCATTGAAGGCATACAACCATTTCCCGTTGAAGAATATTCAATGGGAGCCCAATAATGGCACTTTGAAGTATTGAATTGTATGGGCGGTGCCACGCCCCTTTGTCCAATTACGACGATGTGTTGCATTTAGCTTAGAGTTGATACCATGAAGCCATTTGCCAAATTTCGTTGGAAAACATTGTGTGGGAGAATTTTCAAATATTGACTTGTATGGGCGGTGCCACGCCCCATTGTCTATTCCCGACCATTTGTAGCCCAGATTATGGCTGGGGTCTTATAGTATGTTCATGGCAAATTTCATTTTCTTGTGATCAAAAACGCAGTTTTTACTAACTTGTGGGCGGTAAAAGTGGGCGTGTCAAAACATATCCTATGTCACGACCCCTAGAACACATATATAAATTATGGTGAGAATCGGTGCTGTAGTTTTCGCGTCTACTGGTGACAAACATACACGTCTCTTTTATATATATAGATGTGAAGGAGGCTTTAAAAAAATCGAACCATGAAGAATAGATGGACAAAACTGTACATTTTCGGTTCTTACTTCTCTTTTAACCATATCTTCAATTTGATTGAACTGCTTAGAGGTGGCACCACATAAATAACACATTTGAGTAGATTTCGCTTTTTCATACACTTCCACATGAGCTAGAGAACACTGATAGAACTCCGGTGACAATGCATTCTATTAAATTTTGGGGTCCATCAGAGGCGTAGGGGGCCGTGGGGGGATTCAAACCCCTTTTTTTAAACATGGCATAACTTCCAATTCCTTCAAGCTACAATGATGAAAGGGGAGCGGAATGGAGCCAATTTAAAGTTCTAACTTTCGTATTTTGTAAGCTACAAGGCTGAAATTTTTTACTTAGGTTCGCATTCGGGAAAAAGAGTAAAACAGGGGAAAAAGGGGTTTCTTCCTTTAAATTAATTTCAGCAATTTCGATTTGAAAAATTAGGGTTTTTGGCGACTTCAAAATCTGCATTGATATTAGGAGGAAAGTAGCCAAACACCCTTAATTTTAAACCGAAATTGCAGAAATTAATTTAAAGGAAATTTATTTTCTGCTTTTTAGTCGGTTAAAGGGTTACATTTTAAAAAACTTGTTTTATTCTAATTTTTTTATTGTAGAATGAACTCGATTTTTAAGTGATTTTGCGGTTGATGTAGAGGCGTTGGTGTTGCCGAAACTTCATAAGACTGTACCGAATTAATTATTCTCCACAAACTAAGAAGATTGGGAGAACTGCGTGCTAGCAGATCCGTCGTTTAATCGACCAAGCCGAGTCGATATCATAATGGGAGCAGGGGCCGGTTCGCGTAAGCCGATAGTGAACGAAACCGACAGTGTGAGTATCGGTTTTGGTTCGCGTAAACCGATACTCGACAAAAAAGTATGAAAATTACCGATAGTTGAAACCGACACCTTTTGATGTGTCGATTTCACTGATTTTTCAAGCAATTGCCAAACAAAAAACTGTTGCGCTCGCAAAAAAAAATTGAAATTATAAAATTATGATATTTAAAACGGACACAAAGTAACCAGACGCAAAAGAAAAAGAAAAGGCTATGGTGACTACCCTCAACAGCAATGGGCGCCAATAAAAACATTGAAGTGCTGGCAAAAAGTAATTTAATTTATCTAGTAATATTTAACCACATTTTTAATGCGTCCAATTGAAATTTTTGGTTTGGACCGACCACAAATACGCAGCCAAGAAAAAACTGACACAAAAAAGGCAAAGTCTCTTCAAAACCGGCAGCGGACCGTACGACGATTTTGCTTTTTAAAACAAATAATTGCAATAAGCCGTACTGGATTTGAGACATCTCTCAGCATTCTTTGTCGTCTAACAAGATCAACACCCTCGTCGCTGTCAACATCCAATAGAACATGCCTCAACGGAAACATTTCTTGATCACTTTGGTGTTATTCTTTATTAATTTATTAATAAAGAATAACTTAATTTATTTAAAATTCTTTTTTTTCAATTTAAAATCTGTTATTTGACAGTTGTCAGCTGTTCAAATGACTTGTTCGCAAATAATGTAATAAATTTTGTGTGCTCACGCAAATAGCACTCAACTTTTATTTTATCGGCTTACGCGAACCAAATTTGCACTATCGGTTTGGTTGTGTCGGTTTCAACTATCGATTCTCTGATAGTCGAGTATCGGCTTACGCGAACCGGTCCCAGATATATATCCAGATATATTAGAAACAACAAAGATTGGCAGTAGCGGTAGATTCATAGTGTCGATTCCTTTTACAAAATCGAAGGAACTTGGTAATTACCACGAAAGCAAGCTGTTGCACGTTTCTCGTCAATGGAAAGGCGCTTAAAGCACAATATAATTTTGAAAATGGAGTATTCAGCCTTCATGAAAGAATATCTGGAGATGGGACATATGAGAGCAGTAGACGTTACTATTTACCACATTAAGAGTAGTTTTCGATTGACATTTGAGAAAGATTATGTCGAACGGACGTGTTTTAATCGGACCTACAGATTTAATCAAATTACATTCTGGAATTAACACAACAACCATAAAAAAATACGCGAAATTGACGCTAAATTAATACAGGAAAAGGAGTGCAAGTGGAGTATCCAATCCGCTGCATATCCTTACTATTTATAAAATTGAATACGCCAATTTGGTTGTAATGGGTAAGAGCAAAAACAAGCCAACCGAGTTTCATAATTTTTTTTTTAAAACATCCTATTTGTGCTAAGGAATAGAATAGGATACTTTTTTTTGATTTTCGAAAGGTAAATACCTTTTTTTTCGGTATTAAGTTCAATTTCAAAACTATATCCTATGCTTACAGATTTCGTTCGATTTCATTGACATAGTCTGTGCTTGCACAACATTATTGTATGTTGCTTTCCACTCTCTTCCGCGTATAGATCGCTGAAAATTGAGTTATTTTTTTTATATGTAGTTTTTGTGCTCTCTCTCTGGCCCTTTTTATTCACCATGATCAGGGATGTTAGATTGTGGGGAATTAACCATTTTGCGGGGAATTTCGAGCTCTGTGTGCAGGAGGGGAAATTTTCCATTTCGCTTCTCTGCTGTGAATGTCTGTATTTTTTACGTGGGCAACGCCACTGGGAAATGCTAGTATTAAAAAACAAATCAAACAAATAAGATTTGTGTGAGAAAAAAATAATGTCAGTGAATCATTCCCCATAAAAAACCAGGAATTCTCTCTTAGAGAATTCGTCAACCTGCTCAAAACAAGAGCTTAAATCAGCATCAGCTAGTGGTAGTGAAAATACGGCGAATTCGCAAATGAAAGCTTTTGCAATGCAACCAACAGGTGCGAGCAGTGCCAATGCATCGCAACCTGTGATTGTTACGCTCCCCGCCATGAATAGTGCATATGTACTCGTTGCTTCCTTGGTCCCCTTCTGTATATACTTTTTACAGCTGATATGCCCACCAATAATCAGACCCTCATCTCAACATATGCCGAGTGCTCGCACTCAAACCATATGTTGGCATCACAACACGTGCAACAACATTTGAACACTTTACAAAATTGGCTATAAAAGTGGAGAATTTGAGTCAACGAGCGCCCATCTTACCTTCACCCTAAGGAAAGACACTTGCCCCACTCTTAAAATAAATGATAGTGTTATACCACAATGTACTGAAACTAAATATCTTGGTATGCATCTCGATCGCAAACTCACCTGGAAAAAACACATCGAGTCTAAAATTACACAAATCAAACTAAAAAAAATCGATCTCAATTGGCACTCTCGAAGCAATCGAGACTCAACACAACATATAAAATCCTTTTATACAAAAGTGTAATTAACCCCATATGGGCATTTAGCATTGAACTCTGGGGAGCAGCATCTCCGTCAAATGTTGAGAAACTGCAACAAACGCAGTCGAAAATCGTGGGAGCACCATGGTACATAAAAAATGCACTCGAAAGTAAATGATGTTATCCAAATCCAAGACAACGTCACTGTGAAAACTTTGGGTCTACACTACATTGGGATCCGAGAACGGACAGCTTCGGATTCAAAGTTAAAATGTTTACCATTAAAAATGTAACTCAGAGGACGGTGATATCGCACTTAGCCAAAATTTACGACCCAATGGGTTGGGTCTCTCCAGAGTGGCAGCAGGATATCAGCATTGCGGCGCTTTTTTTCAAGAAGAGGCACGAGCACAAACATATACTCCGACAATGGAACTAATTTCGTGGGAGCATCCAGAAAGATTGACGACGAATTAAAGAAAGACAATGGGAATGTAGCCCCAATTATAGAGTTAGACGGTGTCAAGTGGCACTTTATTCCCCCGGCAAGTCCTCACTTCGGAGAAATCTGGGAGACCGGAGTTAAATCTGTAAAATATCACCTCAACACACTACATTGATACTACAAGGTAGAATTGGCGCGTTAGACATATGGAAGTTACTACAGAAGCTGCGCTCCGATTTTTGGAAAAATTGGAATGAGGAATATCAACATACATTACAACAAAGATATAAATGGATGCGAATGCCGCCGGATATCGAAAAATGACAGATTGTTCTAATCAAAATGGACAATGGAAAAGTCCGAGTGGTAACCATAAAGACACAGGACGGTGTATTAAGAGGCCAGTAACTAAATTATGTTCTCTTGAAGTAATTGAGGATTCAAGTAACTCAGTTAACACAGAGGATCCGGAGCTAAAAATACAGCTACATCCAGTAAAAAAAATTGCTGCATCTTTTATATTATTATGCTGATGATTAATTCTGTTTCTGCAATGAGCAGTAAGGTAGACCGAGCTTGTATGGGAGAATTTTTTTTGCAGATATCGCTAAGTAAGATATGTTGTTAAGACTTTTTCGATATTTTGTACTGCCACAACGCAGTTGAAGTTGGGAAATATGTGCAACATTTCCATACATTAAAAAAAAAATTTATAAAAATGCGTTTTATAATCAGAAAAATACGAGAAAACCCCAAATTATCTATTTTGGGCGGTCGCCTCCCCCAGACCAATGAATCAAAAATTTGTTTTTTATAATGAAAAAAAAACATGAAAAAAACAAAATTATTGATATTCCCCGCTCGCCCCCCTAAATTGGCAATATGTCCCTTTAAAAAAAATGGGGTCATATTGTCCTAATGTTGAGGTTATCAGGGAAACCAATAATTTTGGTTTTTTTTTATTTTTCTCATTCTTGCGCTTCCGGAGGGGGTTTTTCGGTGTTTTTTTTTTGTGTCAAAAAGCAATTTATTTAAAATGATTTTTCATTAACATTTAAAGAAAAATTATTCTCTTTATTTTGGCCGAATTTTTCGTGTTGGTTCCTTTATTAAATTCCGCACAACTTCTTCAGTAACGGTACTGCTTGCCTTACGAACGTTTTTTTTTAAAGCAACTCGACAATTCTTCATGTTGTATTGTCGTGAATAAACACGACAGTTGTGAAAATGTTGTTGCTGTTTTCCATACAAAAAAAAATCGATAATACAACTTTGCAGCCTGTGCTTCTATGAGTCTCGTATTGATTCTTCTTCTTATTTGAAAAGTAATTGGTGGAAATTGTTAAAATTTCTTTTAGGGACTATGCATAAAACGTGCACGATTTGCCGAAAATATTGCAACAAAGATCGTGGAGACCACCAAAACTCTTCCGACCATCAAATTTGGCCAGATGGCACTTGCACCACCGGACACACCAATGCCATCCCCAGGGGTTTTCGGAAGCATTTTGAAATCATTCAACGTGCGCGACTTGTTAAAATGTTGAATCAAAGCACAGGTGAACCGCAATATTTCTTCCGATCCTTGATTTGGGCCGTATCAGCACCTACGCGAATGGTGGCATGCATCCCGTGGCGAACGAATTTAGGTTAGGTTGAACATTTGCAATATAATTTTGTCGCTCTCTTTTTCTCTCTCTCTCTTAAATGACAGTACTAGATTTTTTTCTGCAATGGGTGTGCTCACAACACGACAATACAACAATATGAGACCTTGTGAGTTCCCTAATTATGTTTTTCTAAAAATAGTATAAGGCGGGTCTATAGAAACTCCTTCGTGTAAATCAGTGCAAAAAGCCTTCCAGATAAGATCTTTCCCGCCACAGTTTTTCATTCTAATTATTAATACTGACTGGTCGACAGTACCGCCTCTCTCTTCTATGTAAAATTGGGAACCTGGTAATGTTCTTGAGTCCATTTTAACATAAGTTTCGTCATTCTTTATAATGCATTCAATTGCATCTCGAAACAAAAGGTCGTTCAAGCCTTGTTATCCCGACTTTCACTAGTCTTTCACTTTTGTTTGGTACTTTTGGTTTTTATAGGTATTCACATTATGCCTTTGCTTTACTCTTTGGACCATAGAGGCACTGGTTCCATTTTTTTTTGTCAAATCTCGAATTGATATTAATTTGTTTGTGATTATAAAATCCAATTTCTGATCTCTTGGACTCTTTTTTCTTCCAAATTTCGGCATATATTTGAGAGAAGAGGTATCTCTGAACAATAATAAGTTTTGACACCATTTAAACTAACTTTGTAGCGTTTCGTCAAATATCTGTACGAAATTGATCTTTTTGTAAAGTAATTGTGCAGAATTTAATAGAGGTGCCTACACAAAAAATTCGGCAAAAATTAACAGAATAACTTTTTTTTAAATGTTAATGAAAAGTAAATTAATATAGATTGCTTTTTAATACAAAAAAATTAAAAACCTGTTTTTTATAAGCAAATCAAAGTGTGCAGTTTCTTTTCGGTACAGTCCTTTTACTCTATTCTAAATTTTTTTTGTTTCCAAATTACAATTCATTATAAAAATCTTTACTTGGAAATGTATGCAAAGAATTCCTTTTTATTCATGCGGTACATGGGAATGAGAAACATTTTGTGGGTTTGAGTAGAAATGTTGTATGGGTCAAAATTCTTTTTGTTTTCAGAAAATCGTGTTTGACGTTTTTGAACTTCAATGGTTCCAACAGTAGTAGTTTAATTGAGCTGTAAATTGGTGTTATTCAAACATTTATCTACAAGCTGATAGTTCGGCTTATTATTTTTTTTTTTCTTTATTAGTTATTTATTGCAAGTGCACGCAGAGAAAAAAAACATGATTCTTAGAATCATATTTCAGTGGAATCATATTATGATCAAACCATCTTCAAAATATGTAAACTTCATCATTCAAACCGATCATTATATGATTGTCATTATCATTATTGAATATCCAATCATAATCTATTATTGCCTGTATCATATTATGATCTCTGAAATCATTAACTTTGTCACCCCAACCATCAATGATCGCTGCAATAGTAACATTTCACTGGTCGACATTACTTTTGTTGTACTTTGTTGTCACAAACGCCAAAAATGCCCTTTTTGTGGTTTAACTTTAAAATAGATATATTCATTCTAAAAATTTTGAAAGATTTTTAAAGGAAATTGTCAGCCTTACAACTTTGTCAAATATATTTTTTGTATCTTTTATGGTTTTTAAGATACGAGAGCTCAATCGCAGAAAATACGAACTCATTTTTAATTTTTGCACTATTAACGTTTGCGGAAAAATTTCATGGTTATTTTCGGACACAGCGTGGCAAAATACATAAGAACTTAAAAAATCACTTGCAGCTGCGTATATTTAACTAGTTATATTTCTAAGAGGAAAAGTAATGTACACATTAACACTCTAACTTACCTAACTAAAATATTAGTTTTAAGAAAAATCGACTATGGTCTATTTTTATATGGCAATTGTCCAAAATCCACAATTTATTTAATCAATCATATTTATCACCAAGCAGTTCGGTCAAGCGTCTACGATTATCGGACAACGCCGATTAAAAACCTTCTGGCAGAATCTGGTTTACCTTCCGTCGAGGAAAGGGTGCAAGAGATCAGGGCAAGACTCCTACCGAAACTTCTCTTCTCTACTAACTCCGTAATTGATGAAAATATTAAACGTCTAATAACTTCGATTGAAACGCCACGTCTTCCATCAGCATTGTTTCACTCACTCGGGGTCCCCGAGTCGGGAAAGCCACAGAACTTGATATCGATTTATTCACCTTCAAGAAACCAAAACACAATCCCCCTTGGAACATCGATGACAAATCATGTGACACTAGTATCTCATTGTACAGTAAAACAGAGACAGCGGCTGAAGTATTTGTTCGGTTGTTTTCAGAAAAAAAGCCAACCTTGAATCGATTGGATGGAACATCTACACAGATGGCTCAAAAGGCGATAACACACGCTCAGGACACGCTGTAGTTGATAAAAATGGCAAACACTTAGTAACCAAATCCCTACCCGAGTTTACATCTGTATTCACTGCCGAAGTCGTTGCTATCTATAATGCTTTACTTATTGCGCTCAACACACACACAAAAACAGTGATCTGTTTAGCTCCTACTATAACCCTGAAAGAAAAAACTGACCCCCAATTTACTGGATCTATAGGGTATATAGTTATTTTATAGCTACAATCGGTAAATCAAGAACTGGTAGAGCTGTAGATTGGTTCCGAACTAATCGCAGGTAATGCAGTGGTAGTGTGTTCAAACCATACTCAGTGATTTGCGCTTGGCTTAGTTTCGTTTATCTTTGAGAGAAGATTGCCGAACAAAAACCGAGTAATCTGTGAGGAAACCAGTTTTTCTAATCAGTCGCCATTTGTGAAGTGAATTAGAAGGTGGCGCTCCAATTTTTGTTTGGTTTTCGTATAAAAAAGGAATATTTCAAAAAAATTAAATAAAGTTAAAAAAACAATGGTTATTATCTCGAAAGCGTGTTTTTTGTCATAAAGCCGGTTTGCATATGAAAAAAAATAATATTCTTTTGGAGAAATGGCATTCGTTTTGTGAAAAGTGAAATATTTTCTGATAATTAAAAATGTTTGAAAATATTTTAAAAATGTGAAAAAATAAACAAAAATGTGAAAAATAGTGATTGTGAGTGATTTAATGCTAATAGAAATTTTATTCAATACTACCTATATTTTTAAGCACGCCGATGCGCGACATAAATACAAAAGCAACGATTTTGGTTTTGGCATTGGAGTATTAAAATTAGTGCGTACCGTATGGTAAAAGAGTGAAATGCATAAAAGGGTAAAAAGTTAATTTTGTTGAGAATGGTTTTTATATTTAGTTTTAGATAATTCCATATTTTTATTTTTACAGATTTTCGTTAATCTATTTTTTAATTTTTACCGTTTCTTCCTTTTTTTTTGCAGATTTCAAATTTTTCATTATGTAATTTTTATTTAAAATTTTTCTTTTTTTTCTTTCTATATTTTTTCACAGTTTTATATTTTTACAATTTTTCATTTTTATGTTTTCAGGTAATACCTTCGAAACCAGTAGTCGTGTTTTGTTTGCAAACGAATAAAAAAATAAACGACAAGTTTCGACAAGATTTCGATTGCAACCAAAACACGACTAATGAATGCATTTATTGACCGATGTTATTAAAAATTATTAGCATAATTACATTTATACAAAACTATTTATAATAATAAAGTGCGAAAATAGTTTTTAGATTTACCGAAAGCTAGTATGTAGCTAAGTCGTAGTAACTGGTTCTTAACTGGCTACAAGTATTGTATAGGGCCCAATTTTCCACCGCTAGGAAGGAGCTAGATCGTAGTGGCTACTTCCGAGCTGACCGGAGGTAATGCAGAGGTGGAAGCAGGTAGCTTCCTCCAATGACAACGCAATGTTAAATTCACCACTTCACCACATGTAAAAGAGATTTGGGTGCGACCTGGACCCCCTACTGCATAACTAGTTCGGAACCATTTTGGAACTAGACCCATTTCTTGCAGGGAACGGATTCAACTCATGAAAAAACGGACCTACGAAAACATATCATTATTTCCCAAGAAGTTAAGAGGAAAACCAAATGGTACCAATACAATCATCACCACTATACAAGAATTAATCGGCACCTTTGTGCCCCTATCTACCCTACCGATATACAAAAATGGGAAATAAAAACATTCTGCAGATTCCGGCTAGGTCATACTCAAGCAACTCATCAATACATCCTCAGGGGCGAAGACACACCAGCATGTCCAACCTGTGGGGGGAATATTTCGGTGGGACATATCTTGATCGATTGCACTGCTCTTTCCAACACGAGAACTATATTCTTCGATTCCAGAAACCCCATTGACATTTTATCAATAACTACAACCGAAAACATAGACCTTGCATATAAATTCATAAAATCCATAAAAATATCAATTTGAACATAATAATAATAAGAGTGTTCGCGGGTCGGCTCGTGTAGAGCCGTGGGCGGGGATCCGTCATGGATGGTCATGGATGGTCATTTGTCATTTGATATACAAAATTAAATGTCGGGCGATAGTTTGTGATGTGTTCCCGTTTGTGGTTCTGGCCGTGACGACTTGTGAATACCTTTAATATCCGAAATGAATTGTTTTTAGTTTATGAAGCTGAAATCCCTGGCAGCTAATGCTCTTTTAGTATTTAATTTTGTAATTTATTAGTTTCAAAGTTTTTAATTTTTCCTTTTTCAATACAATTTGGGGATATGTCTTCTTTGTCGCTTCTGATTCTTCAAAACTATGATCAATGCTCAAATTTGTGTTACATACAGCTTTTATCCAATTGTTTGTTCCTTATGTATTTTGCCACGCTAAATCCGAAAATAATAATGAAATTTTTCCCCACGCCACAAAAATTGCATTTTTGGTGCGTGCTGTGGTCAACTGAAGATATTGCAAATCCTCTTTTGTATTGTCTCAATATACTCTTTTCCATGACACACATTCTAAAATTGCACGTACAACATACGTGCATACAAAAATTGTTCCTATAAATCAGATTTTGTGATTTTTTCAAAGTGTTTTCACTGTTTTATGTCTTACTTCTGAACGAACTATTACAGCTGGCCATTTTTGAGCGGTTATCAAAAAAACAAAACTAAAAATGCGCCAAAAACCGACCAACATAAATAGTGTTAATTTATTATCAAAGTAACAAATTTTCTTTTTGTGAAAGTTTGTGTTTAAGCATTATTATCTCAAAAACTCTGATTTAGTTTTTTTATGGATAATGTGGATTGGTTCCTTTCAAAATTCTCTACAAAATACAAAATTTGTTCTCTAAGATAAACAGTTTTTCTTATAAATCTGATTTTGTGAACTGGCCTCGGATTTTTCTCATACAAAAATGCATTCTTGGAATTCTAAAAATTATGTCCCATTTCAATCTTAAAAAAGTTATAAAAAACTAGAGAGTGAACTATCGTCGACTATGCCGAAGCTAAAATACCCCACACAGTATGAACATAAAAAATGTTTGACTCAAAACACCAATCCACTCCACCAAAAAAAAATGTTTATCTCATTTATATGTGACCTATTTATATGTGGGCTTGGAAGCTCGGACCATGTTAAAAATCCATTTCCAAATATTTCCAATCGAATACAGCAATAAAAAAGACTTGGAAAATGTTGAACATTTTTTTCGTTATATGGGAGCCACGCCCAGTTTTTGTCCGATTTGGCTAATTCTCGAACTTGTATTCACGAGAAAAACATGTACCCAAAAGTTTCAAGTCTATATCTCCAAAATGCGGCCGCTATCGTGCGGACGGACGGAGGGACGGACAGACAGACGGACATCGCTAAATCGACTCAGGAGGTGATGCTGATCAAGAATATATATAATTTTCCATACCGGACACGCCTAGTTATGGACGTTACAAACTTTGTGTCAAAGTTAGTATACCCTGCCACAGTGAGTGTGGGGGTATAAAAAGGTAAATAACAATTGCAATTATTGGCGAAACAGTGTTACGCTCAAACCAACTTCACATTTCAGATCAGCGACCCCAAAATAACCTGTATATAAAGTGTCATCATCCGAGCACCATTTCTAGTGTTTTTCGTTTTTTTATGCGGACAAAAGAGTGCATTCCGCGTCGACTTTTCTTTATTCGATTTACTCCAAACTTGGGGGCTAAGGCTTACTGATCAAGGCCATTAAGCTAAGGTTGGTAAGTCAGAGAAAGTGCGTGTCGTGGGACAGTGCTTCCTAAGACCGACCATGCGTGACGTAGAGTCACATCCTGCTCGAGATGCCCCTGCTTAAAACTAAAGACGGCGGATCTAGAGAGGCAAACTCGATAAAACCCGCAATCCTAGGTGTCATACGTACCGTGCCGAGGGACGAATGGCACTGCGTTAGTGTGTCTGTCTACGGTGTACTCGAGATAACAGGCGACCTCTGGTTTTAACTAGCCTTACCGGGGTAGCGGGGGCTATGTCCCGGTCGACTTTCTGTCCCCCGTACTCGTGGGATCATTTATGGGTAGGAAAGCAGGTAAAACTGTATGGCGGGATGTTACCGCAACGGAGGCGGCTAACCGATTGGAACATAGTTCCATGAACGTTAGTCGAGGAGGTAGGGGTGGCCATCGCCACAAGAGTCCCAAGCGAGCGCCGCCGGCGCTGGTGAGGGGTCCGGTCGACTGGGTGTTTGGTCCGCAAGGCTCCAGCAACGGTTCGACTGGATGTAATAGGAGGGGCCAGGATGTACCGTCTGGGAGTGTATCTGCCACGGACATCGCTGCCGGAGGTGTCGGCTCGCCTGTAGCAGCGAGATTGCGTATCGACAAGTCTGGTACGGGTCGTGCTGCAGGGCGGCCCGACGCATCTGGGGTTTCTCACCAAAGAGGGGTGGCGGGAAAAGTACCCGCGCCGAGTAGGGGGGATGCCAGTGAAGCCGGAGGTGCCGGATCGCTGGACGCAGTGCGATCGCCGGCCAGCATTTCTGGTCGGGATGGTGCGGCAGGGCGGTCCGACACATCTGGGAGGGCACGTCAGGCAGGAGGGTTGGGGCTTGTACCCACAGAAGGAAGAGCTGCCACTGTTAAAGTTGCCGGAGGTGCCGGGTCGCCCGAGCCTATCCGTGAGGCTGGGAGACCTGACACGGCTGGTATGGCACGACAGGTAGGGAGGGTGGGGCTAGCACCCACCGAAGCTAGGAGGGGGAGGCGGCGTTTTACTCCCATTGCTCCGGAGCCGGGTCAACCTGGTGGTAAAGATGACCCATTTCGTGAAGGCCTTAGCGGGTGCGGCACGAGGTGGTACATCCGATATCTCCAGAGGGGCTTGGCGCCGAGTGAGGTCAGGAAGTTGGCGGTTCAGCATCGGGCTCAGCCTGGTATTGCGCCCCCAGCGGATGGGCCCCACAAAAGGGGCAACAAAACGCAGACTCCTCCTCAGGCGAGTACTGCGCCGAAGAAGAGCAAGGCAGTCTCGTCGTGCGAGGTGAGCGGGGCACGGGCGGTTGTCGACCCGGTCACGACAGGACCCACCGCGGCGCCGGGCATCTCCTACGCCAAGGTGGTCATCAGACCGTCTCGAAAAAATGAAGTCGTCCGCACACCATCTAAATTGAAGCAAATTTGGAAGGAGATTCCGAAAAAAATTTTCTTTTTTTTTTTGGCCGATTGTAGAGGTAGCGCATCGACATATTTCTTCATATTGTCTCTATTTATGATCCGATTTTAATGTATAATATATCAAAATTTTTGTACTAACTGAGATCTGGTAGGTAAGTACTAGAAGGGTGTACTTGAGGACAATGACGTATTTTATTGTAGGTCTCCTGGAGACAAAAATATTGATATATTATACTTTAAAATCGGATCATAAATGGTGACAATATGATGAAATATGTCAATGCGCTACCCCTACGTTCGGTAAAAATATTAATTATATTTTTAATAAATAGTTCTAATGGTATAATCGGTATACTTCCTTTGCAAGAGTTTAATGATTTTTCGAGAGCTTTAATTTTCTGCACTTGGAATGGTAGATTAGGGTGGTACTAACTGAGATCTGGTGGGTAAGTACTAGAAGGGTGTACTTAAGAGCAAGGACCTCTGAGGCATTATTGTAGGTCTCCTCGAGATCATAAATAGAGACAATATGAAGAAATATGTCGATGCGCTACCTCTACGATCGGCCAAAAAAAAAAAGAAAATTTTTTCCGGAATCTCCTTCCAAATATGCTTCGAATTTGATGGTGTGCGGTTAACTTTTTTTTTCCCCCCTATAAGGTGATACGGTCTAGTGGTCATGTCTGAGCGGGTGGCCATACTGCCGAAGGACTATCCTCAAGTGGGGTTGGCTCCAAAAGAGCTGACTGCGCTTGAGGATGCCATTGTCGCCGAGGGATACGAGTTCAAACTCAAGTTCCAGGGCATCTACTTTAGACCCGGCATGATGCTGCTGGACTGTGAGACTCCGCAAACCGCGGAGTGGATCAGGAAGGTGGTGTCTAATCTGGGGACGTGGAAGGGGGTGGAACTGACGGTCCGGTCTGGGGGAGAAATCCCGAAAGAGCGGATCGTCACGGTGTTCCTACCAAGGAGTGCGGAACTGGCGCTGCAGGTGACGATGGCGCTCATCGATGCTCAAAATGAGGGCCTTCATACAAACGTATGGAAGACGCTCAGCTGTCGGGAGGATGGTGGTGGCCAGCTCCTGAGGGTGAGCATCGATGAGGCCTCGTACGAGGCCATCCTGAGGAGTGGCGGGCAGATGAACTACCGCTTCGGGAAGGTCTCGGCTCATCTGCAGAGGAGACCTGTGGAGGAGGTGGGAGCGGAGGCTTCAATGGAGGATGTTCCTTCCGAAGTTCGTGAGGGGCAGGAGGTTAGCGCGGCACCTACAGTGTCAGCAGAACCAGCGTCACCTGTGGTAGTTGACGCTGGAGCGACCCCTGCCCCTCCGATGGAGGAAGGGTCGGATTCTGATGAGGAGGGCAGTGATGGTAATATCACTGTCCTCAGCGTCTTGGATCCGACAGAGGAAGAGGAGGAGAGATTGCTGCTATCCGGGGCGTCGGCTCCGGAGTCGTCATGATGGACGACAGCAGCGGGGGGTGCCAGGTTCGCCCAGGTGAACATCCACCACGCCAAAGCAGCTTCGGCTGTAATTGCGAGGATGTTTGCCAAACAACATCTTGTGGCGGCACTGATCCAGGAACCTTGGACCTATGGCGGACAGGTGAGAGGATTGACAGGCGTAGGGGCCCAGGTACTATGGGATACCAGGGTCAAAGACCCTAGAGCCTGCATGTTACTGAGGGATAAAACTAACTACTTTTGTCTTTCAGAATTCCTGACCAGGGACCTAGTGCCGATTCAGACTCTGATCAATATAGGCGGAACTGATCGGACGGTGGTCATAGCGTCGGCGTACTTCCCGGGTGATGAGAAGGAAGTTCCACCACTGGAGGTTCAGCGGCTTGTGGAGCATTGCACTAAGCTGCACATACCACTATTCCTAGGGTGCGATGCAAATGCCCATAACACGATATGGGGTAGCACAAATTGCAACGGCAGGGGTGAGTATCTTCTTGAGTATATCTATAACACTAACCTAGAAATTCTCAATGTTGGGGATAGCCCCACTTTTGTGACAAGGGTTAGGCAGGAAGTGTTAGACATAACACTGTGCAGTCAAAGCATCAGTGGACAGATTAGAAATTGGAGGGTATCGGACGAACCCTCAATGTCAGACCATCGGATGGGATTCATCCATAAAATGTCCAAGGACGCACTCAGAAGCTGTCCTAATCCCACCTGACATGATTCATCCATAAAATGTCCAAGGACGCACTTAGAAGCTGTCCTAATCCCACCTGACATGATTCATCCAAAAAATGTCCAAGGACGCACTTAGAAGCTGTCCTAATCCCACCTGGCATGATTCATCCATAAAATGTCCAAGGACGCACTCAGAAGCTGTCCTAATCCCACCTGACATGATTCACCCAAAAAATGTCCAAGGACGCACTCAGAAGCTGTCCTAATCCCACCTGACATGATTCACCCAAAAAATGTCCAAGGACGCACTCAGAAGCTGTCCTAATCCCACCTGACATGATTCACCCAAAAAATGTCCAAGGACGCACTCAGAAGCTGTCCTAATCCCACCTGACGTGATTCATCCAAAACATGACCATGGACACACTTGGTGATAGCTACAATTAAACTTTTGCCCAAAAAGTGCCAAAAACGCAATTGGGGCAGATAGGTAATGAAGTAATGAAGTAATGAAATTTCATTACTTCATTATCATTACTATCGCAATGAAATAATGGTAATTTCATTACCATTGCAATGAAATTTTCATTACTTCATTACCATTACCATTACAATTACCATTGCAGTAATGGTAATGGTAATGAAATAAAATTTCATTACCTGTAATGGTAATGGTAATGGTAATGCGTAATGAAAATTTCATTACTTTACAAGTCTGGAACGTAGCTACCTTGGCTCTCAAAAGGGCAGATGGCACCTTTACAGAAGGTGAGTCTCAACGAGCCGAATTGCTTCTTGAGACCCACTTCCCAGGCAGCGTACCTAAGGCGGACTCATTGAACTTGTCTATGGGTCGGAGAGCTAGTAGAGTAGATTGGGAAGTCGCCAAAAAAATGTGTGATAGAAGAAGGATTGAATGGGCAATTGGAACCTTTCACCCCTACAAATCTTCAGGTGTAGATGCCATATTTCCGGCCCTTCTCCAGAAGGGAGGGCCTGAAATGATTCATCAGATTAGAAGGATTTCTACAAGCAGCCTGGCCTTAGGGTACATACCTAGCAGCTGGCGTAGGGCTAAAGTTATTTTTATCCCGAAGGTTGGGCAGAAGGATCCTACTCTACCAAAATCCTTTAGACCAATTTGCTTGACGTCGTTTCTTTTAAAAACGATGGAAAAAGTAATAGATAACTATCTTCGAGAAGAAGTCCTGGTCAGGAGGCCCCTTCACCACTGTCA
The DNA here is from genome assembly GCA_951394025.1 of Heteromyza rotundicornis. Taxonomy (NCBI): domain Eukaryota; kingdom Metazoa; phylum Arthropoda; class Insecta; order Diptera; family Heleomyzidae; genus Heteromyza; species Heteromyza rotundicornis. Next base: position 33,032,175 of record OX596012.1, read on the forward strand.
ACATGCGTATAGAGCGGGCAGGTCTACTGAAACTGCTCTATTCCAGTTGTCTGGGTACATACAGAGGGCCTTGGACACAAAGGAAATAGTAGTGTGTGCATTCCTCGACATAGAGGGTGCGTTTGACAACACCTCCCATGAGGGCGTTAGACATGTCTTGCTGTGTAAAGGGATGGACACTACTCTGTGCCATTGGGTTGGGGAGATGTTAGGCACCCGGTCTGTCGAATATCAAACTGGCCTTAACACCACTGAGGCAGTCACCACGAGGGGTTGTCCCCAGGGGGGCGTGCTTTCGCCTCTTCTGTGGAGTCTGGTGGTGGACGAGCTCCTCAGCAAACTTACTGTTATGGGATTTACGTGTCAGGGCTATGCTGATGACATCGTCATAATGGCTAGGGGTAAGTACGGCCTTATGTGATATAATACAGAGAGGTCTCGAGGTCACGCTGGAATGGTGCAAATCTGTAAGGCTGAACATTAATCCAGCAAAAACCACGATTTACCTTAGGTAAATTTAGCTTCACAAAAAACTTTGATGTGAAGCTTAGTAGTAAAAAAAGAATGGTCCAATATACACTCCAATTTTGGTATACGCGACCATGCTATAATGTGGTTTACAGATGGATCCAGAACAGACGAGGGCACTGGTGCTGGGGTATTCGGGCCACGTACCAAATACTCCGAACCAATGGGCACACTGACCAGCATCTTCCAAGCAGAAGTTCATGCAATTGAAAGATGTGTGCAATTCAACCTCGATAGAAAATACTGTAGACGGGAAATCGTAATACTATCTGACAGTCAGGCGGCTCTTAAAGCTCTAGACTCTCACATCATTAGCTCCAGGCTAGTGGGGGACTGTCTTGCAAAATTAAACCGGCTGGGCGGAACCAATAAAGTTACGCTCTGATGGGTGCCAGGACACGTCGGTGTGGAGGGGAACGAGGCGGCAGACGAGCTTGCGAGAAAAGGAGCGGCTACGCCCCTTACAGGGTCAGAGCCATTCTGTGGTATAGGTGCACACACTATCCGGGAAATGCTCAGAGAAAGAGTACGGGTGGACAGATCGAACTATTGGTTCGATCTACCTGGGCTACGGCAGGCCAAATCACTCCTTGGTAAATATAACAAGAGGAGGTTTGAAGCTTGTATCGGGCTGAGTAAGAACTGGCTTAGAATTCTAACGGGGTTTCTCACTGGTCACTGCAGACTGAGGGGGCATCTCACGAAGCTGGGCATTCTAAACGACGACTCTTGCAGATTCTGCAATGAGGAAGAAGAAAGTCCGGGTCATTTACTGGAGTCCTGTGGGGCAATCATCCACACAAGGAGGCGCGTACTGGGAAAGTACCTGGTGCCAGAGCATGATTGGCCGAATCTGGATCCTCTTCTAATCTTGAAATTCCTAACGGAATTGGGGTTGGTGGAGGTCCTCTAAAGGTTGGCAGAGGTATGATTCGTGATACTTGGGTGATCGTCACCCAACACGGACTCGTAGTGGGGGCACAAAAGACCAAAGGTCGCAGTGCAAATCCCCCCCCTTTATTATTATTATTACTCCAAACTTGACATAAGTAATTTTTATATTTAAAGGAACTAGCCAAATTGGACCATCGAGCACTGATTTTGAAAACAATTCTGAACAGATTTTGAAAACGATTCTGAACAGGTCTAGTGTTCATTGGCACAATAAACATAAATTTGTATGTTTTAATAATTTAAAAAAGTGCAATTGGAAAAAATCAACCGGATCCCATTACTAATGAATATGTTTGCAATGTTATGATTTAAATTCTAAATTTTATTTTAATTAGCTTACATTAATGTTTGATTCCATAGCTCCACGTATTAAATCAGGTGTATCCCCTTCAAATCCGATATCACCAAAACCATCATCATGCAGCGATAGCGATAGACTTCCATAGTCTTCGCGCATGGTTATTTCGTCTGCTCTTGATTGATTTATTGAAAATTGAGCTTCAATATCAATGTCGTTTAATTCAGGAAGTGCTGTATCGAAATCATGAAATACTTCCGGCAAAGTAATTGCATTAACGTTTGCTTCTCTATGACCTTCAGGTAAGTCAACCATGCCAGGTCGAAAAGCCATCTATAATTAAAATAAGATTAGTATTAGAGATGGTAACTTTTGGGATTTGAAACAGGATTAGTACTGGAATTTTGTTTTTCTCAATTCAACCGAAATTCAATATACGGGTTATTCCATATCAAATCGACACGATTTTCGAAAAAATTAACCAAAAACTTATTAAAAACTAAATCTTTATAAAAATTGTCAAAATCCAGGAAATGTTTTTATTACTAAACTTTCTTTTACAAAGTAGTTTTATTTTGATCAAAGCAACTTTTCGCATAAAAAAAAATATTTTGTAACCCCCAGGAAAAAAGTTTAAAAAGTATGTTAATTTTAGGTTAAATTTCCCGGAGAGGTACATAACGGGTTAATGCTAGTATTCATTCGAAAGGTGTTGATTATAGTTGTTGTGCATTTGATCTTAAAACACTCTCCAAGTATCTCTGAAATATATACATGGGAAATACAGTAGAAGGAGGAGTAGTTGAGTTGAATGTTATAAAAAAATGTTAATAAGGATATTTTCAACAAAATATTTTTTCCTTTTATCGAAAAACAACCCTGTACATTTTTGCAAGCACTCAGGTAATAAGTCAAAGTACTTTTGGAAAAAAAATGAACCAAATCGCTTGGTAGACTCATTGATATTTTAGTGTTCGAACATGTATATGTTAAAAAAAAAATATATATATAAAAATTGCTTCTGAACAAAAAAGATTCTTGGAATTGTTGTTCCATCTTGCTTCAGCAACAACCCTGCGAAAAATTGTGGATCAATTACTCTAAAATATCAGCATTGGAGTAGTAGATGGTGTAGTAATAACTCAAACATGTGGAGTGGTTACAAAACCTGGTTACATGTAATGCAGATGTGGACCAATGTAGTGAAAACTAGAGAGTGGACTATCTTCGGCTATACCGAAGTTGAAATACCCCCACACAGTAGAAAGAAGTACCTCGAACATAAAAAAATGTGGTCTCAAGACCCTATTTTGAGCCAATTATAGGTGGTTTTGGAGCCCAAACCATGTCCAAAATCCATTTCTTAAAATTTCCAATCAAATCCGAAAAAAAAAAAAAAATTGGTCTCACGACCCCATTTAGACCCTTATATATGTGGCTTCGGAACCTCGGACCATGTCAAAAATACGTTTCTAAACATTTCCAATAGAATACAACAATAAAAAAGACTTGAAAAATTTTTACCTTTTTTTTCGGTGTATGGGAGCCACGCCCAGTTTTTGTCCGATTTGGCTGATTCTCGAACTTGATCTCAGTATTCACGAGAAAAACATGTAAAAAAAGTTTCAAGTCGATATCTCCAAAACTGCGACCGCTATCGTGCGGACGGACAGACGGACAGACGGACAGACGGACAGACGGACGGACAGACAGACGGACATCGCTAAATCGACTCAGGAGGTGATACTGATCAAGAATATATATACTTTTCCATACCGGACACGCCTCCTTATGGGCGTTACAAACGTTGTGACAAAGTTAGTATACCCTGCCACAGTGAGTGTGGGGGTATAATGAACGTACATTTGACATTTGCTGTCTTGCTCTTCATTTCAATGAGATGACTCCGTAGAGTTGTCAATACAATTTAATTTATTATAGGTTTCCAATAATATTTATAAATTATTATTATTTCTTGTACCAAGTCTATGGAATGGTAATCAGGTCTAGTCTACGGAATAGTCCTCAGGTCTAGTCTATGGTCCAATGTAATAAAAAATTGGACCAATTGGACCAATTTTTGGACATCGCCGAACAAATGTAACCAGCATTTTTCCATATAAATGGACCATTCTCGGTCTAGTACTGGTTACATTCAGACTCGTTAATGTACTAATGTTTGGACTAGACCGATTTTTCACAAGGAAGATATAGCCAAAGACCTTCCAATTTTTTTATTTTTTCAGTAACTTGAATTTGGAAAAAAAAAATTAACTTATATTGTTTTTTGCTTCCGAATTTCATCAAAATCGGAGAAGTCAAGTGAAAACACCTTGTCGATTTGATATAGAATTACTCATACACATTATATTATACATAGAATTTGTCGCGGTATAAATTCGCGGCACAGTTGTTGTTGTTTTGTTTGTTATGATTTTTTATGTTTCCCTTTTGTTCGGGGCGACGGGCGAACAAAATCGGAGGAACAAAATCACACACGCACTGACCGAATTAACGCACTGCACAATTTTTTTGATTGTTATTTTTTTTATAAATTAGTTTTGCTTAACAAATTAAGCAAAACAAATTCGCCACTCGCGGGTGAAATGCGACCGGCGCGCGGAAGAAGAAAACTGAATATTTTGCTTGAGCTGTCAAAGTTATCTTGCTTTCTTCTCCTTTCTTTCGCGTTTAGTTTTTAGATTTCCGTTTCTTTTATATATATACATATTAGAGCCCGACCGATTAATCGGCTTCGGCATCGGCTTCGGCCGTTATTAGCCAAAAATGCACAATCGGCTTCGGCTTCGGTTTTTCCAAAAAATAGCCGAAGTTTTTCTAATTTTTATACCCCCACACTCACTGTGGCAGGGTATACTAACTTTGTCACAACGTTTGTAACGCCCATAAGGAGGCGTGTCCGGTATGGAAAAGTATATATATTCTTGATCAGTATCACCTCCTGAGTCGATTTAGCGATGTCCGTCTGTCCGTCCGCACGATAGCGGTCGCAGTTTTGGAGATATCGACTTCAAACTTTGGGTACATGTTTTTCTCGTGAATACTGAGATTAAGTTCGAGAATCAGCCAAATCGGACAATACTGGGCGTGGCTCTCATACAGCGAAAAAAATGTAAAAATTTTTCAAGTCTTTTTTATTGTTGTATTCCATTGGAAATGTTTAGAAACGTATTTTTGACATGGTCCGAGGTTCCGAAGCCACATATATAAGGGTCTAAATGGGGTCTTCAGACCAATTTTTTTTTTTCGGATTTGATTGGAAATTTTTAGAAATGGATTTTGGACATGGTCCGAGGTTCCGAAGCCACATGTATAAGGGTCTAAATGGGGTCTTGAGACCAATTTTTTTTTTGGTGGATTTAAGTGGAAATTTTTAGAAATGGATTTTGGACATGGTCCGGGCTCCAAAACCACCTATAATTGGGTCAAAATAGGGTCTTGAGACCACATTTTTTTATGATCGAGGTACTTCTTCCTACTGTGTGGGGGTATTTCAACTTCGGTATAGCCGAAGATAATTCACTCTCTAGTTTTTCTTATTTTGGAATTTCCAATGGGACATAAGAGGCCCACAAAACAAAAAATATGATTAAAATTTAACTTAGTAATCATCGAATATTGAGTGAATCTCGGGGTTACAGCTGACACAAATTACATCCTTGGACATTTTCTGGGTGGATTACTGAATTTTAAATATAGATTTGTAAGCTTAATATTCGCCCTGATGTCTATGTTAAAAGGAGTCCTGGTAAACTGTATGAAATTTCAAATATAGGGGTAGGAGGCTCACGGAAAGAAATGTAGCCCAAATTGTTGCGCCAACATATATGAAAAGTAGTTCTGGTGCTCAAATCCGGGACCGATTTTGGTAAAATTTTACACTTAAAGTTCAAAGCTTCACAGGTGGTATTTACCATCAACTAGAACATCCTTTGCCCAGCACCTGATGGATTTGGGGAGTCCTTAAAAAACAGCTACTTAGATGGAATTATTCTTTGAAGAATTCTCTACCATTTCTACTAAATTCCCATTATTTTATGCTTTACTCCAAATTTTTAAAAATGATTTTAAAAAAATCTAATTTTTTTCAAAGGATATATGGAATAATCCGAGGCTCCTGTCAGTTTTGACCTAGGAGGCCCAAATTTGTTTGTGAATTCTTTTGGTTACTTTTATTATTTGTTTAAATAAAATTTGAATTCCTTAAAAAACTAAATGTGTATTTATACACTCGAATTTGAATGAAAATACACGAAAAAATAAGTTTTTAATGGTTTTTTATTTAAGTATCGGCTTCGGTATAGGCCTTCGGCGTCGGCCGAAGTAATAGGCTGCCAATTGACCTTCGGCATCGGCTTCGGCCTGAAAATGCTTATCGGTCGGGCTCTAATACATATATATATTTATATATATATATATATTGCGGCAGTTTCGGTGTAGGGTTTTAAAAGTTTAGTTATCAGGTTTTCGGGTGTTCGTGTTGTTCGTTCGGCCGGGGATACCATACCGCGAGGGTCGGCTTAAATCCCACGCTTCGCGACTGTGCTATTCGGGCAAATAGGGAATTTAATTATCGCGTGGGGATTTTTGGTTTTAGAGTTTTAAATAAAGTATTAGTTAAAAATAGCGCGTTAAGCTGGCGCCCATCGTGGGGCTATTTTGTTTAAAGTTTTTTTGTAAAAAATATTTATTTTTACTAATTTGTCTTTTTATTTATTTAGCTTTTTTTTGGAATTTTTCCGGTGAGAGTGCTATCGACGGCGGAGTAGCGGCAGCGGGTTTTTTTTTGTTGTTTGGTGAGTCCGTTCCTTTTTTTGGTGCAACATTTGTAACCTTTTTATATGCAAGTTTTTTTAATAATTCTTTTAAGTTTTATTTTTGTTTGTTTTTGTGTTGCACCATTTGATTTATGTTAATAAAATTTTAATTTTTTTTGTAATTTTATTAAACAGTGGTGGTGTTGTCCGCCTTTAGCTGTTGTTTTTGTATTATTCTTTTTTAATTTCTTTATTATTTTATAGTTTTATTTTTATCAATTTTTTTTATATATATATATATTTTTTTTTTTTTTATTTTTGGTAATTTTTTTTTTGAGTTTTTAAAAAGAAAAAAAATTTTGTTTTATATTTTTTTTTGCGGTGCCGTAATTTTTTTCCGTAATTTTAAATTTGAAAGTTTTTTGTTTGAATTTCTTTTTGGTTTTAGTTTTTAAAATTTTGGTTTTAGTTTTTAAAATTTTTGTTTGTTTTTTTTTGCATTTTTATACCCCCACACTCACGTTTGTAACGCCCATAAGGGGGCGTGTCCGGTATGGAAAAGTATATATATTCTTGATCAGTATCACCTCCTGAGTCAATTTAGCGATGTCCGTCTGTCTGTCCGTCCGCACGATAGCGGTTGCAGTTTTGGAGATATCGACTTGAAACTTTGGGTACATGTTTTTCTCGTGAATACTGAGATCAAGTTCGTGAATCAGCTAAATCGGATAAAAACTGGGCGTGGCTCCCATACACCGAAAAAAAAGGTTAACATTTTTCAAGTCTTTTTTATTGTTGTATTCGTTGGAAATGTTTAGAAACGTATTTTTGACATGGTCCGAGGTTCCGAAGCCACATATATAAGGGTCTAAATGGGGTCTTGAGACCAATTTTTTTTTTTTTGTGGATTTAATTGGAAATTTTTAGAAATGGATTTTGGACATGGTCCGGGCTCCAAAACCACCTATAATTGGCTCAAAATAGGGTCTTGAGACCACATTTTTATATGTTCGAGGTACTTCTTCCTACTGTGTGGGGGTATTTCTACTTCGGTATAGCCGAAGATAGTCCACTATCTAGTTTTTGTTTCTTTTTGAATTTTTTTTGTCTGTCCGTTATAACTATGGAGATCAATAGGCTTAACCAAGAGGAACTGGCATACGAGATGGAGGCTCGTGGGTTGCCAGTGACTTCGGTGGAGTCTATGAGGAAGCCCTTGAGGGCATCAAGGCAAATAGAGCGAAGGGAGTTTGCGGGATATCCGTTTGTTTTTGAGGAAGATAGGTTGGGTGTGGAGGGGAAGATTTCCGAAGTTGAAAAACTTATGGAAACCCCTCCCAAGGACGCAAAGTCGCCCGAATATTTGAAGATTTTGGCGAAATTAGAATGGGCGTTAGGTCGCCTTACTCGTTCGAGGCCAGCGAGTAAGGAAGAAGTAGTTGAACAGATGGCGCTCAAGAATAGGGTTCTTCTGTTATTGGGGGAACTCAACGAGGTGGTTGACTTGGGTGGTGACGGAGATGATGCCTTTGATGAGAATTCAAGGCCGTCTCGACCACCCAAGGGGCTCAGTAGGGAGTCTGCGGTTGAGGGAGAGCCTCAACCCGCCCCGAGACCATCCATCTCGTTGGGTGAGTTAGGTTTTCTGAAGATAGAATATTATATCGAAATGGGGTTTGAAATTCACTGGTGAAAGGTCCGATATGTCCGTGCATGCATTTCTGCAGAGGGTGGACGAGCTGTGCGAGGCTCGGCGCGTTAGCGATGCCCAGTTATTTAGGGGAGCAGTGGAGCTTTTCTCCGGAAAGGCCCAGCTCTGGTTTAAGGATGTCCGCAGGACAGTTTCAGGCTGGCGAGAGTTGGTCGCCGAGCTGAAACTGGAATTCCTGCCCCCCAACTATGACGACATTTTGATGTCGGAGATTAGGAGACGGACTCAGGGTGGGACTGAGTCCATAGGAATTTATCTAGCGGCGATGAAGGGGTTGTTCGGTCGTCTGTCCGACCCCTTGTCAGAGAGGCGTATGCTGGGTCTGGTGATCGTAAACCTGTCCCCGTTTTACCAGACTCAGCTGGGCTTGGCTGAGCCTAAGTCTTTATCGGAGTTGGTTTCCTTGGGTCGGAAGCTGGAGGCTGTGCGGGCGAATGTGGAAGCATTCGTGCCGCCGCCCAGCAGTCGATCCAAGAATTTGTTGGAGCCAGACTTGGCGTACGTCTCTGCTGAAACCGAGGTTTCAGTGGTTGTGGCCCCTTTTGCGTGACGCTAGGTTGGAGAGGAGAATTCAGGCTCCTCCCCAAAATTCTTTTAGGTGCTTCAATTGTAAGCGGTTTGGGCATGTTTTGAGTAACTGCCCTAGGGAAATTTATTGTTTCGGTTGTAGGCGGCCTGGCGTTATGAAGCGTGATTGCCCCCGATGCTCTCAGAGAGCAGGGCAATTACAGGAGCGCTCGGACAGGGAGGCGGCCCCGAGAGCGGCTCCGAGGGCCCGCGAAGAGTCGGGAAATGGGGAGCGAGCTCTTGTGGAAGCAGGGCAAGAAGTTCGCGAGGTTTAGGTAGTTTGCCTGCGGGCAACCAGCTGGCTAGGGCAAATAGTGGTAGGCCTCAGAGGCAACGTCCGTCCGGAGTATATTTGAGTTTCACTTTGTCGGGAAAAGATTTAGATAATAGGCCATATTTAGGCGTTAGAATTTTTGGAGTGCGTATGTTAGGGCTTTTAGATTCGGGGGCCACCAGGACGATTCTTGGTAGGCCTGGCTGGGACACATTTAAGTCCTGGGGGATAAGTTTATTGGGGACCTCCGGTCAGCAAGGATGCGCTTGCTGATGGTGAAGAAGTTCCGGTTAGGGGGGTAGTTTTGGTCCCTTTCGAGGTAGAGGGCAAGTCGGTCCTCGTTGAATGCCTCGTAATACCGGATTTACCCCAATCATTGATTCTTGGAGTAGACTTTTGGTCTAAGGCCGGTGTAGTGCCAGATTTGACCAAGTCGAGGTCTCGTCAGTAGCGGCGATAGTTGATAGGTCTTCGTTGTCAACTAGGGAAAAATCGGTTCTTGAGGAGTTTGTTGCAGATGTTTTTAGGTCTATGCCTGAGGGACTTGGTTGTACACATTTGGCCGAACATCGCATTCGTACAAAGCCAAATGTGGAACCAGTCAAGCAGCGATACTATCCGGTATCGCCCGCTATTCAGAGGCGCATAGATGAGGAAATAGAGGATATGTTAGAAAAGGGTGTGATTGAGATTTCTCACAGCCCTTGGGCATCACCGGTTGTGATGATTAGGAAAAAGGATGGGAGTTATAGGTTTTGTGTCGACTATAGGACACTGAATAAAAATACGGATCGAGATAGTTACCCCCTCCCTTATATTTCGGCTACTTTAGATAAGCTGAAGGATGCCAAATATCTCTCTAGCTTGGATATAAAATCCACTTATTGGCAGATCCCAGTAGAGAAGGAGTCTAGGGCCTGTACGGCATTTACAGTTCCGGGTAGGGGGCTCTACCAGTTCAAGCGCATGCCTTATGGCCTGCATAATGCGCCTGCAACTTGGCAGAGATTTATAGATGAGGTCCTTGGGGCTGACTTGGAACCCCATGTTTTCGAGTATTTGGACGATATTATTATTGTTACAAATACATTTGATAAGCATGTTGAGGTTCTAAAGGAGGTCCTGAGGAGGATTTGTTCGGCAGGGCTTAGATTAAATAGAGAAAAATGTAATTTTTGTCATTCTTCGCTACGGTACTTAGGTTATGTTGTTGATCGACAGGGCTTGCACGTTGACCCCGAGAAAGTTGAGGCAATGCTGAAAATTCCAGCGCCCAAAAATGTAAGGGAAGTCAGGTCGTTTGTTGGCACCATTTCTTGGTATCGTAGGTTTGTTTCGAATTTCGCTGATTTGGTTAAGCCTCTAACTGATCTTCTAAAGAAGAAGAACAGGTTTAGATGGTCGCCGGAGTGCGAGGACAGCTTTTTGAAGGCCAAGGAGCGCCTAGTGACGACGCCGGTCCTGAGCTGTCCTGATTTCGAACGACCCTTCGTAGTTCAGACTGATGCTTCCGATTTTGGAATAGGTGCCGTTTTGACACAGCAGTTTGATGAAGGGGAGAGTAGCTCGTTGAGTAGATGCGAGAGGAATTATTCCACTACCGAGAAGGAGTGTTTGGCTGTTTTGTGGGCAGTTGAGAAGTTGAGGCCATACATCGTAGGGGCAGGTTCACAGTGGTGACCGACAATTATTCGTTGGTATGGCTCAACAATTTGAAAGATCCTTGCGGTAGGTTGGCTAGGTGGGCTTTAAAGCTCCAGCAATACGATTATGAAATCATACATCGTAAGGGGAAAGATCATGTTGTGCCCGACATGCTTTCTAGAGGTGTCCCAGTCGTAGGGGAGGTAGGTGGGCGTGTTAGAGATCCATGGGTGGATTCCATGGTTAAGAAAGTGGAGGATAAACCACTCGATTACCCAGCTTGGAGAATTGAAAATGGAGTGTTATATAAACACATAAAGGCAGGGACAAATAGTTTGTTTAGTGCTGGGTACGAGTGGAAGAGAGTTGTGGGCAGGAGTGATAGGCGTAGTATTTCATTCGAGTGTCACGATAATCCATTATCGGGGCACATGGGCGTTAGGAAAACATACGCAAGGGTAGTTGAGAAATATAATTGGCCAAAAATGAAGGCAGAGATAGCTAGATATATTAAAGGTTGTCAGGTTTGCCAGAGGGTGGTGGGTGCGGGGGTGTATATGTAAATTTGCCAAACACACTCTAGATAATCTGAGAAGATCTTTCACATATAGGTGTGGGTAAAGCCCTGACTGCGAATACTGGCCTCTGCGTAGGTCGCGCTCATGTGTGGGGGGGGGGGGGGGGAGATGTTGGAGAAATGGAAAGTGAGCGCCATATATGCGTCCATATAGACAGGTTCTTTAGTTCTTTTTGAGCAGGGAAGAAGAAAAGTAAAAAGTGAAGTTTTAGATTTGGAATTTAATTTAGCTTAAATAATTGGTTTAGAAAATTTTGATAATTTTCTTTCTTGTTTTCTAAATTGTGTTTTTGGAGTGGTGAGGTGGAGCTGTTGCCAGCGTCGGATTGTGGCTGGAGGACAAGTGTTCCAAAGGGAGTATTTTTGCGCGCTGGTTTAGTTTTGCCAGCTAGTGTTTTTTTTTTACTTTATTTTATTTGTGGCAGTCGGTTATTTAGTGTTTTGAATTGAGGAATTTAATAGAGTTGGACAGGTTGTGTTCGGTCGTGATTTGTTTTGGTGAAGTGTTTCCATCCTGGGAATTTCAAGTAGTTTGCTTGGAATTTGTTTGGCCGTTTCCCCCCTCTTCCTTATTCCTTTTTTTTTGTTTGTGTCGTCCCGCATCTGAGCCAAGTTGTTGCTGGACATCGAATTTTATCGAAGTCCAGCTGGTGAATAGATTCTGCAAAGAATCTTGCGAGGGAGTTCAGAAAGGTCGGTCTGGTCCCGCAAATCAATTGCGTTTTAAAAAATATAATTTTTTTTGGTATATAAATAATTTCTTTTGGGTATTTGTCGTTTTGTGTCAATTTTGAAAAGGGTTTGTGTTCGGTATTATTTTCTTTGTGTCGGGAAAATTTCCGTTTCTTTTATATATATACATATATATATTTATATATATATATATATTGCGGCAGTTTCGGTGTAGGGTTTTGAAAGTTTAGTTATCAGGTTTTCGCGTGTTCGTGTTGTTCGTTCGGCCGGGGATACCATACCGCGAGGGTCGGCTTAAATCCCACGCTTCGCGACTGTGCCATTCGGGCAAATAGATTAAGATTTTGAGTAATAACCAGAGCGGATTAAAGCTATGAAATACATATTGCATATTAAAATTCATATTTCAGCCTTCACAGTATGTAAATGCATATTTTCGCTTTTTTCTTCAAATTTTTTAAATAAGTCTCAGCATTCTTATATGCGAAATTGGCTCAAAAATCACAGCTATAACATACATTTTTATCAAATTTAAAAAACTTTTACTAAAATTAAAATTTGTTAACAATACAAAAAAGTTTAAAACTAGAGAGCCAAAGATAGTTGGGCTGTGCCGAAGCTAAAATACCCCCAACAGGCCCTTGCGCAAGGGGTTTACAAGGTTTTATGGAATTGAAATTTTCTGTTGCCCGAAAATTTTTTTTTTTTATGACGTCGAAGCAAATTTTTGTTCGTAAGCTGGATTATTTTGAAAAAATCTCTAAAAATACAGTTTTTATGAGAAAGTTTTTTGTTATAGCCAAATAAACATTTAAACAAATTTTCAAAGCAATTCTATACAACGCAAGTCCGTTTATTTGATGATTTTTTAATGTTTTTTTTTTTGCTTATGATCAAATTAGTCCCAGAAAAAACATTCTTAGTTACCGAGTATTATGAATATCTCGAACAAAAATATGTATGTTTTTATGTTGAATTGAGCTAGTTTTTTTTATTTGAATACAAAGTTTGCTAATTTTTACCGAAAAAATTAATGGCTCTAAGCTAAATCGTTCATATATTCAAAACAAAAAGTATTATCACTAAACGATGACGTATACAGTTTTCAAAAAATTCGTTTTGTTTTGATAAATTATTGGGTTTTGCCTATTCGACAATTTTTTAACTTCTTGATCCTACATTTCTCAAAAACGTGATAGAAAAATTGACAAGATCCAATGTCTTGTATGACTTAAATGACTTATAATGATCTAGAGAGTGAACTATCTAACTAACATTTTGAGCAATTTATAGGTTATTTTGGAGCAAAAACCTAAATCCAAAATCCGTTTCTAAAAATTTCCAATCGAATCCACCAAAAAAAAGATTTGGTCTCAGAACCCAATTTTGACCCATTATATGTATCCATTTCTTGACATTTCCAATTTTTCATTCCATTTTTTTATTGCTCTATTATAAAAAAATTTGAAAAATCATATATTTTTTTGTTGTATACATATGTTTGTCCGATTTAGCTGAACTTTCAAAAATTAATTTTGTATAAAACCCCCCCACGGTAAATTCCTGCGCACGGACCTGACCCCCACATTGTATGATCCATTTAGAAGTACGGTCTCAAGACCCCATTTTGAGCCATTTATAGGTGGATTTGGATACTCAGACCACGTCCAAAATCAGTTTCTAAAAATTTGCAACCGAATCCACTAAAAATAAGTTTTATCGCAAGACTTGATTTTGGCACATTTATATCGACTGGTTTCTGACTCAAGCTCGTAACTCAGATTTAGGCCAAATTACGTTTTTAATGACAAAAGTTGTATTCGTGCCCTCCGCATTCAGTAAGAATTCGCAAAAAAAAATTTTGCTAAATTTTCAGAAAAAAAAGGCTGAACGCTAAAAGCTTGAATAATATTTTGAATTTTGTTTCTTGCTCAATAATGAACTGCACACGCAAACACAGGTAACTCTGTATCGTGAATATTGAAATCCCCGTAGGCCTTACCCCCATTCCTGACTCAAGTGAGACGAATAGCGGATTTTCTGAAATCAATAATCGCATAACAAAGGTCGCTACTCGCTCTATTATTACAGGTCAAAAGAGCAAAATGCCGACAGTGCAGACAGGAATCAACATTTACTTCGCAAAGCGAGTACTATCGTCCCCCACTAATGGGAATAGGCATTCCGCAAAAATTCAAAAGACGAATCCCGTTAAACCATCTCTCGAGCTTGGGCAAAATCGATATTCGATTCTTGCTGAAGAAAATGATTCGGATCCCAAACCGAAATCGCAAAAACCCCCACCTATCTACCTGCGTGAGCGAAACTCTAATTCGCTCATCAAAGATATAACTCAAAATATTGGTCCTAATAATTTCCACGTGATTTCTATTCTCAGGGGACAAGTACACGAAACAAAAATCAAAAATTTACAGCGAATCCAATTATAGAAAAATTGTCAATCTCTTTGATAAACTCAAAAAGAGCTACTACACCTACCAGCTCAAAAGTTCCAAAGGCCTCTCAGTCGTACTGAAAGGTATCGAGCCTTTCGTAGAATGCGACGAAATCAAAACTGCACTAAGCGATGAAGGCTTCCAAATAAAATCCGTATTCAATATCCAGAATCAAAAAAAAATCCCACAACCCCTTTTTCGTGTGGAACTAGAGTTCGACTCAAAATTGCTCAAAAAAGGTGAACCCCACCCGATATACTCGCTCAGATATCTGCTACATCGCAAAATCACAATTGAAGTGCCTCACAAGCGCTGTGGACCGATTCAGTGTCATAACTGTCAAGAATACGGCCACACAAAGTCTTACTGCACTCTTCCCAGCGTGTGCGTAATTTGTGGAGACCTGCACGAAACAGGTTCGTGCACAAAAACAAAAGAGGATTCCACTATTAAAAAATGTAGTAATTGCGGTGGCAATCACACTGCTAACTATAGAGGCTGTGCAGTCTATCAAAGCTTCATAAAAAAGACGTAAAATGTGACGCAAAAACATGAAACATGGAAAACCCAAAAATTTCCTCCGCTATCCGCTGCACAATCCTTCGCAAACCCACTTACAAAACAAGGCGTTTCCTACGTCAGTGCCTTAAAAAGCGGTCACTCTGCCACTGTGCACGCGCAACCTGCTCCTCCTAGTAGTAGCCTTGAACAAACTCTACAAATATTCATGCAAAATATGTCTCAATTTATGTCTGGTATGCAAAATATGATGCAAGTAATGATAAAGAATCAAAGTCTTTTACTACAACATCCCATGTCTAAGCCATGAATGGTTTAAAAATATCATTCTGGAATGCAAACGACCTGTGTCATCACAAACTAGAACTTCTCGAGTTCTTGAAAGAGTCCAGCATAGACGTTATGCTAATTTCTGAAACACACTTCACTGAAAAACACTTTTTCAATTTACCAGGATACAGACTCTATGACACAAAGCATCCAAGCGGAAACGCTAGAGGTGGAACCGCCATTCTCATTAAAAGTCGTATAAAACATTACGCTCTCCAGAATTATTGCACAGAATATATTCAAGCGACAAGTATTTCTCTCGATGAATACTTAAAGGGCCTAACATTAACAGCTATATACTGCCCGCCCAGACACAAAATATCTGAGCAACAATTCCAGACTTTTTTCCATTCTCTTGGACAAAAGTATCTCGTTGCCGGCGATTTCAACGTCAAACATACATATTGGGGCTCTCGCCTTATATCGCCAAAGGGCAGGCTCCTGTTGAACACTGTCAACAGACTCGGTCCTGACGTGATCTCTTCTGGCACGCCAACTTACTGGCCAACTGACAGTCGCAAAACCCCCGATGTCATTGACTTTGCAGTCTTCAAAACTGTAAAAAGGAGCCAATTGTTTATTGAATCCTCTCTAGATCTCTCATCAGACCATACGCCTACTATTATCACAATAAAGTATGCGCCAAGTTCTGAGGCCAATCCACCAGATAAACTGACCAGCAAACTCACAAACTGGCTCAAATATCGAAAGTATATAAGCTCCCACATTATCCCTAATGTGTCACTAAAAACGAAAGTTGAAATACACACAGCTGTTAGTAATTTCACACTCTTGCTTTCCCAAGCAGCTGCAGCGGCCACTCCCGCCCAAATCCCAAAAAGCCCAACTCGCAGCTATGCAAAGTGTACTCCAAAGGACATAGAGCAGTTAATAAAAAATAAAAGGAAAATACGTCGCGATTGTCAAAACAACAGATCCCCAAATCTGAAAAAACAGCTTAATGATGTCTCTCGAATTCTAAAAAAGCAGCTTGAGAGGAAATCCGAAAGAGAATTCCAGCTATTTGTTGAACATCTCGCACCCACAAAATCAACAAACTACTCGCTCTGGCGAACTGCAAAAAATATGAAAAAACCAATACTGACAGAACCCCCTCTAAGGCTGCCAAATGGAAACTGGGCCAGAAGCGATGCAGAAAAGGGTGCAGCTTTTGCCAACCACCTAAAAACCGTGTTCACCCCGAACACGACAGCTGGTGATATCCCAATACCAACATTAATCCCACATAATACCTCTTGTACAATCGCGATTAAAAAAAACGAACTTATGGAGGCAATAAACAAAAGCTTGGACCCGAAAAAAGCACCAGGACCGGACTTGATAACGCCAACAATGATAAAAGAACTGCCAACAGTTGCAATAACCCACTTATTGCACATATTTAACGCGATTCTCAGAACATGTCACTACCCAGATGATTGGAAACTATCTCAAGTTACAATGATTCCCAAACCTGGAAAAGATCCCAGTAATGTGACGTCATACCGGCCTATAAGTTTGCACTCTGTAATATCGAAACTCTTCGAAAAACTTTTAATAAAATTGATTCTACCGAAAATTCTAGAAAAACAAGTGATTCCCGATCACCAGTTTGGCTTCCGCGAAAAGCATGGCACTATTGAGCAAGTGCACCGCATTGTTGAATCAATAAAAGGCACTTTCGAAAATAAACAGTATTGCTCCGCTGTTTTCCTCGATATCACCCAGGCCTTCGATAAAGTCTGGCACGAAGGACTTATTTACAAACTACAGCATATTCTTCCCGCTAATATGCACTGTCTACTCAAAAACTACCTCACGAATAGAAAATTTGTAGTAAAATACAAAAGCTTTGTCTCCCGAAAATACGAATACGGAGTACCACAAGGCAGTGTCCTCGCGCCCCTACTATATATTCTCTATACTGCAGATATGCCCAAAAGTGATAGAACTCTCATATCGACTTTTGCTGATGACACTGCTATCATGTGCTCTCACTGAAACCCAGACATGGCATCTCTATACGTCCAAAAACACTTGGACACTATAAGTAATTGGTAAAGGGGCACGTGTCCTGCTCTAAAGATAAACGGCCAAGTCGTCCCTGAAAGTTCCGAAACCAAGTATCTTGGAATGCATCTCGATCGCCGACTCACATGGCATAAACATATTGAATCCAAAATCACTCAGATCAAATTAAAGCAATTGGAACTAAATTGGCTAATCTCAAGGGCATCAAAGCTAAATCTCACATACAAAGTCCAAATATACAAAAGTATAATAAAACCCATATGGACATATGGAATTGAACTCTGGGGCACTGCCTCTCCCTCGAACGTGGAAAAACTCCAGAGAGTCCAATCTAAAATCCTGAGACAAATTGCCAGAGCCCTTTGGTATATAAAAAATACTAACATCCACAGAGACCTGAATATACCTGCAGTAAAAGACGAAATTCCGAAATTTACCTCGAAGTACAAGCAGAAGCTCATGTTTCACCCAAACATTCTAGCTAGAAATTTACTGAGACCTCTGAATCCCTCACGTCTCAAACGAAACTAATATATTCCCCATATATTAGTTACGATAACTCTACATTGCCTAAATCAATGGATATAGGGCAAATAGTTTAAATCTGAATATTATAAAAATAAGCTGAATTTCTGAATTTTTGAAAAATCATTGTTAGACCTAAGTTATTATTAGGTGATTCAATTGAATAAAATTACTTTTTAAAAAAAAAAAAAAAAAATAATGAACAAAAATATATATTTGTAGTCTTAAAGGTAAATAAACCTTACTGAAAATGTTAAGTGGAAGGCGCATGCATTTTGCAAAGTGGTCACTTAAGAAATTTTATTAAATTAAACAAGTGAAAAAAATACCAAATGCGGCTTAAAAACATTTTTTTTTTTAAATCGGCAGATCAAATTGTTGTTGATCTCAAATGTAGCGTAATGACATCAATAAGATTTTTGGTCAAAAATAAAAAAAATTTAAAAAGGACCACAATAACCGTTCAAGCTGTGGGTGGTCTCAAAAGTATTGTATTGACTTCTATAAGATATGTTTCAAATTTCGTTCCAATCGGATAATTTCTTGTTCCTTTGAAACACGGTTAAAGTTTTCATGTATTGGTAAAAACAAAAACCATTATATATAAAATATTGGAAATGTACCGATCAAACCGAACTGGGTCTCAAAAGTTTCGTATTAACATCATTAAAAAATCATTAAAATTTCATTCCGATTGGATAAGTTCTTGGGCCTACGCAACGCAATTTAAGTATTCAAGTCTGGGTAAAAAAAAATGTTAGCCTGAAAACATTTACCCCGTTGCAGTGGCCCAAGGACTTTTCCAATCGGAATGAAATTTACAGCGTTTCCTATTGAAGTGAATCCGAAACTTTTGAAACCACCCACGATTTGAACGGACTCTTTTGCTCCAGCCTACAGCATATAAACAACATCGTATATCCAAATTTCAAATATCTAAATTAAAATTTTCATAAAAGTCGCAACCTCGTAGTTTATTTACGGCACTTTTAGGAATTTGTGAAAATTGGATTTTAGGACTATTTTTAAAGCATAAAACGTGCAAGATTTGCCGAAATTATTGCAACAAAGATCGTGGAGACCAAAACTCCAAAACTCTTCCGACCATCAACTTTGGCGAGGTGGCCACATGCACTACCGAGCACACGAATGCCGGGCATTATACATGTGCGACTGCTTGAAAATATTGAAACAAAGATCGTGGAGACCACCAAAACTCTTCCTACCATCAACTTTGGCCAGATAGCCACTTGCACCACCGTGCACACGAATACCTGGCCCAGAGGATTTTGGAAGCATTTTGAATGCATTAAGCATGCGCTACTGTTTGAAAATATTGAAACAAAGCTCACGTGAACCACAAAATTACTTCCGACCGTTGATTTAGGTTGCATCACCACCTCCGCGTTTGGTGGCGTGCACCCCGGGGCCAACGAATTGGGTTCGACATTTTGTAATGTAAGAAAGTTTTTTTTTTAAATGAGTGCTCTCACAACTATCGTATTTTTTTCAAATATGATTATATGGCAATATGACTTTATGATAACTTGTGAACTCCCTTATTATTATATCAAAATCAATGGCATCATAAACTGACAACGACTGACGCATATTCAGCTCTTTGCTGAATTCTCTGGTCCGTGTCATATGCAAATAAATTTGACAGCATGTTGGCAATTATCGACGTGTATGACAAGCGGTGACGTCACCCATTATCATTTTCTGATATTTTACATCAGTTCGTTAAATTGACAACGAAATTCCAATCTGTTTTCACTTAACTGGCAACAGAAGCCATTGATTATGACATAATGAAAACCAGGTTTACACACAGGCAGGGTATACTAACCTTGACACAGTGTTTGTAACGCCCATAAGGAGGCGTGTCCGGTAAGGAAAAGTATATATATTCTTGATCAGCATCACCTCTTGAGTCGATTTAGCCATGTCCGTCTGTCTGTCAACATTTTGTTGCTGTATTCGATTGCAAATTTTTAGACCACATATCGACTGGTTTCTGACTCAACCTCGTCACGGAAAAATTTTTTATTAACTACATATTTATTTATTGAATCTTCTAAAATAAAAATTAGAACTAACAATAATTTTGAACAAAATAATTAGACACTACATAACAGACTTAACATAGTACTAGTTGACCGTATCCACTGATTTTGACAACGTTATGTATATATCAAGGCGATGTAGGCGTTGACTGGATGTCGGCATAGGCGAACGACTGCATCGACGAGGGAATCCCTGAACTATCTATTCAAGGCAATAGAACAATTTTGTTTTAGACGTAAGGATCGGGTGGGTTTTAATAAATATCGAGCTAGAATATTAGGGTGCAATTTCAGCTTATCTGCATACTTTGTATTACGTTTTGATATCTCATCAGATATTTTCCATATTTGCAAATCTCTTTGGATGTGTTAATTTTTTATAAACCATGGCGCTAACTTTTTTTTATCTGGACGGAAATGGGTTAAAGAGAATAAGAATTCTCAACTAAGAAAATGCAAAACCCGATTTGAATAAATTCTTATCCGTTTAGAAGTAATACCATTTTAAATTTAACCTTTATTTAGAGACATTTTTATTTCTGAAGCACACGAATTTTGTACTGTCTATTGCAAATGTTGTATCTCTGTCATTTTTTATTGCAAAAATCAATATTAATAATTAAATTTAAATATTTTGCAAAGTGTTTTGTTTTTAAAAATTGTATATATAGTCCCAATGAAAATATTTCAAAATGTAGGTAAATTTTGAAATTTGAAAAAGTCAATTCAATTCCTTTCGAGTGGAACAAAAGCGGGACAAATTTCTGATAGCGGGACATTTTAGTGTCCCGAGCTATTTCTCGGGGACTTTGGGACAAGTGCTTGAAAGCCGGACTGCCCAGCCCAAAGCGGGACGTATGGTCCCATTATGCATACCCCTAGTCCAAGTTACAAAAAATTAAAAATCACTATCTACAAATTTTAAAAATTTTTTACTAAGTCAAAATCACTATGTCATGTGCGTGATTTTTGTTTTGGTGTTATTTCTTTGTCCCTGGGCCTAGATTTTTAAATCTTTTTTTGCGAATTATCAAAAGCTGGATCATCTATGCAATGATTTCAAAAACATTCCAGTCCGATAATTTTTATCCGAATGATTTGCAGTTTTCTGTCTATCAGAAATAACTAAATCCTTTCATATCGATATATTCGTTCCTGGGCCAAGATTTTTAAATCTTTTTTTTGCAAATTATCAAAAATTGGCTCTTCTATGTAATGAGTTCAAAAACATTCCAATCCTAAAATTTTTAGCCGAATGATTTGCAATTTCTTTAAACAACCAAAATGTTTGTCTATCAGAATTAACTGAGTCCTTTTACTTCGTCCCGGAGCCTCCTATTCAAAATACTTTTTTGTGTGTTATCAAAAAATGGTTTCTTTATGCATTGAGCTCACCAACATTCAAATTCGACTAGTTTCGGTTGAATTGTTTCTGATTTTTATAACGAAATCTTTGTCAATCAGAACTACCTTAATTTTGTGGATTATAGCTCAAGGGTTCTTGTATACATTGAGCCCAAAAACATTGATATCCAACGCATGATATCCAATGCAAATATCTTAAAACTATAAATTTGGACTTAATTATTTTTGTTAGAACGACGACGATATTCATGATCAGCATCGAAAACCGATTTAGCCATATGGACCGAACGAAGCCGTTTTTTTTAATTTCGGCCGAAACCAAAATGACCGAAATTATCAATTTTAAATTTCAAATTTTAAAATCAAATATTATAAAGTAGTACATAATTAACCGTTTCAGTAGACTGAAATCGTTCATTTTAAGTGCAGGTCATGAATTAGATGAATTCAGAAGCAAACTATCTGGAATTTAACATTTGAGATTAGAAACTATCAATACATATATATGGGAAATGATTATGCAAGAGGAGTTGCTAGCCACTTCACTTTTGCCAAAAAATCCACTTTGAAATGTTTGTTACATATCGCTATATCGACTCAGGTGGATGCGTTACAAACGGTGAGACAAAAACAATATATCTTTGGACAGTAGTGAAGGTTCTAGAAAAACCGATTACATTTTAAAAATCAGCGGACCGAAAATACATTTAGAAACTTAGTTTGAATTAATTTAGAACACTGCTTAGATTTGTGCCCCTAGCTTATATAAAGACAATGTGCGATGGCGTTCTCAGTTTTTCTGCAGCACGTGTATTTTTTTTTTCATTAATGTTATTATAAAAAATATATGCGTTAAAGAAAATATATTTTTTGATGCAGCTGCTGCTAACACACCTAAAGTGATTGCAAAATAATTGTGCAAGAAGCTATTTTGAAACTAATATCGTTTTCGGCCAGATTTCGTTTCGAAAATGTACATTTTTTTCAAAAAATCATTTAACAAAAAAATGTATATTTTCGAAACGAAATCTGGCCGAAAACAATATTTTATTCTTCGGCCAAATCCGAAACACGGATTTTTGGCCGAAAAGCCGAAACCGAATTTTGGTCGATCTCTAATTTGTTACTTCAAGTCAATTTAGTGTACGAAAACCTTTTAAAAACCCATTTAAAACCCGAAACCTTGGTTTTGGTTTAACCCATTCAATCGGGCACGACGAATCGATTTCGGTTGCCAACCCTAAGTTAAGTTGAATTTCCCCGATTAACTAGCATTAGTTAACTTTTAAAGAAACATTTTTTCTTATTATTAAATATCAAAAAAAAATGTTTTAATTTCCAAAGGTTTTTTTTGAAACATGCATTTACTGCGTAAAATAGGGGAGGAGCAATAAAACTTAATATTTCACAAAACATGTGTATTTTACTTTTCATTTAATTTCAATATTATTTAACAAATTTTATTCATTACTATTTTTTAATTGTTTTTTAAATGACTATAAATAATTGCTTTGGATTAGAGACCGACCGAAATTCGGTTTCGGTTTTTCGGCTTTTTGGCCAAAAAAGCTGTTTCGGCCGTGTTTCGGATTCGGCCGAAAAATAAAATATCGCTTTCGGCCAAATTTCGTTTTAGGCCGAAATTCCTATATTTCGGTTTGATAGAAAAAGTAACAAATAAATAACAAAGGTTACACTGATCGACAAAACTGAACGTTTTGTGTGTTAAATATACTTTATAGACAAATTCTTATGTATTTTGCCATGCTGGATACGAAAATAATAATAATGAAATTTTTACAGCACCAAAAATGCAACTTTTGTGGCGTTTGCAGAAAAATGGTGCGTGCTGGAAAAATTTAAAGTTTATTTTCGGATTTAGCGTATCAAAATACATAAGGAACAACCAAGTGGATAAAAGCGGTATGTAACACAAATTTAAGCATTGATCATAGTTTCGAAGAATCAGAAGCGACAAAGAAGACATGTTCTATCGGAGTAGATCTAATACTCTCACAATGATTTATAAATTTCTAATTCCCTCAAGATATTTCCTACTACTATGGTAAGAAATCTACTCCTCAAAATATTATGTGAGTTTCATACAATGCAGAATTACTATTCTTTCTACAAATCTGCTTCCCCGACAGAAATTTCTACAACTCGTAGAATTTCTAGTACTCTACGCATAAACCCATATCTACTCCCTTCTCTTGAAATCTACTACCCTGACAGTAATTTCTACTACTCTTGATTTCCACGCATTTGATAGTTTGCTTCTAAATTCATCTAATTCATGATCTGAACTTAAAATGATCGGCCCATATTCATAGTCAAATTAAGCTCCAACTTAACTTTAGTAATCTACTAAGTTGACAGATAATACACTGAACTGGCAGCTACTAAGCTGGTTCTAAAGTTTAGCAGCTACTAAATTTGACTATGAATATGCGATCGATTTCAGCCTACTGATAATCTTAATTATGTCCCACTTTATTACATTAAATCTCACAATTGTTTCTTTTATTTTTTCGGTTTCGGCCGAAATTTAAAAAATGAAAATTCGGCCATTTCGGTTTCGGCCGAAAAAAACAATAAAAAATTTCGGCCATTTCGGTTTCGGCCGAAATTAAAAAAAGCGATTTCGGTCGGTCTCTACTTTGGATGCAAATTTTTATTATTTATTTTAACCCTTGAAGGTCCTCTTATTTTTTGTATCATCATTAGAGCTCGGAAAAAACCGCATACAAATTTACAAAACAAGCTACCAAATTCGGGCGAATTTCAACATAACAACCGGTTATGGCAAAAATATTTCATTTTCCAGAAGGAAAAGACAACATAAATCAAATACACGCATTAACGATCGCACCAAAAAGCGATTATTTGAAAAATCCCAAATAATGTTATTATGGTCTTTTAAGATTTTTCATTGCTTACACTTTTGAGAAGCTTACAATATCAGGAATCAAATATTGCTAAAACAATAACAAATATTTCAAAAGTTAAAAAAAAAGATTTTATTAAAAAGTATTATTTAAAAACTAAATAAATTTACCACTATTACTTCGTACGATAGACAAACATTAGAATAATGTTATTTACATTGTTTTTTGGAATTCTAATTGCTTCTATTGCCTTGTCATTGAATATATGAGATACTGGCACTCTAGAGTTGTAGATTTGCCGTTTTTTCTTTGCAATTTTGAATTTTTTTAAATTGGATTTTTTGTATAAAAACGGACAAAAATTGTCAATTTTAACCAAAAACGCAATTTTAAAAAAAAATAAAGAGAGTTCAGAAAAAAATTGTTTTACCTAATTTTGTTTGCAAGGTAATATGTTTTCACTAAGATTGAATTCCATACGATATTTTCTTTGTAATTTTGATTTTTTTAGAGAAATGTGCTAAAATAGCTACAATTTATGAAAAGAGAGGCTTTTTTTAAAAAACTCGAAAACAAGCAAATAGGGTAAGCTGGGGTAGCTGTGACAACGCTCTATTTTCCTAATCCTCACAAAGTTTGACAGTTTTAGCTGGACAGTTTTAGCTACACGTGTTTTTCGATTTTTGAGGACGCTGATGTAATTTTCCGATACAGGTGCGTAAGAAGTTCGTGAAGTGAATTGAATTCTAAATTTTAAGTGCTAGGTAAAAAAAGTGAACATAACTATTTAGTTTTCAGAACCTTTACTTAAATTTGAGCTAAATTAAATATAAAGGTCGATCTTGAAAAAATGTTTGTCAAGAGCAAGTTAGGTAGAATTGACATTAGGGTAATGTCACCTTGAGTGGACCCCTTGAAATATTTGTGTGATGTGACAGTCGAAATGTCATTCTAATACTGTAGGTGGATGCGCCACACGCTAAAACCATAAGTTAATGAGTTTCAAAGTGAACCGTCCTTGTTTATGTGCATAAACAAGGAATTAAAAAAAATTTAAAAAAAAAATATTGGTAAAAACGATTTTGTAAAGGTAAGACAAATATGTATGTTTTTTTGGTTTGGACATTCAATTTCATTGCCCGAAACTATTACGTAGTTAATAATTTTGATGTTGGAAAATTTTGGTGGTTCGCTCTAAACTGGCATGTTACCTTGAGTGGACCCCCTTTTGTAACCTTGAGTGGACCACCTAATTTTTCCATTATTCCATTTCCATTATTTTAAAATGCTTCCGGGCTCCCATTGAATAATTTTCAACGGTACACGGTTTTATGCTTCCAATTCCAAAAATGTATGCCACATTTAAGCGGAATTGGACAAAGGGCGAGCGTTTGACAAGTCAAATAAATTATTATATTAAATAAATACATAAACAAAAATAAATTTAAAAAAAAAAATTTTAGCGTTTAAAAATAAAAACGACAAAAAAAGTCCAAACAAGTGTTTGAAGAAAATTGAATGGAATTTCAATAAAATAAAATGCCTAGACGAAAAAGTTCAAACATCGCAGAGTGATTTGTCTCCATATAAGCTTGGAACGAAAATATAAGGACTTTTCTGAATTAATTTAAGAAAAGGTTGTAAGTGGATTGATTTTAAAAATTTAATCTGTGTTTCTCTAAACATTAAGGATTTAGCTCAACTCCAACATTATGTTTTTTTTAATCAAAATTAAATATTGAAAAAAGTATTTTTAGTCTGATAACTGTTTGTAGCAATTGGGAAATGGGAACGTTTTAGGAATGTACTTTCATTATGTTAAGTATATGCCGGGATATCAAGCAAGTCATTTATAAATTTTGTTAAAAGGAACGCATTTTCAAGAAACATTTTTGAGCAAGTTTCGCGGCGACTGCGCATTTTCGCTTTGGTGTGTCGGGACCTTTAATTCGAAGTTCAAGACCATAACATACCTTAATTTTAACAAAAGCTTCATTACAATCCGCCAAGAGATATTTCGCTTTTCTAGAGTATATCCGCACGACACCCAAAAGTAAATGTCCAGAGGTCCGCAAAGCCAATTTTACTTTAGGTTGCATTATTCCTTCGACAGACTTTTCAATATTGGTTTCAAACACATGAGCTTTAGTTATTTTTTTATCCCAGTGAGCAGCAAGCCAAACTCTGGCCAATGGCCCTTTTTTTGCTAATATAATATGTGCGTAAAACATTTCGAAATAGAATACTCCATACAATGACTACACTACTCAAGTTTATTCAAACAAATTTCTAAAGATGAAAAATACTAATGAGTACAAAATTATCGATAACGTTGACAAATGGAGGGTATTAGTGATGGGCCAAAAAGTACTCATCGAATACTTTGTATTCGATACTTGACTTTTAAATACTCATTGAATGATTACTTCTAAAAGCATTCGATACTTAGTACTCAAAGTTGTACATATCAAACATTGTTTTGAATGCCGAAAAGGAAGTGAAATATTGCTACACTTTGCGCCAATTGATAACGAGAGCGCCAAATGCAATTTTTGCAAATGAGCTTTGTCATACATGGAAAAAAAGAGCTTTCAAATAAATTACATGCTGGCGCCACCAATCAAATACGCGCCGAAAAGAATTTGTTAAACACAAATGCTTCAATCGTGTAACTCGAGCACGATTCACGTTTTCGCTGATAGTTGAAAACGTGATCAGCCGCTCGATTCCCAAAGTTTGCTTCACGTAACTTTACTATCGATTCTCGTTTTACTTTTATCCAAAAACACTTTCCGAACCCTTACGTGATTTTATCAGGTGTGAAAAAGCACTTTCCAAAAACTTCGCGATTGTGAACAATTAAAATTGTAAAATTTTGTGTGTGTTTTAATTCAGTGATTACAAGATATTTCCTTCTTGACGAAAGCGATGCGGCAGATAACATTGCCAGGCGAAGGATTCTAACGGATGCTTCAAGTCCATTGGAATTGCGTGAAAGGAGGTGCTGCATGTTGCACTATCATCCAGTAAGGCCGAAAGAATTGCTCAATCATTAGCAACCGCCTTCGAAGTGGAACAGGAAGGCTCAACAACCGCTCCTGCGCAGAACGTTCAACATTATGCACTCCAGCCAACTGCGCCATTACTGTTTATCATATCAGGCAACTTGTTCCATTATTTTTGTTTTTGTTCCTTCCCATGTTCAGTGTTTTGCAATGCATTTTTTGCAATGCACGAATGCTTCTCCATGAACTCGATCATCACTTTTATTTGTGTTTGATTGCTTTGTTGAACCCTAAAAAATAATTTTATTGAATCAAAGTTCAACAATAAATATAATTTACAACTTATATCTTGAATTTTTTGGAGCAATAACTTTTTTGGCTTGAAAACTTCTTAAAACAAGTGAAAACGACATGTAAAGTGATGTCGTGCGCTGCAATCGAGAGTTGAAACGTTTTCAAACGAGAATTGGTTTACGTGAAGCAAATACGATGTGCAGAACCTCGTTTTCGTTGAATATCGAGGTATACGATTGCGCCCCAGTATCGAATAAAAAGTATCGAGTACTGAGAAAAAAGTATCAGATACTATTGGGTACTTAAAAGTATTAACTCAGCCCCATCACTAGAGGGTATATAGACTTCTGTGGCAAATTTCTTACCCGACAGCCACACGTACTAGTAAAAGCCAGGCACGTAAAAGTAGGTTCAAGTGTACCCTTTTTTTTCCATCCTATTTCACTGCGAAGGAACTATGACAAAGTCCAAATATTTGAGCTAGTTGAAGTAAAATAGGTTCCGCTCTTCCCTTAATCACGAATTTGTTCCTATCGCAAATATGCATTAGCCGTGGTGAAGTACTTGGTCTTGGGATAGTGTCGTCCGTTGTCGCCCCTGCAAAGAAACATGACAACATTATTTTCCATTATATCTTAAATAAAACAATTTAAACATACTCCATTTGACATTTGTCATTGCTAATAAAGTCCATATAGTGTCACAGAGTATACAGATGCGACACTCTGCTTGAGCGAGAGGGAATATGAGTGAAGTGACAGCAAATTTGTTTTACAGAGTATACATAGGCGACAGTCTGCTTGAGCGAGCGGGAATGTGAGTGAACCCAGCCAATAATTTTATCGTTAAAGAGCTCGTAAACGAAGATTTTTTTCGATTGAAAAGCGGATAAAACAATCGTAGGAGACGCACGATAACGATGCGTATACAAGTCCGACTTCGTTCTTAATTTTGCATCGAAACGAATTATCGTTATCGAACAAAAAAGTGCTCGTTAACGATCTCGTAAACGATCATCATGACAATACAATAAATCTAAAAAATTTTCTAAACTTAGATTGTTTTTGTACTTTATTTTTATTTGCCCATTTTTCCTTAGAATAATTTAATTTGTAATAATTATTTCACAAATAATAATAATAATAATTCGTTTCGATGCAAAATTAAGAACGAAGTCGGACTCTTATACGTATCGTTATCGTGTGTCGCCTACGATTGTTTTATCTACTTTTCGATCGAATAAATCTTCGTTTACGAGCTCTTTTACGATAAAATTATTGGCTGGGAAATGACAGTAAATTTGTTTACTGGTGTGCGTGAAAAAACGATATTTCTTTATTGGTATGCGTGAAAGTTATGAATTTTATTCACCACCAGAGCTCAGCTGTTGATAGAAAATCAACACAAGAGCTCAGCTGATTTTAGAAACTCCCCACCAGATTTTTTCTTTTGTTTTGATTCTGTTTTCGTGTTCACTACTAATTTCACATAATTTTCATATGACTTCACGCGCCAAACAGCGAAAAATGCAAAACTGGTATGTTTTAATAAATAAAAAGTTATAGCTTTTTTTTTTGTTGGGACCAGTATGAATTGTATATAAATTTGATGATGTTTTGGGCTTTCTGGTCAGCTATGTTTTGTGCAATTAAAAATCTAATTCACTTTTGTCACCCGACGTTTCGTTGATTTGTTGTCAACATCTTCTGGGGTTCTGTTTATTCGCTATTTTCACAATAAAAAGTTATAGCTACAACTAATATTTTATATTTTTATACAGTTTTCTTCATCAGTAATTTTTCAATAAGCTGAGTTCAAAATTCTACACTCCATTGCAGAAGTGATTGATAATATTGGGGTGTAAAGAAATTTAATTTTATTAATTGTATTTTGCAATATAGTTGCAGACATCAAATAATTTACAATGAGAGAATGCGTCATGACATGCCCAGACTTGAAAGGGTTCGTAGGGTAAATACAAAGCGTAGTTCTTGTGGTGTTCATTGGTTTGGTTGGGCAGCTGAACAGCTACGTCACGTCAGGTGAACACCTTTTAGGTCTTGGCAGGAGCTCTTCCTCTCGGCCTCAGGTGGTGATGTTCCGGTCAGGACAGGGGTTGTAATTTTGTGTCTATGAAACAACCGCATCCGAGTGGAGTTCACAAAAACACTCACTAGAACTCAATCAACTTAAAAAACAATTTAAAAAAAACCATTCTGAGATAGTTTCATAAATTTAAATTTTATTGTAAACTTTACTGTTTCCAAATAATTAAAAATGTAAATTTCTAACAATTACAGAATATACTTAGTATTTTGGAAATTCTTAATCTGCCATTTTTGACTATACCATGAATTTCTCAAAATTCATTGTGCTCAGCATCCAAAAACCTATAATATTACTTTGTCCTCTTGTTGGGTAATGCAATTTGAAATTTTAACTCCTGCCTGGTTTACGGGAGTGTATCCCCTTGTCGGAGCGCATGGCCGAATGCATCTGAGTATCGCCTGATGCTGGAGTTTCATTGAAGCCCAAAAGTTCAGCATCATGAAGAATATACGTAGTACATTCCAAATTGCCACATATACGCTGCAAGAATGAACCCGTTATCACCCATGTCCATAGCACTTGATGCCTTAATCGTACGCGAACCACCCCGCTGCCTAGGATCATCCGGTAACTAACTTACAATTGAAAGTTTTGTCAACTTTACTGAAAATGGACAAATGGACATTATTCTTCAACAAATGTTGTGGACTACAATGTTGCGCTCCATTCAATTGAATCAGAAACTGCACTTGCCAAACTTTTCTTTAATGCGAGAGCATCAGAGCAATTGTGAGGACCGTATAGACCGTGATAGACCTGGAAAGTATTAAACATTTTTGTAAGCACTCTCCAACCAACTTTTTGATACTTGTGCTGAGTATCCACTGAATTCTTGGGCCATATTTTGCCTTTTCAATTTATTCAACATTAGAGAGTGCTTATTGCGCTCATCGGCGGTCAGATCCTTTTCATTGTCAGCATTCTCACCATCCGTGGAAGGAGTCCTTATCATTTTGTAAAGCTACTAAAACGATTAGCCTCCAGCTCTTCGAGTACAGCTCATACAGTGCACCCAGCGCCGCAGCACGACATTCAGGATCTCCTCCTTTTACTTGGTACGATTGTGCTCAGATTTTATTCACTTTTATCGTATTTGGATAATTAAACGGATATTATATTAATTTATATTTATTATCTTTTAAGCAGTAGGAATAGGTGCCCGCATTAATAAATTTGGGCGTTTTGTCCCCCTCAAAAACGGCCATAACGCTCAATGGCGTTATGTAGAGATTTTATGAATATTTTGTTCTTCAAATCGGGTCATTCGAATTCAAGCTTTCTAAAACGTGCATCATGAGCGGAAATATTGAGTTTAATTTTGTATCGGGTGCTCGCATAAATAGCGAACTATTATATACACCGTGCGATAATCAGCTGTATAAATTTAAAACGCAATATATTACTGTAGTATTGGAAATACTGTCGTTGCGCTGTCAATGAAATAAATATGTATATTGAAAAATAATGAAACAGTTGAATGATATACCGGCTACCGAACAGACGTGCTTTATTACATTGGCGACGAGAAAAGCGGGCAGCGCAGATTAACAAGCAATAAACAGATTAACAAGCAATAAATCGTCCAGCTTTTAACGGACGAATAGTAAGAAAGATAGAAAGGACATTTATTTGGGAAAAGTATTTTATAGAATATGTATATGTGTGAAAGAAAATTTGATTTGAAATGAAGTAAAATTTAATTTATTATTTGAAAAGCAATAAGTGCTAAGATTTTGATTTCGAATGCTGCTTGATTTCGTAATGCCAGGTAAAGATAACGGTACAGAACTCAACTTCGTAGTACCAATGACTTGCATACATTTGTATTGTCGTTTTGGATGAGTGAATTGGAAATTCGGGTTCACTCATTGGTTATGCACAGAGTCTTAGATAGGAATTATGAAATATACGGATATTTTTTTTTTTTTTGCAGATAGACAACGAATGTTATCAAGTGGCCCAGCGGCATTTGACTTTAAAGCTGATGGCAGTTTTGTTTCTCTTGATTGGAAAAGTTGGTCGAGAAAGTTGAAGGGGTGTCCAAATGGGTATCACCTTTGGTCATAGTTCCAAAACAGTCGGGTGAATTACGAGCTTGCGTTGACATGCGGCGTGCGAATGTGGCTGTTGAAAGGGAGAATCATCCACTTCCAATCATTGATGAATTTTTACCTCATTTAGGAGGGGCAAAGCGTTTTTAAATTGCGCCAAGGTCGCGGGAGATTACAACATTTATTACCAAACGAGGATTGTTTCGCTATAAACGCTAAATGTTTGGGATTAGCTGTGCACCTGAAATATTTAAAAAAATCATGGAGCGAGTGCTTAACGGGTGTTCTGGCTGTTTGATCTACATTGATGACATATTAATATTTGGATCAAATCAAGAAGAACATAACAAAAGACTGAACTGGGTTTTACATCAGCTAAGAGAATGCCATCGGTCGTAGAAGAAGGCGTCAAACCAACGGAAAGCAAAGTAAGTGCGATTAAAGAGTTTCGTGAACCAATGAGCTCTGAAGAAGTTAGGAGTTTTCTCGGTTGGGTTAATTTTGTCGGGAAATTTATACCGGATCTGGCGACAGTTACTGAACCTTTGCGTAGATTGACAACTAAAGAAGCAAAATTCTAAAAAGAAAAACTAAAGAATGCATTAACTTTAGAATCTTCACTTGGTTTCTATGACGTAAATGATAGAACAGTTGTGATTGCTGATGCTAGTCCAATTGGTTTGGGAGCAGTACTAGTTCACTATAAAGGAAGCGAGTCAAGGATTATTACCTATGTCAGTCGGAGTTTATCGAGTCCTGAAAGAAGATATGCTCAAAAGGAAAAAGAAGCACTTGCACTCGTATGGGCTGTAGAAACCCTGCAAGAAATGGGTATAGTTCCGAAATGGTTCCGAACTACTTATGCAGTAGGGGGTACTGGTCGCACCCAAATCTCTTTCGCATGTGGTGAAGTGGCGAATTTAACATTGCGTTGTCATTGGAGGAAGCTACCTGCTTCTACCTCTGCATTACCTCCGGTCAGCTCGGAAGTAGCCACTGCGATCTAGCTCCTTCCTAGCGGTGGAAAATTGGCCCCTATACAATACTTGTAGCCAGTTAAGAACCAGTTTCTACGACTTAGCTACATACTAGCTTTCGGTAAATCTAAAAATATTTCCGCAAAAAAAAACCCAATCTTAATTTTTTTAAGTAGCACTTTATTATTATAAATAGTGTTGTATAAATGTAATTATGCTAATAATTTTTAATAACATCGGTCAATGAATGCATTCATTAGTCGTGTTTTGGTTGCAATCGAAATCTTGTCGAAACTTGTTTATTTTTTTATTCGTTTGCAAACAAAACACGACTACTGGTTTCGAAGGTATTACCTGAAAACATAAAAATGAAAAATTGTAAAAATATAAAACTGTAAAAAAAAATAGAAAGAAAAAAAAAAGAAAAATTTTAAATAAAAATTACATAATGAAAAATTTGAAATCTGAAAAAAAAGAAAGGAAAAACGGTAAAATTTAAAAAAATAGATAAACGAAAATCTGTAAAAAATAAAAATATGGAATTATGTAAAAATAAATATAAAAACCATTCTCAACAAAATTAATTTTTTACCCTTTTATGCATTTCATTCTTTGACCATACGGTACGCACTAATTTTAATACTCCAATGCCAAAACCAAAATCGTTGCTTTTGTATTTATGTCGCGCATCGGCGTGCTTAAAAATATAGGTAGTTTTGAAAAAAATTTCTATTAGCATTAAATCACGCACAATCACTATTTTTCACATTTTTGTTAAATTTTATTTAGAAAATTCAAAATTTTTTCAAACATTTTCAATTATCAGAAAATATTTTACTTTACACAAAACGAATGCCATTTCTCCAAAAGAATATTATTTTTCATATGCAAACCGGCTTTATGACAAAAAACACGCTTTCGTGATATTAACCATTGTTTTTTTAACTTTATTTAATTTTTTTGAATTATTCCTTTTTTATACGAAAACCAAACAGAAATTGGAGCGCCACCTTCTAATTCACTTCACAAAATTCAACTGATTAGAAAAACTGGTTTCCTCACAGATTAATCGGTTTTTATTCGGCAATCTTCTCTCAAAGATAAACGAAATAAAGACAAGCGCAAATCACTGAGTTTGGTTTGAACACACTACCACTACATTACCTGATATTAGTTCGGAACCAATTTACAGCTCTACAATTTCTTGATTTACCGATTGTAGCTATAAAATTACTATATACCCTATAGATCCAGTAAATTGGGGGTCAGTTTTTTCTTGCAGGGAAGTCTTCACTTCTATCTCTTTGGAGAACATTTGAATTGTTCACTGACCATAAAGCCTTGGAGGTTATCTTTGGTACAAGATCTAAGCTGTGCGCGCGATTCGACGATGAAATAATAGCGGTAATCAATGCCATGGACAGCGATGAATGGATAGATGAAGCCAAGCCTTATAAGGTATTTGCGCAAGAATTTTGTGTGGTAAGACACATTCTTTTAAGAGGAATACGTATTGTCTTGCCGAAAATGCTTCGTGAATCAGCACATGAAGGACATCCTGGGATGTCGGTAATGAAAAGAAGAATGAGAGCAAAGGTTTGGTGGCCAAAAATAGACCAACAAATTGAAGCGTTTGTTCAGAAGTGTCGCGGTTGTCTATTAGTAAGTGCAGCAAGTTTCGCCAGAACCAATGAAAAGGAAAGAGCTGCCTTCTGAAGCATGGCAACATGTAGCAATGGATCTATGTGGACCATTGCCATCAGACCATCATCTGTTCGTGGTTGTTGATTATTACAGTAGATTTATTGAAGTGGAAGTCGAAATTATCAAAAAGTTAAGAAACATTTTCGCAAGGTTCGGATTTCCACAATCGATCACTGCAGACAACGGACGACAATTCATTAGTCAAGAATTTCGACAATATTGTGACATCCGACATGAAAGAGTCGATCAATCCGCTACCGATGGAAATCGCATCAGAAGTTATCCCAGAAAATCGTAGAAGGAAAGCGCCGGAACGACTTGGCGATTATGTTACAAATTAAGGTTTTTTACAATTAAAAACATATCACATTTCCTTTTTACAAAGTAACGAAAGTTAGCAAATGTAGTATTGGATATACTATCGTTGCACTGTCAATGAAATGAATATGTATATTGAAAAATAATAAAACAGTTGAATGATCTACCGGCTACCGAACAGACGTGCTTTATTACAATTACAAAAAACCGAGATGTTTGTAAAAGATACATTTGCTATCAATGCTATTGTACAACATCCGTGCAAATTATCAACGCCAAAATTGCACACAACGTGTTGGGAATACTCACACGTTTATCGAATGTGCGCACGTGAAAAATTTAGCTCCATACTATTTACGAAAATTAAAGTGATAAAAACACAAAAAAATCGAAATTTGTGCGGGACCTGTGCGCGGAAAAAGCGCGAAATAATCTCGCATTAGTCTTGGCACTGACTGTACAAGACCAAATAAATAATCAATAAACAAAATTAAAAAGTGATCAATATGATGAGAACGCCGCCACTTGATTCAATCTCACAAACCGGTTTGTCGGAAAACACTAACAATGCTGAAGCACCCGCGAAAGCGTCGCAGTTAAAAGCCTAAAATCAGAGGCGCTCTTCGTAAGCTCTCTCGCATCACCATCTGTTCCTTGGCGAGAACAATGCGAAACCCCAACACCCTACACCCAGCAGAAAACGGAAATGGCAGCAGCCGCAGCATCTAAATCGACTTTGACTGCTGCAGGTTCGGCAGTGCACACAGGCATGCACCGCTACCTGCAAAAACCAGACCCTACAATGCAAAAACGTCAAGCGACCCCTCCAGAAAATACCAATACACCTAAGATTTTTAAATCGAATATCCAGCCCGTAAATCTTGGCCAAAATAGATATTCTTTATTGTATGAAGAAGAAAATGCAGACCCTAAACCCAAAACGTCGAAGCCGTCTCCAATTTATCTCAGAGAAAAAAACTCAAATTCTCTTGTCAATCTGATAACACAGCTTGCTGGTGCCAACAGATTTCATGTGATGCCCGTTCTCAAGGGCGCTATCCATGAAACTAAAATTCAAATTTATAATGAAATAGATTTTCGAAAAGTTATTGTTAATTTCGATAAGTGCAAAAGGAGCTATTACACATACCAGCTCAAAAGCAGCAAAGGCCTTATGGTTGTAATAAGAGGTATAGACTCTTTCATCGAATGCGATGAACTAAAAGCCGCATTAACAGAGCAAAAATTTCAGGTCAGATCTGTATCTAACATAAAAAACAGAGATAAGTTACCCCAACCCCTCTTCCGCATTGAACCCCAAGACTCTAAAAAAGGCGAACCCCACCCCATATATAATTTGCGGTATTTATTACACCGTAAAGTCAGTGTTGAGGAGCCGCGTAAAAGCCGTGGTCCAATACAATGCCGAAATTGTCAGGAATTTGGCCACACAAAAAAATATTGTACACTTCCCAGTGTTTGTGTTATTTGTGGTGACTTGCACCAGACCCAATTGTGCCCGAAATATAGGAACGATGCAGCCGTTAGACATTGTAGTAACTTTGGTAAAAATCACACTGCAAATTATAGAGGGTGTGTAGTCTATAAAACATTTAAAAATAAGGTTTCTTCCCAAACGAAGCCCTTCAGGGCAACAACTGCGACGATGTCAAACCCTACTCCAGCCAATATTGCCCAGATGAAATCATACCCACCACTCCAAGGGAATGGAGCTATGACTGCACCACAACAACAACCATTTTCATATGCAAATGTACTCAAAGGCAATACCCAAGACCCACCAGTCATTCAACCCGCTCAACAGAACATTGGCCTTGAACAAACACTCCAGATGTTACGCAATCAAAACATGCTAATCCAGACCCTTATAAATAATAAACCATGAATGCGATAAAAATATCCTTCTGGAATGCGAATGGCTTATGCCAACATAAATTGGAACTTATTCAATTCCTCAATTCATACTGTATAGATGTAATGCTAATTTCAGAGACCCATTTGACCCAAAAACACATTTTTAATATACCCGGATACAAGTTGTACAACACTAAACACCCAGGTGGTAAAGCTCGAGGCGGATCAGCGATTCTAATTAAGGACAGAATCAAACACTATGTTCTACATGAATTTTGCACCGAGTATTTTCAAGCCACCAGCATATGCCTTGATGAATACATAAAAGAACTAACAATATCGGCAATTTACTGTCCACCCAGCTCCAAAATAATTGAACAGCAGTTTCAGACATTTTTTGCAACCCTTGGCCAAAAATTTCTCGTAGCTGGAGATTTTAATGCCAAACACACTTATTGGGGCTCTCGTCTGATTTCGCCCAAAGGAAGATTAGTATGGAATACTACCAGCAGACTCGGCCTTGATGTGGTTTCGTCAGGCACGCCAACATACTGGCCATCAGACAGACGCAAAATTCCAGACGTTATTGATTTTGCAGTAATCAAGACCCCTAAAACGAACTCAACTAACCATTGAGTCTTCAGTGGAACTCTCATCTGACCACACACCCACTATAATTACAGTAAAATATGCGCCAAATTCAGAAGTCAACCCAAATCAAAGCATATATATATGCTATATTAAGAATAGGTCACTACCCAACTGACTGGAAGCTGTCGCAGATCACGATGATCCCAAAACCGGGAAAAGACCCATATCGCCCACTAAGCTTACTCTCTACCCTTTCAAAACTTTTTGAGAAAATTCTGATAAAAATTATGTTACCTACAATACTCGCTAAAGGTGAAATACACAATCTTCAATTCGATTTTAGAGAAAAGCACGGCACCATTGAACAGATTCATCGCATTGTTGAATTGATCAAAAAAACATTCGAGAAAAAGCAATACTGCTCAGCAGCAAGGTTCGGAGATCGTTTCATTTTTTATATCCCTCAATTTAAATCTCTCACAAAAGATTTTTATTTTTCAAACTTCAATGACATATATCTTTTTTTATCATTCGATTGAAAAATAAAAATCCCTCATGTTGACAATAATTTCGTGTTTTCAAAATATATATCGCTCAGGATAAAAAATCACTTTTGGAGAAAGATAGAAAAAAAGTTTAAAATAATTTTGAACAATGATGGAAAAAAAGATCGTAATAATTTTGTACAATGATGGAAAAATTTAATAAAATAATATTGAATATGCAGAAGCTGGTGCGAGCAATGAAAAAGAAACACAACTTCAATGACACAGATGTGGAATTGAAATTATCCCTGCCTGTTCACTGTGCGGCTCATACATTGGCGTCATGGGATGTATTAAACCAAATTTCAAACCGCGTCGAAGACTGCGAAAAAGTTGTAAAAACTTTGAGAACAGTGTTTCGCCGAGAAGGAATAACTCATCTTCCAACCTTAGATAATAAATAGTACGCGCTGGAGTGCAATGTATAATATGATCATTTTTGACCCAGTGGTGGCCAGCGGCTCTTGACCCCCCTATACCAAGTGTGGTCTTATCGAAATTGGGTTACAATGTTACAAATCACAATTTTCCCCATCATTGTTTAAAATTATTTCGATATTTTTTTCCACCATTCTTCAAAATTATTTTCATCTTTTTTTCTATCTTTCTTCAAAAGTGATTTTTTATCCTGAGCGATTATATTTTTAAAAAAACGAAATTTTTGTCAACATGAGTGTTTCTTATTTTTCAATCGAATGATAAGAAATATAAATATCGCTCAGTATGAATATTTATTTTTGAACATAAAAGATTAAGGGTATTCATTTAAAGTGGGAAACCCCGAAGTTGCTTAAAAGAACTGTCAAATTTC
The DNA here is from genome assembly GCA_951394025.1 of Heteromyza rotundicornis. Taxonomy (NCBI): domain Eukaryota; kingdom Metazoa; phylum Arthropoda; class Insecta; order Diptera; family Heleomyzidae; genus Heteromyza; species Heteromyza rotundicornis. The sequence goes on from OX596012.1 coordinate 33,070,659, forward strand.
ATATATTTTGACTGCTCATCTGCACAACTGAATCGTTTCCGAGGGGATTCCCACTTTACATGAATCGCCCTATTTTTTTTTTTGGGAGGGATATAAATTGTTTCGTATATCCAAACTACAGAAACTATTACCCGCAAGCATGCACATTTTGCTTGACAACTTGCCGGTGTACCCCAAGGCAGCGTCCTCGGACCCCTGCTGTATATACTCTATACAGCTGATATGCCCACTTATGATCAGACCCTCATTACAACATTTTCCGACGACACAGCAATATTGTGCTGACACTCAGATTCCAAAATGGCATCACAACACGTGCAACAGCATTTAATCACTTTGCAAAATTGGTTAGCTCAGTGGAGAATTAAAGTCAATGAGTCTAAGAGCATTCATCTAACCTTCACCCTAAGGAAAGATACTTGCCCCACCCTTAAAATAAATGGTAGTGAAAACCGAATACCTACCAAATCAAATTCGAAATCAGCGACCCCAAAAACCCCCCTATACAAAATTTCATACTGTTTTGATGAAATCTTAAAATTTCGGCCGCCATATTGGTTCCGCCATCTTGAATTTTTAAATTCCGACATCAAATTCCCCGAAAACCCCACTATGCAAAATTTCATACTGTTTTGATGAAATCTTAAAACTACTATTTTCACTTATATGGGAGGTAGGCGTGGCAGTTGACCGATTTCGCCCATTTGCAATACCAACTCCTTCTAGGGCCTAAAAAGGATAAATCCAATTTGGGGTCCCTAGCTTTCTTCTAGCTCTTGCAATCGTGTTTACAAGAAAAGAGGACGGACAGACAGGGAGGTAGGCGTGGAAGTCGACCGATTCCGCCATTTTCAATACCAACTCCTTCTAGGGCCTAAGAAGGATAAATACAAAATTTGGGATCCCTTGCTTTCTTCTAGCTCCTGCAATCGTGTTTACAAGAAAAGAGGACGGACAGACGGATAGACGGACAGACGGATAGGGCTAAATCAACTCAGGAGGTGACGCTGATCAAGAATATATATACTTTTCCATACCGGACACTTCTCCTTCTTGGTGTTACAAACATCAGACCAAAGTGAATATACCCATACCTCATGAGGTGTAGGGTATAAAAATCGAACTAAATTGGCTTCTTTCGAAACAATCAAAACTCAACACCACATACAAAATCCTTTTATATAAAAGAGCAATTAAACCCATATTTACATATGGGATTGAGCTCTGGGGAACAGCATCTCCATCACATGTTGAGCAACTGCAAAGAATGCAGTCGAAAGTTCTGCGTCAAATCGTTGCTGCTCCATGGTTAATAAGAAATGCACAAATCCATCGAGATTTACAAATACCGACCATTTCCGATGAGATCCCTAAGCGTACATGAAAGTACAAAGATAAGCTTAAGCTGCATGCAAATATTCTAGCTAGAAATTGGTTTAGACCCACCCGACCCCTACGTCTAAAGCTCCTACGTTCTATAGCTTTTGAATAGCCCCGTAACCCTCAACAACTCCAACATCGTATGACGCCATCCAGACGATGCCAACATCCACCGATGTCAACATCGCCTTGATGACGCCCCTATGAATTATAACTACATAGGTTGTCCAAATCGTTGGATTAGGTCAACTAATAAATTATAATGTGAAATTTGTATTTAATGTGAAATTTGTACTGTTAAAAATTATTCTTTGTTCTAAGTTTTAGAAGATCCAATAAATAAAAATTAATTTACAAAAAAACAAAAAATACTCATTCCAAAAACCCTGACCAGGAGCTGCTAATGAAAGAATTCAAATTAAAAAATGCAATAAAAATGCAAGTTGCGAAACCAAGCCTGGAAATAAATAAAGTGCGCGCAGTTTTTAACAATGAGTGTCGGAAGGAAATGGGAGCTTCTCAACTTGTAGTCTATAAAAGCATGCAACAGAATTTGCGTCGTATAAAAACGGCAGCAATGCCAAAATCGCCACAGGACTTCATCGATGCATTTAAAGGTTTGCAATTTATGTCTGAATATGGGATGTGCATGAGTATTTCCGAAGAACAATTTTACCGAACCACAGTAAAGGAAAACGATTTTGCATATACACTTTTTTTTCATTGCCAATCGCGAATTTGATTAAAGACCAAGTGGATCTCGAAAACCGTTACTACTTAGTTGACGCTACTTTCTCCGTTGTACCATCTTGTGGTTTCAAACAACTTCTTATAATATACTTTGGACATGATACACATGTAAGTACTATTATGTATATAAACGTATAAGGGCTATGTTTAATTATTTGAGCGATTTTTCGTAAAAATTTTGCATGTTAAATAGGAATGAAGAAACAACATTTTCTTATTTTGGGCGTTATGACCGCTGTTAGGTCGGCCAATACGTCTAAAATTAATTTTGGGCGTTATGAACTTAGCGGAAATTATTTATATTTTTTTAAAAGCTCCTTTTAGTAAGTATATACTGTATGCAGGTATTCCTATTTGCATTTGTTCTGATGTCAAGAAAATCGCAAAAATCGTATTAACACTTATTTCAAGTCATAAATCCAAATCTCTTCGAATTTAAACCGAAGACATTTACCACCAATTTTGAAAAAGCACTTCGAAATGCAATTAAACAAGTTTTTCCCGAAACACTACTTAAAGGCTGCTGGTTCCATTTCTGCCATGCGGTAAGAAGGAAAGCTATGAAAATTGAGAAATTTTCAAAAACAATAATAACGATGGATGAAGCAAGGATAATATTTCAGCAGATTTTGTCACTTCCTTTACTTCCCTTCGACGAGATTGAACGTGCGTTTAATGCATACAAACACGAAGCATACGCTAATTTGAAATTCGCAACCAAATCTGGAAATGTTTTTAAACAGTTCCTTGAATATTTCGAAAAGCAGTGGATCAAATCGGTGTGTTTTTTAAATCAAATATTCTGTAGTTTTTTTTATAAAAAGGCTTTATTTTCTTAGGAAACTCCAAAAAAATTTACTGTATACAAAGAATGCGTTCGTACAACCAGTGCTGTGGAGGGCTACAATAGCTATTTGTCCGCTCAAATTCCATTACATGGAAACTTCCTTAAGATTATCAAACAAGAAGAATTCCAAAAATACACCGAATTGCAACAAGCGCTTGATGGAGTTTATGATATTTTTGAAAGGCCAAAAAAGAGAAACAGAGATCGTAGCGATTTAATTAAGGAACTGATCTCGAAACTAGATTTGAAATAACACCGCAGACCTTTTTAAAAATCATTACAAACAAAATTAACAATATAATACCGAAAGAAGAACGTTTTCTATTAAATATCACTGCTTCCGATTACACCTGACAGCATTCTATGCGAAATTTGCTTAAGGAATAAAAAAAATACAATTTTATACCCATGCAAACACGCTAAAATATGCCATTCGTGCTTCAACGAAATTAAAACAACACGCTCAGAAAATGACACTATGACACTATGCTCTTTTTTGCAGGCAAATTGTAGAAAATGTTCAAGATATTTCGCAATTTCTTAAATAAAGTTTGGTTTTGTTCCTTGTTACATATGAATATAATCTTACTTACATATTAGGACTGATTCAAAATAAAATTCAAAAACGGCTATATCACCCAATGGGTGTTATGACCGTTTTCGGGGGGACAAAACGCCCAAATTTATTTTGGGCCTTATGGCCATGGGAGATATGACCGGCCACCGTAGGAATACACGTTTTCAAATAATGGTTTTTGGCAATTTATAGAAATTGTTTACATTTTTTATTTTTTCACCACATTTTTTACACTTTTTTATATTCATTTTCTCATACTTTTTCGTACGAGGGATGATTTTTTCAGTCAGTAGTACTTTTTTTTACTTTCCTACTACTGAGACATTTTCGGTACAATTTAATAAATTTTAAAATTTAATAAAATACAAATGAAGTTGCAACTTAACTTTAGAACTCTACTAAGTAGACAAAGAATACACCGAGTGGTGTATTCTAAGGTACTAAGGTTTATTAGCTACTAGCTTTGACTATAAATATGCGCCTGTGAATTTAATGATTTTAAAAATTTCACCATTTCTGAATTTTGGCAATAAATATATAAATTTCCCAAGAAATTTCCACAATTCCACGTAGAAAGAATATGTTTAGCTCAAAATATAATTAAAAAAACCAAGACATCGACTTCAAGTAAATACAATTTAAACTTTAAGTAAATGCAGATGTTTTTCAAAAACCACAAATCGATGCTGCCTTAACATAAAATTTAAAAATTTACTGTGAAATGTTTTTACTACAATTGAAATTAACATTCAACAGAATAATATACATGAAGGGTATTCATTTAAAGTGGGAAACCCCTCGAAAACGCGCAGTTGCTTAAAAGAACTGTCAAATTTCATATATTTTGACTGCTCATCCGCACAACTGAATCGTTTCCCAGGGGTTTCCCATTTTAAATGAATCGCCCCATAAGTTCTTCTCATTTCGGTTTTCCTCCAAAAAATTAAAAAAGTACTACATAACAGACACTTGTACTGAAATATTTGTATACTGAAAATGGAGCTTATTCATTTGTTTAAAACCATTCTTATAAAAAACAATAGACCAATTTTGAATTTCAAAGAGCCTTTTTACACTATCATTTTCATGACGAAAAATCTGATAAAGAGCTAATAAGAACTGCGGTAGTGAAAACGGAATAGAAAATTTTGCACCGAAAATCCATACATAAAACCTAAAAGGTGGCAACTCCATGCCTTGTTTATTTACATTTTCATATAAAAACTGTAAAATTTCGGCACGCTTAGGTCAGTGTAAATTCTAAAAACGGCATGCCCATGCGTAATAGAAATGACTGTGTAAATAGGCTCAAAGAAAATTAGCATAATTTTTATAAATTTGTTTTTTTGTATATTTTTTATTAAGATATGTATATTTAATAGAGACCGACCGAAATCGCCTTTTTTAATTTCGGCCGAAACCGAAATGGCCGAAATTTTTTATTATTTTTTTCGGCCGAAACCGAAATGGCCGAATTTTTATTTTTTTAATTTCGGCCGAAACCGAATCCGAAACCGAAAAAATAAAAGAAACAATTGTGAGATTTAATGTAATAAAGTGGGACATAATTAAGATTATCAGTAGGCTGAAAGCGATCGCATATTCATAGTCAAATTTAGTAGCTGCTAAACTTTCGAACCAGCTTAGTAGCTGCCAGTTCAGTGTATTATCTGTCAACTTAGTAGATTACTAAAGTTAAGTTGGAGCTTAATTTGAATATGGGATGATCATTTTAAGTTCAGATCATGAATTAAATGAATTTAGAAACAAACTATCAAATGCGTGGAAATCAAGAGTAGTAGAAATTACTGTCAGGGTAGTAGATTTCAAGAGGGGGGAGTAGGGTTTATGCGTAGAGTACTAAAAATTCTACGAGTTGTAGAAATTTCTGTCGGGGAAGCAGATTTGTAGAAAGAATAGTACTTTTGCATTGTATGAAACTCACATAATATTTTGAGGAGTAGATTTCTTACCATAGTAGTAGGAAATACCTTGAGGGAATTAGAAAAATCTGCTACCGTAGTAGAGGAGTAGAAATTTATAAATCATTGCGAGAGTATTAGATCTACTCCGATAGGACATGTCTTCTTTGTCGCTTCTGATTCTTCGAAACTATGATCAATGCTTAAATTTGTGTTACATACCGCTTTTATCCACTTGGTTAATCCTTATGTAAAAAAAGCTGACCCTCATTACACGAAAACTCCAAAATTAACTGAAGGCGAAAAACGAGAATGATCTGCATCAATTCATGGAAAAGCTTACACCGACGAGCTCAACAAATTACTCTCTTTGGCGTGCCACAAAAAATTTAAAACGACCCATTATTGCAGAATCGCCAATAAGTTTACCCAACGGAGACTGGGCGAGAAGTGATGCCGAAAAAGGTACTGCTTTTGCAAGTCACCTAAAAAATTTATTTACTCCAAACCCCCCAAATGCAAATTACCCGTTACCACAGCTCGCAACCAGGTAAAATTTTAACCCACTACTCATCAGAAGAAAAGCACTTATGGACGATATTGCCAAGTTGAACCCAAAAAAAGCTCCAGGACATGACTTAATAACGGCTAAAATGGTGAAAGAGCTGTCATCAATTGCTGTTACTCACTTATTGCATATATATAATGCTATATTAAGAATAGGTCACTACCCAACTGACTGGAAGTTGTCGCAGATCACGATGATCCCAAAACCGGGAAAAGACCCATATCGCCCACTAAGCTTACTCTCTACCTTTTCAAAACTTTTTGAGAAACTTCTGATAAAAATTATGTTACCTACAATACTCGCTAAAGGTGAAATACACAATCTCCAATTCGATTTTAGAGAAAAGCACGGCACCATTGAACAGATTCATCGCATTGTTGAATTGATCAAAAAAACATTCGAGAAAAAGCAATACTGCTCAGCAGCAAGGTTCGGAGATCGTTTCATTTTTTATATCCCTCAATTTAAATCTCTCACAAAAGATTTTTATTTTTCAAACTTCAATGATATATATCTTTTTTTATCATTCGTTTGAAAAATAAAAATCCCTCATGTTGACAATAATTTCGTGTTTTCAAAATATATATCGCTCAGGATAAAAAATCACTTTTGGAGAAAGATAGAAAAAAAGTTTAAAATAATTTTGAACAATGATGGAAAAAAAGATCGAAATAATTTTGTACAATGATGGAAAAATTTAATAAAATAATATTGAATATGCAGAAGCTGGTGCGAGCAATGAAAAAGAAACATAACTTCAATGACACAGATGTGGAATTGAAATTATCCCTGCCTGTTCACTGTGCGGCTCATACATTGGCGTCATGGGATGTATTAAACCAAATTTCAAACCGCGTCGAAGACTGCGGAAAAGTTGTAAAAACTTTGAGAACAGTGTTTCGCCGAGAAGGAATAACTCATCTTCCAACCTTAGATAATAAATAGTACGCGCTGGAGTGCAATGTATAATATGATCATTTTTGACCCAGTGGTGGCCAGCGGCTCTTGACCCCCCTATACCAAGTGTGGTCTTATCGAAATTGGGTTACAATGTTACAAATCACAATTTTCCCCATCATTGTTTAAAATTATTTCGATATTTTTTTCCACCATTCTTCAAAATTATTTTCATCTTTTTTTCTATCTTTCTTCAAAAGTGATTTTTTATCCTGAGCGATTATATTTTTAAAAAAACGAAATTTTTGTCAACATGAGTGTTTCTTATTTTTCAATCGAATGATAAGAAATATAAATATCGCTCAGTATGAATATTTATTTTTGAACATAAAAGATTAAGGGTATTCATTTAAAGTGGGAAACCCCGAAGTTGCTTAAAAGAACTGTCAAATTTCATATATTTTGACTGCTCATCTGCACAACTGAATCGTTTCCGAGGGGATTCCCACTTTACATGAATCGCCCTATTTTTTTTTTTGGGAGGGATATAAATTGTTTCGTATATCCAAACTACAGAAACTATTACCCGCAAGCATGCACATTTTGCTTGACAACTTGCCGGTGTACCCCAAGGCAGCGTCCTCGGACCCCTGCTGTATATACTCTATACAGCTGATATGCCCACTTATGATCAGACCCTCATTACAACATTTGCCGACGACACAGCAATATTGTGCTCACACTCAGATTCCAAAATGGCATCACAACACGTGCAACAGCATTTAATCACTTTGCAAAATTGGTTAGCTCAGTGGAGAATTAAAGTCAATGAGTCTAAGAGCATTCATCTAACCTTCACCCTAAGGAAAGATACTTGCCCCACCCTTAAAATAAATGGTAGTGAAAACCGAATACCTACCAAATCAAATTCGAAATCAACGACCCCAAAAACCCCCCTATACAAAATTTCATACTGTTTTGATGAAATCTTAAAATTTCGGCCGCCATATTGGTTCCGCCATCTTGAATTTTTAAATTCCGACATCAAATTCCCCGAAAACCCCACTATGCAAAATTTCATACTGTTTTGATGAAATCTTAAAACTACTATTTTCACTTATATGGGAGGTAGGCGTGGCAGTTGACCGATTTCGCCCATTTGCAATACCAACTCCTTCTAGGGCCTAAAAAGGATAAATCCAATTTGGGATCCCTAGCTTTCTTCTAGCTCTTGCAATCGTGTTTACAAGAAAAGAGGACGGACAGACAGGGAGGTAGGCGTGGAAGTCGACTGATTCCGCCATTTTCAATACCAACTCCTTCTAGGGCCTAAGAAGGATAAATACAAAATTTGGGATCCCTTGCTTTCTTCTAGCTCCTGCAATCGTGTTTACAAGAAAAAAGGACGGACAGACGGATAGACGGACAGACGGATAGGGCTAAATCAACTCAGGAGGTGACGCTGATCAAGAATATATATACTTTTCCATACCGGACACTTCTCCTTCTTGGTGTTACAAACATCAGACCAAAGTGAATATACCCATACCTCATGAGGTGTAGGGTATAAAAATCGAACTAAATTGGCTTCTTTCGAAACAATCAAAACTCAACACCACATACAAAATCCTTTTATATAAAAGAGCAATTAAACCCATATTTACATATGGGATTGAGCTCTGGGGAACAGCATCTCCATCACATGTTGAGCAACTGCAAAGAATGCAGTCGAAAGTTCTGCGTCAAATCGTTGCTGCTCCATGGTTAATAAGAAATGCACAAATCCATCGAGATTTACAAATACCGACAATTTCCGATGAGATCCCTAAGCGTACATCAAAGTACAAAGATAAGCTTAAGCTGCATGCAAATATTCTAGCTAGAAATTGGTTTAGACCCACCCGACCCCTACGTCTAAAGCGTAACTATTCTATAGCTTTTGAATAGATAGCCCCGTAACCCTCAACAACTCCAACATCGTATGACGCCATCCAGACGATGCCAACATCCACCGATGTCAACATCGCCTTGATGACGCCCCTATGAATTATAACTACATAGGTTGTCCAAATCGTTGGATTAGGTCAATTAATAAATTATAATGTGAAATTTGTATTTAATGTGAAATTTGTACCGTTAAAAATTATTCTTTGTTCTAAGTTTTAGAAGATCCAATAAATAAAAATTAATTTACAAAAAAACAAAAAATACTCATTCCAAAAACCCTGACCAGGAGCTGCTAATGAAAGAATTCAAATTAAAAAATGCAATAAAAATGCAAGTTGCGAAACCAAGCCTGGAAATAAATAAAGTGCGCGCAGTTTTTAACAATGAGTGTCGGAAGGAAATGGGAGCTTCTCAACTTGTAGTCTATAAAAGCATGCAACAGAATTTGCGTCGTATAAAAACGGCAGCAATGCCAAAATCGCCACAGGACTTCATCGATGCATTTAAAGGTTTGCAATTTATGTCTGAATATGGGATGTGCATGAGTATTTCCGAAGAACAATTTTACCGAACCACAGTAAAGGAAAACGATTTTGCATATACACTTTTTTTTCATTGCCAATCGCGAATTTGATTAAAGACCAAGTGGATCTCGAAAACCGTTACTACTTAGTTGACGCTACTTTCTCCGTTGTACCATCTTGTGGTTACAAACAACTTCTTATAATATACTTTGGACATGATACACATGTAAGTACTATTATGTATATAAACGTATAAGGGCTATGTTTAATTATTTGAGCGATTTTTCGTAAAAATTTTGCATGTTAAATAGGAATGAAGAAACAACATTTTCTTATTTTGGGCGTTATGACCGCTGTTAGGTCGGCCAATACGTCTAAAATTAATTTTGGGCGTTATGAACTTAGCGGAAATTATTTATATTTTTTTAAAAGCTCCTTTTAGTAAGTATATACTGTATGCAGGTATTCCTATTTGCATTTGTTCTGATGTCAAGAAAATCGCAAAAATCGTATTAACACGTATTTCAAGTCATAAATCCAAATCTCTTCGAATTTAAACCGAAGACATTTACCACCAATTTTGAAAAAGCACTTCGAAATGCAATTAAACAAGTTTTTCCCGAAACACTACTTAAAGGCTGCTGGTTCCATTTCTGCCATGCGGTAAGAAGGAAAGCTATGAAAATTGAGAAATTTTCAAAAACAATAATAACGATGGATGAAGCAAGGATAATATTTCAGCAGATTTTGTCACTTCCTTTACTTCCCTTCGACGAGATTGAACGTGCGTTTAATGCATACAAACACGAAGCATACGCTAATTTGAAATTCGCAACCAAATCTGGAAATGTTTTTAAACAGTTCCTTGAATATTTCGAAAAGCAGTGGATCAAATCGGTGTGTTTTTTAAATCAAATATTCTGTAGTTTTTTTTATAAAAAGGCTTTATTTTCTTAGGAAACTCCAAAAAAATTTACTGTATACAAAGAATGCGTTCGTACAACCAGTGCTGTGGAGGGCTACAATAGCTATTTGTCCGCTCAAATTCCATTACATGGAAACTTCCTTAAGATTATCAAACAAGAAGAATTCCAAAAATACACCGAATTGCAGCAAGCGCTTGATGGAGTTTATGATATTTTTGAAAGGCCAAAAAAGAGAAACAGAGATCGTAGCGATTTAATTAAAGAACTGATCTCGAAACTAGATTTGAAAGAAATAACACCGCAGACCTTTTTAAAAATCATTACAAACAAAATTAACAATATAATACCGAAAGAAGAACGTTTTCTATTAAATATCACTGCTTCCGATTACACCTGACAGCATTCTATGCGAAATTTGCTTAAGGAATAAAAAAAATACAATTTTATACCCATGCAAACACGCTAAAATATGCCATTCGTGCTTCAACGAAATTAAAACAACACGCTCAGAAAATGACACTATGACACTATGCTCTTTTTTGCAGGCAAATTGTAGAAAATGTTCAAGATATTTCGCAATTTCTTAAATAAAGTTTGGTTTTGTTCCTTGTTACATATGAATATAATCTTACTTACATATTAGGACTGATTCAAAATAAAATTCAAAAACGGCTATATCACCCAATGGGTGTTATGACCGTTTTCGGGGGGACAAAACGCCCAAATTTATTTTGGGCCTTATGGCCATGGGAGATATGACCGGCCACCGTAGGAATACACGTTTTCAAATAATGGTTTTTGGCAATTTATAGAAATTGTTTACATTTTTTATTTTTTCACCACATTTTTTACACTTTTTTATATTCATTTTCTCATACTTTTTCGTACGAGGGATGATTTTTTCAGTCAGTAGTACTTTTTTTACTTTCCTACTACTGAGACATTTTCGGTACAATTTAATAAATTTTTAAATTTAATAAAATACAAATGAAGTTGCAACTTAACTTTAGAACTCTACTAAGTAGACAAAGAATACACCGAGTGGTGTATTCTAAGTAAGGCATTCAATCCCGAAGTGTTTTTGAAAATCCCGGGATTTCGGGATTTGAAATCACAATCCCGGGATCCCGGGATTGGTTCGGGATTTTCGGGATTTTCCAATTGAATACAATTGTTAACATAAAATTAAAGAAAAAATTGTTGCAACAATACTTTAAATTTAATTCGACAAAGAAAACATAGTTAATAAATATTACATTAAGCCAAACAAACAATATTTAAAATAAATATAGTCAAACAAAAAGTAATTCTTTTGAAATTAGATTGATCGAACAAATTATTTTTTTTGCCATGCTGAATCCGAATATAATCATAAAATTCTGCCAGCTCTATTTCATGCTAAACACGAAAAACTTACTTTCAGCAGTTTTAGTATTATAGCGGGAATGGATACACCAATTGTTGTTTACAACTATTGAAATTGGTACCATTCAAAGGTAAAACCCACACAAAACTATTTATCCAATTCGTAAAGTTTTCAATATACAATCAACAAAATAATTGTAACAGATCTTTTTTGAAAAAAAAGAATTGATAAAAATTGTTTGATAACCGTTATTGACAAAAATATTGCAAATTTTTCTGTGTGTAGCACTAAATCTAAAAAAGTGGGTTTTTTAATTTAGCAATTAGATTGAAAGTAAATGCACGGCTGTATTTTTGTGGAAAAACGTCAAAAATATCTTAAACAATGCATAAAAAACAATGCATTTTTTAAATCCCGGGATTCCGGACTCAAAATCCCGGGTTTCCGGGATTGAGAAAACGTCCGGGATCCCGGGATTCGGGATCCCGGGATTGAATGCCTTAATTCTAAGGTACTAAGGTTTATTAGCTACTAACTTTGACTATAAATATGCGCCTGTGAAAAAATTTCACCATTTCTGAATTTTGGCAATAAATATATAAATTTCCCAAGAAATTTCCACAATTCCACGTAGAAAGAATATGTTTAGCTCAAAATATAATTAAAAAAACCAAGACATCGACTTCAAGTAAATACAATTTAAACTTTAAGTAAATGCAGATGTTTTTCAAAAACCACAAATCGATGCTGCCTTAACATAAAATTTAAAAATTTACTGTGAAATGTTTTTACTACAATTGAAATTAACATTCAACAGAATAATATACATGAAGGGTATTCATTTAAAGTGGGAAACCCCTCGAAAACGGGCAGTTGCTTAAAAGAACTGTCAAATTTCATATATTTTGACTGCTCATCCGCACAACTGAATCGTTTCCCAGGGGTTTCCCACTTTAAATGAATCGCCCTATAAGTTCTTCTCATTTCGGTTTTCCTCCAAAAAATTAAAAAAGTACTACATAACAGACACTTGTACTGAAATATTTGTATACTGAAAATGGAGCTTATTCATTTGTTTAAAACCATTCTTATAAAAAACAATAGACCAATTTTGAATTTCAAAGAGCCTTTTTACACTATCATTTTCATGACGAAAAATCTGATAAAGAGCTAATAAGAACTGCGGTAGTGAAAACGGAATAGAAAATTTTGCACCGAAAATCCATACATAAAACCTAAAAGGTGGCAACTCCATGCCTTGTTTATTTACATTTTCATATAAAAACTGTAAAATTTCGGCATGCTTAGGTCAGTGTAAATTCTAAAAACGGCATGCCCATGCGTAATAGAAATGACTGTGTAAATAGGCTCAAAGAAAATTAGCATAATTTTTATAAATTTGTTTTTTTGTATATTTTTTATTAAGATATGTATATTTAATAGAGACCGACCGAAATCGCCTTTTTTAATTTCGGCCGAAACCGAAATGGCCGAAATTTTTTATTATTTTTTTCGGCCGAAACCGAAATGGCCGAATTTTTATTTTTTTAATTTCGGCCGAAACCGAATCCGAAACCGAAAAAATAAAAGAAACAATTGTGAGATTTAATGTAATAAAGTGGGACATAATTAAGATTATCAGTAGGCTGAAAGCGATCGCATATTCATAGTCAAATTTAGTAGCTGCTAAACTTTAGAACCAGCTTAGTAGCTGCCAGTTCAGTGTATTATCTGTCAACTTAGTAGATTACTAAAGTTAAGTTGGAGCTTAATTTTAAGTTCAGATCATGAATTAAATGAATTTAGAAGCAAACTATCAAATGCGTGGAAATCAAGAGTAGTAGAAATTACTGTCAGGGTAGTTGATTTCAAGAGAAGGGAGTAGATATGGGTTTATGCGTAGAGTACTAAAAATTCTACGAGTTGTAGAAATTTCTGTCGGGGAAGCAGATTTGTAGAAAGAATAGTACTTTTGCATTGTATGAAACTCACATAATATTTTGAGGAGTAGATTTCTTACCATAGTAGTAGGAAATATCTTGAGGGAATTAGAAAAATCTGCTACCGTAGTAGAGGAGTAGAAATTTATAAATCATTGCGAGAGTATTAGATCTACTCCGATAGGACATGTCTTCTTTGTCGCTTCTGATTCTTCGAAACTATGATCAATGCTTAAATTTGTGTTACATACCGCTTTTATCCACTTGGTTAATCCTTATGTATTTTGATACGCTAAATCCGAAAATAAACTTTAAATTTTTCCAGCACGCACCATTTTTCTGCAAACGCCACAAAAGTTGCATTTTTGGTGCTGTAAAAATTTCATTATTATTATTTTCGTATCCAGCATGGCAAAATACATAAGAATTTGTTTATAAAGTATATTTAACACACAAAACGTTCAGTTTTGTCGTACAGTGTAATCTTTGTTATTTATTTGTTACTTTTTCTATAAAACCGAAATTTTCGGCGGAAATATAGGAATTTCGGCCGAAAACGAAATTTGGCCGAAAGCGATATTTTATTTTTCGGCCGAATCCGAAACACGGCCGAAACAGCTTTTTTTGGCCGAAAAGCCGAAAAACCGAAACCGAATTTCGGTCGGTCTCTAATATTTAATATAAGAATTGTTTTAAAAAAATTAAATAGTTATATTTTCGGTATACAAATATTTCGGTACAATTGTATGTAATTTCGTTCAACTACTTTTCATATGAAATCGAATCATCCCTGCGAAAAATCCAAACAATTCGTGGTGAACTCACACTATACGTGAAGCAAAGACTGAAAACTCAAAAAAAATTGTCCGCCATATTGGGTTTTAGGGAATTTACAGAGAGTGTCGCCTCTGTATACTCTGTATTTGTTTATTTGTGTGCGTGAATACATTGATATTTTGTGGTTTTTATTCACCACCTAACACCAAAATTGTGGTTTATTGGTACTCGAAGAGGGAGACATATAATGATGCAAATAATGGCTGGATGGTTGTAGGAAAAAGGAAACATATTCCCGACGATAACATAGCAGTCATCCGCCCAACCGCTGCAGTTCGGTTTACTGCATGATATATATTTATACTTATACAATTGTACCGAAATATTTGTATACCGAAAATATAACTATTTCATTTTTTTAAAACAATTCTTATATTAACTATACATATCTTAATAAAAAATATACAAAAAACAAATTTATAAAAATTATGCTAATTTTCTTTGAGCCTATTTACACAGTCATTTCTATTACGCATGGGCATGCCGTTTTTAGAATTTACACTGACCTAAGAATGCCGAAATTTGACAGTTTTTATATGAAAATGTAAATAAACAAGGCATGGAGTTGCCACCTTTTTGGTTTTATGTATGGATTTTCGGTGCAAAATTTTCTATTCCGTTTTCACAACCACAGTTCTTATTAGCTCTTTATCAGATTTTTCGTCATGAAAATGATAGTGTAAAAAGGCTCTTTGAAATTCCAAATTGGTCCATTGTTTTTTATAAGAATGGTTTTAAACAAATGAATAAGCTCCATTTTCAGTATACAAATATTTCAGTACAAGTGTCTGTTATGTAGTACTTTTTTAATTTTTTGGAGGAAAACCGAAATGAGAAGAACTTATGGGGCGATTCATTTAAAGTGGGAAACCCCTGGGAAACGATTCAGTTGTGCGGATGAGCAGTCAAAACATATGAAATTTGACAGTTCTTTTAAGCAACTGCGCGTTTTCGAGGGGTTTCCCACTTTAAATCAATACCCTTCATGTATATTATTCTGTTGAATGTTAATTTCAATTGTGTAAATTTTTAAATTTTATGTTAAGGCAGCATCGATTTATGGTTTTTGAAAAACATCTGCATTTACTTAAAGTTTAAATTGTATTTACTTGAAGTCGATGTCTTGGTTTTTTAAATTATATTTTGAGCTAAAAATATTCTTTCTACGTGGAATTGTGGAAATTTCTTGGGAAATTTATATATTTATTGCCAAAATTCAGAAATGGTGAAATTTTTAAAATCATTAAATTCACAGGCGCATATTTATAGTCAAAGCTAGTAGCTAATAAACCTTAGTACCTTAGAATACACCACTCGGTGTATTCTTTGTCTACTTAGTAGAGTTCTAAAGTTAAGTTGCAACTTCATTTGTATTTTATTAAATTTTAAAATTTATTAAATTGTACCGAAAATGTCTCAGTAGTAGGAAAGTAAAAAAAAGTACTACTGACTGAAAAAATCATCCCTCGTACGAAAAAGTATGAGAAAATGAATATAAAAAAGTGTAAAAAATGTGGTGAAAAAATAAAAAATGTAAACAATTTCTATAAATTGCCAAAAACCATTATTTGAAAACGTGTATTCCTACGGTGGCCGGTCATATCTCCCATGGCCATAAGGCCCAAAATAAATTTGGGCGTTTTGTCCCCCCGAAAACGGTCATAACACCCATTGGGTGATATAGCCGTTTTTGAATTTTATTTTGAATCAGTCCTAATATGTAAGTAAGATTATATTCATATGTAACAAGGAACAAAACCAAACTTTATTTAAGAAATTGCGAAATATCTTGAACATTTTCTACAATTTGCCTGCAAAAAAGAGCATAGTGTCATAGTGTCATTTTCTGAGCGTGTTGTTTTAATTTCGTTGAAGCACGAATGGCATATTTTAGCGTGTTTGCATGGGTATAAAATTGTATTTTTTTTATTCCTTAAGCAAATTTCGCATAGAATGCTGTCAGGTGTAATCGGAAGCAGTGATATTTAATAGAAAACGTTCTTCTTTCGGTATTATATTGTTAATTTTGTTTGTAATGATTTTTAAAAAGGTCTGCGGTGTTATTTCTTTCAAATCTAGTTTCGAGATCAGTTCTTTAATTAAATCGCTACGATCTCTGTTTCTCTTTTTTGGCCTTTCAAAAATATCATAAACTCCATCAAGCGCTTGCTGCAATTCGGTGTATTTTTGGAATTCTTCTTGTTTGATAATCTTAAGGAAGTTTCCATGTAATGGAATTTGAGCGGACAAATAGCTATTGTAGCCCTCCACAGCACTGGTTGTACGAACGCATTCTTTGTATACAGTAAATTTTTTTGGAGTTTCCTAAGAAAATAAAGCCTTTTTATAAAAAAAACTACAGAATATTTGATTTAAAAAACACACCGATTTGATCCACTGCTTTTCGAAATATTCTAGGAATTGTTTAAAAACATTTCCAGATTTGGTTGCGAATTTCAAATTAGCGTATGCTTCGTGTTTGTATGCATTAAACGCACGTTCAATCTCATAGAAGGGAAGTAAAGGAAGTGACAAAATCTACTGAAATATTATCCTTGCTTCATCCATCGTTCTTATGGTTTTTGAAAATTTCATACAGTATATACTTACTAAAAGGCGCTTTTAAAAAAATATAAATAATTTCCGCTAAGTTCATAACGCCCAAAATTAATTTTAGACGTATTGGCCGACCTAACAGCGGTCATAACGCCCAAAATAAGAAAATGTTGTTTCTTCATTCCTATTTAACATGCAAAATTTTTACGAAAAATCGGTCAAATAATTAAACATAGCCCTTATACGTTTATATACATAATAGTACTTACATGTGTATCATGTCCAAAGTATATTATAAGAAGTTGTTTATAACCACAAGATGGTACAACGGAGAAAGTAGCGTCAACTAAGTAGTGACGGTTTCCGAGATCCACTTGGTCTTTAATCAAATTCGCGATTGGCAATGAAAAAAAAAGTGTATATGCAAAATCGTTTTACTTTACTGTGGTTCGGTAAAATTGTTCTTCGGAAATACTCATGCACATCCCATATTCAGACATAAATTGCAAACCTTTAAATGCATTGATGAAGTCCTGTGGCGATTTTGGCATTGCTGCCGTTTTTATACGACGCAAATTCCGTTGCATGCTTTTATAGACTACAAGTTGAGAAGCTCCCATTTCCTTCCGACACTCATTGTTAAAAACTGCGCGCACTTTATTTATTTCCAGGCTTGGTTTCGCAACTTGCATTTTTATTGCATTTTTTAATTTGAATTCTTTCATTAGCAGCTCCTGGTCAGGGTGTTTGGAATGAGTATTTTTTTTTTTTTTTGTAAATTAATTTTTATTTATTGGATCTTCTAAAACTTAGAACTAAGAATAATTTTTAACAGTTCAAATTTCACATTAAATACAAATTTCACATTATAATTTACTAGTTGACCTAATCCAACGATTTGGACAACCTATGTAGTTATAATTCATAGGGGCGTCATCAAGGCGATGTTGACATCGGTGGATGTTGGCATCGTCTGGATGGCGTCATACGATGTTGGAGTTGTTGAGGGTTACGGGGCTATCTATTCAAAAGCTATAGAATAGTTACGCTTTAGACGTAGGGGTCGGGTGGGTCTAAACCAATTTCTAGCTAGAATATTTGCATGCAGCTTAAGCTTATCTTTGTACTTTGATGTACGCTTAGGGATCTCATCGGAAATTGTCGGTATTTGTAAATCTCGATGGATTTGTGCATTTCTTATTAACCATGGAGCAGCAACGATTTGACGCAGAACTTTCGACTGCATTCTTTGCAGTTGCTCAACATGTGATGGAGATGCTGTTCCCCAGAGCTCAATCCCATATGTAAATATGGGTTTAATTGCTCTTTTATATAAAAGGATTTTGTATGTGGTCTTGAGTTTTGATTGTTTCGAAAGAAGCCAATTTAGTTCGATTTTTATACCCTACACCTCATGAGGTATGGGTATATTCACTTTGGTCTGATGTTTGTAACACCAAGAAGGAGAAGTGTCCGGTATGGAAAAGTATATATATTCTTGATCAGCGTCATCTCCTGAGTTGATTTAGCCCTATCCGTCTGTCCGTCTATCCGTCTGTCCGTCCTCTTTTCTTGTAAACACGATTGCAGGAGCTAGAAGAAAGCTAGGGATCCCAAATTTTGTATTTATCCTTCTTAGACCCTAGAAGGAGTTGGTATTGAAAATGGGCGGAATCGGTCGACTTCCACGCCTACCTCCCTGTCTGTCCGTCCTCTTTTCTTGTAAACACGATTGCAAGAGCTAGAAGAAAGCTAGGGATCCCAAATTGGATTTATCCTTTTTAGGCCCTAGAAGGAGTTGGTATTGCAAATGGGCGAAATCGGTCAACTGCCACGCCTACCTCCCATATAAGTGAAAATCGTAGTTTTAAGATTTCATCAAAACAGTATGAAATTTTGCATAGTGGGGTTTTCGGGGAATTTGATGTCGGAATTTAAAAATTCAAGATGGCGGAACCAATATGGCGGCCGAAATTTTAAGATTTCATCAAAACAGTATGAAATTTTGTATAGGGGGGTTTTTGGGGTAGCTGATTTCGAATTTGATGTCGCATTTTTCAAATTCAAAATGGCGGATACTATATGGTCCAGTAGGTGTAGGGTACATATATGTCGGCTTGCCCGACTGAAACTTACTCACTTGTTTTAAATTTGATTCGTGTATTTTTAGCTTCGATGTGCCTTTTCCAAATGAGCCTGCGATCGAGATGCATACCAAGGTATTTGGTTTCACGACACTGTGGTATTACACTACCATTTATTTTAAGGGTGGGGCAAGTGTCTTTCCTTAGGGTGAAGGTTAGATGAATGCTCTTAGGCTCATTGACTTTAATTCTCCACTGAGCTAACCAATTTTGCAAAGTGATTAAATGCTGTTGCACGTGTTGTGATGCCATTTTGGGGTCGGAGTTTGAGCACAATATTGCCGTGTCGTCGGCAAATGTTGTGATGAGGGTCTGATGACGCTGCCTTGGGGTACACCGGCAAGTTGTCAAGCAAAATGTGCATGCTTGCGGGTAATAGTTTCTGTAGTTTGGATATACGAAACAATTTATATCCCTCCCAAAAAAAAACAATAGGACGATTCATGTAAAGTGGGAATCCCCTCGGAAACGATTCAGTTGTGCAGATGATCAGTCAAAATATATGAAATTTGACAGTTCTTTTAAGCAACTTCGGGGTTTCCCACTTTAAATGAATACCCTTAATCTTTTATGTTCAAAAACAAATTTTCATACTGAGCGATATTTATATTTCTTATCATTCGATTGAAAAATAAAAAACACTCATGTTGACAAAAATTTCGTTTTTTAAAAATATATATCGCTCAGGATAAAAAATCACTTTTGAAAAAAGATAGAAAAAAAGATGAAAATAATTTTGAACAATGATGGAAAAAAATATCGAAATAATTTTGAACAATGATGGGGAAAATTGTGATTTGTAACATTGTAACCCAATTTCGATAAGACCACACTTGGTATAGGCGGGTCAAGAGCCGATGGCCACCACTGGGTCAAAAATGATCATATTATACATTGCACTTCAGCGCGTACTATTTATTATCTAAGGTTGGAAGATGAGTTATTCCTTCTCGGTGAAACACTGTTCTCAAAGTTTTTACAACTTTTCCGCAGTCTTCAACGCGGTTTGAAATTTGGTTTAATACATCCCATGACGCCAATGTATGAGCCGCACAGTGAACAGGCAGGGATAATTTCAATTCCACATCTGTGTCATTGAAGTTATGTTTCTTTTTCATTGCTCGCACCAGCTTCTGCATATTCAATATTATTTTATTAAATTTTTCCATCATTGTACAAAATTATTTCGATCTTTTTTTCCATCATTGTTCAAAATTATTTTAAACTTTTTTTCTATCTTTCTCCAAAAGTGATTTTTTATCCTGAGCGATATATATTTTGAAAACACGAAATTATTGTCAACATGAGGGATTTTTATTTTTCAATCGAATGATAAAAAAAGATATATATCATTGAAGTTTGAAAAATAAAAATCTTTTGTGAGAGATTTAAATTGAGGGATATAAAAAATGAAACGATCTCCGAACCTTGCTGCTGAGCAGTATTGCTTTTTCTCGAATGTTTTTTTGATCAATTCAACAATGCGATGAATCTGTTCAATGGTGCCGTGCTTTTCTCTAAAATCGAATTGGAGATTGTGTATTTCACCTTTAGCGAGTATTGTAGGTAACATAATTTTTATCAGAATTTTCTCAAAAAGTTTTGAAAGGGTAGAGAGTAAGCTTAGTGAGCGATATGGGTCTTTTCCCGGTTTTGGGATCATCGTGATCTGCGACAGCTTTCAGTCAGTTGGGTAGTGACCTATTCTTAATATAGCATTATATATATGCAATAAGTGAGTAACAGCAATTGATGACAGCTCTTTCACCATTTTAACCGTTATTAAGTCATGTCCTGGAGCTTTTTTTGGGTTCAACTTGGCAATATCGTCCATAAGTGGTTTTCTTCTGATGAGTAGTGGGTTAAAATTTGACCTGGTTGCGAGCTGTGGTAACGGGTAATTTGCATTTGGGGGGTTTGGAGTAAATACATTTTTTAGGTGACTTGCAAAAGCAGTACCTTTTTCGGCATCACTTCTCGCCCAGTCTCCGTTGGGTAATCGAATTGGCGATTCTGCAATAATGGGTCGTTTTAAATTTTTTGTGGCACGCCAAAGAGAGTAATTTGTTGAGCTCGTCGGTGTAAGCTTTTCCATGAATTGATGCAGATCATTCTCGTTTTTCGCCTTCAGTTCATTTTGGAGTTTTCGTGTAATGAGGGTCAGCCTTTTTTTCAGATAGGGTGACCTGAACTTTTGCCAATCACACCTTATTGATCTCTTTTTTGTTAAGAGCGCGGCTATATTTTGTGGCACAAATTCTTTTTTTTGGGTAGTGTTATTGATTTTTGTGGTCGCTGCAAGTGCTGGGTTTGTAAGTAGAAGGGTAAAGTTACGCACTGCCGCATTCAGTTGCTCCTCAGTTTTCAGTGACACTGAATTTAAGCCAATTCGTATACATACTGGTAAGTTTGTCGGGTGGGTTGACTTCTGAATTTGGCGCATATTTTACTGTAATTATAGTGGGTGTGTGTGGTCAGATGAGAGTTCCACTGAAGACTCAATGGTTAGTTAAGTTCGTTTGATTACTTGATTACTTCAATATCAATAACGTCTGGAATTTTGCGTCTGTCTGATGGCTAGTATGTTGGCGTGCCTGACGAAACCACATCAAGGCCGAGTCTGCTGGTAGTATTCCATACTAATCTTCCTTTGGGCGAAATCAGACGAGAGCCCCAATAAGTGTGTTTGGCATTAAAATCTCCAGCTACGAGAAATTTTTGGCCAAGGGTTGCAAAAAATGTCTGAAACTGCTGTTCATTTATTTTGGAGCTGGGTGGACAGTAAATTGCCGATATTGTTAGTTCTTTTATGTATTCATCAAGGCATATGCTGGTGGCTTGCAAATACTCGGTGCAAAATTCATGTAGAACATAGTGTTTGATTCTGTCCTTAATTAGAATCGCTGATCCGCCTCGAGCTTTACCACCTGAGTGTTTAGTGTCGTACAACTTGTATCCGGGTATATTAAAAATGTGTGTTTGGGTCAAATGGGTCTCTGAAATTAGCATTACATCTATACAGTATGAATTGAGGAATTGAATAAGTTCCAATTTATGTTGGCATAAGCCATTCGCATTCATGGTTTATTATTTATAATGGTCTGGATTAGCATGTTTTGATTGCGTAACATCTCTTGCATCATAGTTTGCATGCCGTTTATAAACTGCGAGATGTTTTGCATAAACATCTGGAGTGTTTGTTCAAGGCCAATATTCTGTTGAGCGGGTTGAATAACTGGTGGGTCTTGGGTATTGCCTTTGAGTACATTTGCATATGAAAATGGTTGTTGTTGTGGTGCAGTCATAGCTCCATTCCCTTGGAGTGGTGGGTATGATTTCATTTGGGCAATATTGGCTGGAGTAGGGTTTGACATCGTCGCAGTTGTTGCCCTGAAGGGCTTCGTTTGGGAAGAAACCTTATTTTTAAATGTTTTATAGACTACACATCCTCTATAATTTGCAGTGTGAATTTTACCAAAGTTACTACAATGTCTAACGGCTGCATCGTTCCTATATTTCGGGCACAATTGGGTGTGGTGCAAGTCACCACAAATAACACAAACACTGGGAAGTGTACAATATTTTTTTGTGTGGCCAAATTCCTGACAATTTCGGCATTGTATTGGACCACGGCTTTTACGCGGCTCCTCAACACTGTCTTGGGGTTCAATGCGGAAGAGGGGTTGGGGTAACTTATCTCTGTGTTTTATGTTAGATACAGATCTGACCTGAAATTTTTGATCTGTTAATGCGGCTTTTAGAGAATTTGAGTTTTTTCCTCTGAGATAAATTGGAGGCGGCTTCGACGTTTTGGGTTTAGGGTCTGAATTTTCTTCTTCATACAATAAAGAATATCTATTTTGGCCAAGATTTACGGGCTGGATATTCGATTTGAATTTAAAAATCTTAGGTGTATTGGTATTTTCTGGAGGGGTCGCTTGACGTTTTTGCATTGTAGGGACAGGTAGCGGTGCATGCCTGTCTGCACTGTCGAACCTGCAGCAGTCAAAGTCGATTTAGATACTGCGACTGCTGCCATTTCCGTTTTCTGCTGGGTGTAGGGTGTTGGGGTTTCGCATTGTTCTCGCCAAGGAACAGATGGTGATGCGAGAGAGCTTACGAAGAGCGTCTCTGCAGAGCGACTCTTCAAAATAGTATTTTCAGCTAGAATAGCATTGTTAGCAGGAAACACAAGAGTGAGTTGCGATGCGTTATCAGAGAATGCAGAGGCTTTTAACTGCGACGCTTTCGCTGGTGCTTCAACATTGTTAGTGTTTTCCGACAAACCGGTTTGTGAGATTGAATCAAGTGGCGGCGTTCTCATCATATTGATCACTTTTTAATTTTGTTTATTGATTATTTATTTGGCCTTGTACAGTCAGTGCCAAGACTAATGCGAGATTGTTTCGCGCTTTTTCTGCGCACAGGTCCCGCACAAATTTCGATTTTTTTTTTGTGTTTTTATCACTTTAATTTTCGTAAATAGTATGGAGCTAAATTTTTCACGTGCGCACATTCGATAAACGTGTGAGTATTCCCAACACGTTGTGTGCAATTTTGGCGTTGATAATTTGCACGGATGTTGTACAATAGCATTGATATAATTGTAATAAAGCACGTCTGTTCGGTAGCCGGTATATCATTCAACTGTTTTATTATTTTTCAATATACATATTCATTTCATTGACAGCGCAACGACAGTATTTCCAATACTACATTTACTAACTTTCGATACTTTGTAAAAAAGAAATGTAATATGTTTTTAATTGTAAAACACCTTAATTTGTAACATAATCGCCAAGTCGTTCCGGCGCTTTTCTTCTACGATTTTCTGTGATAACTTCTGATGACATTATCATCGGTAGCGGATTGATCGATTCTTTCATGTCGGATGTCACAATATTGTCGAAATTCTTGACTAATGAATTGTCGTCCGTTGTCTGCAGTGATCGATTGTGGAAATCCGAACCTTGCGAAAATGTTTCTTAACTTTTTGATAATTTCGACTTCCACTTCAATAAATCTACTGTAATAATCAACAACCACGAACAGATGATGGTCTGATGGCAATGGTCCATATAGATCCATTGCTACATGTTGTCATGCTTTAGAAGGCAGCTCTTTCCTTTTCATTGGTTCTGGCGAAACTTGCTGCACTTACTAATAGACAACCGCGACACTTCTGAACAAACGCTTCAATTTGTTGGTCTATTTTTGGCCACCAAACCTTTGCTCTCATTCTTCTTTTCATTACCGACATCCCAGGATGTCCTTCATGTGCTGGTTCACGAAGCATTTTCGGCAAGACAATACGTATTCCTCTTAAAAGAATGTGTCTTACCACACAAAATTCTTGCGCAAATACCTTATAAGGTATCCATTCATCGCTGTCCATGGCATTGATTACCGCTTTTATTTTATCGTCGATTCGCGCGCACAGCTTAGATCTTGTACCAAAGATAACCTCCAAGGCTTTATGGTCAGTGACCAATTCAAATGTTCTCCAATGAGATAGAAGTGAAGACTTTCTACTGCCCATACGAGTGCATGTGCTTCTTTTTCCTTTTGAGCATATCTTCTTTCAGGACTCGATAAACTCCGACTGACATAGGTAATAATCCTTGACTCGCTTCCTTTATAGTGAACTAGTACTGCTCCCAAACCAATTGGACTAGCATCAGCAATCACAACTGTTCTATCATTTACGTCATAGAAACCAAGTGAAGATTCTAAAGTTAATGCATTCTTTAGTTTTTCTTTTTAGAATTTTGCTTCTTTAGTTGTCAATCTACGCAAAGGTTCAGTAACTGTCGCCAGATCCGGTATAAATTTCCCGACAAAATTAACCAAACCGAGAAAACTCCTAACTTCTTCAGAGCTCATGTTCACGAAACTCTTTAATCGCACTTACTATGCTTTCCGTTGGTTTGACACCTTCTTGTGTTATCTTATGACCAAGAAATTCGAGCGATGGCACATCAAATATACATTTATCCTTGTTAAGAGTGACGTTGTATTCTCTTAGCTGATGTAAAACCCAGTTCAGTCTTTTGTTATGTTCTTCTTGATTTGATCCAAATATTAATATGTCATCAATGTAGATCAAACAGCCAGAACACCCGTTAAGCACTCGCTCCATGATTTTTTTAAATATTTCAGGTGCACAGCTAATCCCAAATATTTAGCGTTTATAGCGAAATAATCCTCGTTTGGTAATAAATGTTGTAATCTCCCGCGACCTTGGCGCAATTTCAACCTGCTGAAAAGCTTGTGTCACATCTAGCTTAGAAAAACGCTTTTCCCCTCCTAAATGAGGTAAAAATTCATCAATGATTGGAAGTGGATGATTCTCCCTTTCAACAGCCACATTCGCACGCCGCATGTCAACGCAAGCTCTTAATTCACCCGACTGTTTTGGAACTATGACCAAAGGTGATACCCATTTGGACACCCCTTCAACTTTCTCGACCAACTTTTCCAATCAAGAGAAACAAAACTGCCATCAGCTTTAAAGTCAAATGCCGCTGGGCCACTTGATAACATTCGTTGTCTATCTGCAAAAAAAAAAATATCCGTATATTTCATAATTCCTATCTAAGACTCTGTGCATAACCGATGAGTGAACCCGAATTTCCAATTCACTCATCCAAAACGACAATACAAATGTATGCAAGTCATTGGTACTACGAAGTTGAGTTCTGTACCGTTATCTTTACATGGCATTACGAAATCAAGCAGCATTCGAAATCAAAATCTTAGCACTCATTGCTTTTCAAATAATAAATTAAATTTTACTTCATTTCAAATCAAATTTTCTTTCACACATATATTCTACAAAATACTTTTCCCAAATAAATGTCCTTTCTATCTTTCTTACTATTCGTCCGTTAAAAGCTGGACGATTTATTGCTTGTTAATCTGTTTATTGCTTGTTAATCTGCGCTGCCCGCTTTTCTCGTCGCCAATGTAATAAAGCACGTCTGTACGTCAGCGCAACGACAGTATTTCCAATACTACAGTAATATATTGCGTTTTAAATTTATACAGCTGATTATCGCACGGTGTATATAATAGTTCGCAATTTATGCGAGCACCCGATACAAAATTTAACTCAATATTTCCGCTCATGATGCACGTTTTAGAAAGCTTGAATTCGAATGACCCGATTTGAAGAACAAAATATTCATAAAATCTCTACATAACGCCATTGGGCGTTATGACCGTTTTTGAGGGGGACAAAACGCCCAAATTTATTAATGCGGGCACCTATTCCTACTGCTTAAAAGATAATAAATATAAATTAATATAATATCCGTTTAATTATCCAAATACGATAAAAGTGAATAAAATCTGAGCAAAATCGTACCAAGTAAAAGGAGGAGATCCTGAATGTCGTGCTGCGGCGCTGGGTGCACTGTATGAGCTGTACTCGAAGAGCTGGAGGCTAATCGTTTTTGTAGCTTTACAAAATGATTAGGACTCCTTCCACGGATGGTGAGAATGCTGACAATGAAAAGGATCTGACCGCCGATGAGCGCAATAAGCACTCTCTAATGTTGAATAAAATCTATTTAATATCACTGCTTCCGATTACACCTGACAGCATTCTATGCGATTGCCCAAGAAGATTGTGCCATTCGTGCTTCAACGAAATTAAAACAACACGCACAGAAAATGACACTATGACACTATGCTCTTTTTTGCAGGCAAATTGTAGAAAATGTTCAAGATATTTCGCAATTTCTTAAATAAAGTTTGGTTTTGTTCCTTGTTACATATGAATATAATCTTACTTACATATTAGGACTGATTCAAAATAAAATTCAAAAACGGCTATATCACCCAATGGGTGTTATGAGGTTCAATGCGGAAGAGGGGTTGGGGTAACTTATCTCTGTTTTTTATGTTAGATACAGATCTGACCTGAAATTTTTGATCTGTTAATGCGGCTTTTAGAGAATTTGAGTTTTTTTCTCTGAGATAAATTGGAGGCGGCTTCGACGTTTTGGGTTTAGGGTCTGAATTTTCTTCTTCATACAATAAAGAATATCTATTTTGGCCAAGATTTACGGGCTGGATATTCGATTTGAATTTAAAAATCTTAGGTGTATTGGTATTTTCTGGAGGGGTCGCTTGACGTTTTTGCATTGTAGGGTCTGGTTTTTGCAGGTAGCGGTGCATGCCTGTCTGCACTGTCGAACCTGCAGCAGTCAAAGTCGATTTAGATACTGCGACTGCTGCCATTTCCGTTTTCTGCTGGGTGTAGGGTGTTGGGGTTTCGCATTGTTCTCGCCAAGGAACAGATGGTGATGCGAGAGAGCTTACGAAGAGCGTCTCTGCAGAGCGACTCTTCAAAATAGTATTTTCAGCTAGAATAGCATTGTTAGCAGGAAACACAAGAGTGAGTTGCGATGCGTTATCAGAGAATGCAGAGGCTTTTAACTGCGACGCTTTCGCTGGTGCTTCAACATTGTTAGTGTTTTCCGACAAACCGGTTTGTGAGATTGAATCAAGTGGCGGCGTTCTCATCATATTGATCACTTTTTAATTTTGTTTATTGATTATTTATTTGGCCTTGTACAGTCAGTGCCAAGACTAATGCGAGATTGTTTCGCGCTTTTTCTGCGCACAGGTCCCGCACAAATTTCGATTTTTTTTTTGTGTTTTTATCACTTTAATTTTCGTAAATAGTATGGAGCTAAATTTTTCACGTGCGCACATTCGATAAACGTGTGAGTATTCCCAACACGTTGTGTGCAATTTTGGCGTTGATAATTTGCACGGATGTTGTACAATAGCATTGATATAATTGTAATAAAGCACGTCTGTTCGGTAGCCGGTATATCATTCAACTGTTTTATTATTTTTCAATATACATATTCATTTCATTGACAGCGCAACGACAGTATTTCCAATACTACATTTACTAACTTTCGATACTTTGTAAAAAAGAAATGTAATATGTTTTTAATTGTAAAAAACCTTAATTTGTAACATAATCGCCAAGTCGTTCCGGCGCTTTCCTTCTACGATTTTCTGTGATAACTTCTGATGACATTATCATCGGTAGCGGATTGATCGACTCTTTCATGTCGGATGTCACAATATTGTCGAAATTCTTGACTAATGAATTGTCGTCCGTTGTCTGCAGTGATCGATTGTGGAAATCCGAACCTTGCGAAAATGTTTCTTAACTTTTTGATAATTTCGACTTCCACTTCAATAAATCTACTGTAATAATCAACAACCACGAACAGATGATGGTCTGATGGCAATGGTCCATATAGATCCATTGCTACATGTTGTCATGCTTTAGAAGGCAGCTCTTTCCTTTTCATTGGTTCTGGCGAAACTTGCTGCACTTACTAATAGACAACCGCGACACTTCTGAACAAACGCTTCAATTTGTTGGTCTATTTTTGGCCACCAAACCTTTGCTCTCATTCTTCTTTTCATTACCGACATCCCAGGATGTCCTTCATGTGCTGGTTCACGAAGCATTTTCGGCAAGACAATACGTATTCCTCTTAAAAGAATGTGTCTTACCACACAAAATTCTTGCGCAAATACCTTATAAGGTATCCATTCATCGCTGTCCATGGCATTGATTACCGCTTTTATTTTATCGTCGATTCGCGCGCACAGCTTAGATCTTGTACCAAAGATAACCTCCAAGGCTTTATGGTCAGTGACCAATTCAAATGTTCTCCAATGAGATAGAAGTGAAGACTTTCTACTGCCCATACGAGTGCATGTGCTTCTTTTTCCTTTTGAGCATATCTTCTTTCAGGACTCGATAAACTCCGACTGACATAGGTAATAATCCTTGACTCGCTTCCTTTATAGTGAACTAGTACTGCTCCCAAACCAATTGGACTAGCATCAGCAATCACAACTGTTCTATCATTTACGTCATAGAAACCAAGTGAAGATTCTAAAGTTAATGCATTCTTTAGTTTTTCTTTTTAGAATTTTGCTTCTTTAGTTGTCAATCTACGCAAAGGTTCAGTAACTGTCGCCAGATCCGGTATAAATTTCCCGACAAAATTAACCAAACCGAGAAAACTCCTAACTTCTTCAGAGCTCATGTTCACGAAACTCTTTAATCGCACTTACTATGCTTTCCGTTGGTTTGACACCTTCTTGTGTTATCTTATGACCAAGAAATTCGAGCGATGGCACATCAAATATACATTTATCCTTGTTAAGAGTGACGTTGTATTCTCTTAGCTGATGTAAAACCCAGTTCAGTCTTTTGTTATGTTCTTCTTGATTTGATCCAAATATTAATATGTCATCAATGTAGATCAAACAGCCAGAACACCCGTTAAGCACTCGCTCCATGATTTTTTTAAATATTTCAGGTGCACAGCTAATCCCAAATATTTAGCGTTTATAGCGAAATAATCCTCGTTTGGTAATAAATGTTGTAATCTCCCGCGACCTTGGCGCAATTTCAACCTGCTGAAAAGCTTGTGTCACATCTAGCTTAGAAAAACGCTTTTCCCCTCCTAAATGAGGTAAAAATTCATCAATGATTGGAAGTGGATGATTCTCCCTTTCAACAGCCACATTCGCACGCCGCATGTCAACGCAAGCTCTTAATTCACCCGACTGTTTTGGAACTATGACCAAAGGTGATACCCATTTGGACACCCCTTCAACTTTCTCGACCAACTTTTCCAATCAAGAGAAACAAAACTGCCATCAGCTTTAAAGTCAAATGCCGCTGGGCCACTTGATAACATTCGTTGTCTATCTGCAAAAAAAAAAATATCCGTATATTTCATAATTCCTATCTAAGACTCTGTGCATAACCGATGAGTGAACCCGAATTTCCAATTCACTCATCCAAAACGACAATACAAATGTATGCAAGTCATTGGTACTACGAAGTTGAGTTCTGTACCGTTATCTTTACATGGCATTACGAAATCAAGCAGCATTCGAAATCAAAATCTTAGCACTCATTGCTTTTCAAATAATAAATTAAATTTTACTTCATTTCAAATCAAATTTTCTTTCACACATATATTCTATAAAATACTTTTCCCAAATAAATGTCCTTTCTATCTTTCTTACTATTCGTCCGTTAAAAGCTGGACGATTTATTGCTTGTTAATCTGTTTATTGCTTGTTAATCTGCGCTGCCCGCTTTTCTCGTCGCCAATGTAATAAAGCACGTCTGTACGTCAGCGCAACGACAGTATTTCCAATACTACAGTAATATATTGCGTTTTAAATTTATACAGCTGATTATCGCACGGTGTATATAATAGTTCGCAATTTATGCGAGCACCCGATACAAAATTTAACTCAATATTTCCGCTCATGATGCACGTTTTAGAAAGCTTGAATTCGAATGACCCGATTTGAAGAACAAAATATTCATAAAATCTCTACATAACGCCATTGGGCGTTATGACCGTTTTTGAGGGGGACAAAACGCCCAAATTTATTAATGCGGGCACCTATTCCTACTGCTTAAAAGATAATAAATATAAATTAATATAATATCCGTTTAATTATCCAAATACGATAAAAGTGAATAAAATCTGAGCAAAATCGTACCAAGTAAAAGGAGGAGATCCTGAATGTCGTGCTGCGGCGCTGGGTGCACTGTATGAGCTGTACTCGAAGAGCTGGAGGCTAATCGTTTTTGTAGCTTTACAAAATGATTAGGACTCCTTCCACGGATGGTGAGAATGCTGACAATGAAAAGGATCTGACCGCCGATGAGCGCAATAAGCACTCTCTAATGTTGAATAAAATCTATTTAATATCACTGCTTCCGATTACACCTGACAGCATTCTATGCGATTGCCCAAGAAGATTGTGCCATTCGTGCTTCAACGAAATTAAAACAACACGCACAGAAAATGACACTATGACACTATGCTCTTTTTTGCAGGCAAATTGTAGAAAATGTTCAAGATATTTCGCAATTTCTTAAATAAAGTTTGGTTTTGTTCCTTGTTACATATGAATATAATCTTACTTACATATTAGGACTGATTCAAAATAAAATTCAAAAACGGCTATATCACCCAATGGGTGTTATGAGGTTCAATGCGGAAGAGGGGTTGGGGTAACTTATCTCTGTTTTTTATGTTAGATACAGATCTGACCTGAAATTTTTGATCTGTTAATGCGGCTTTTAGAGAATTTGAGTTTTTTTCTCTGAGATAAATTGGAGGCGGCTTCGACGTTTTGGGTTTAGGGTCTGAATTTTCTTCTTCATACAATAAAGAATATCTATTTTGGCCAAGATTTACGGGCTGGATATTCGATTTGAATTTAAAAATCTTAGGTGTATTGGTATTTTCTGGAGGGGTCGCTTGACGTTTTTGCATTGTAGGGTCTGGTTTTTGCAGGTAGCGGTGCATGCCTGTCTGCACTGTCGAACCTGCAGCAGTCAAAGTCGATTTAGATACTGCGACTGCTGCCATTTCCGTTTTCTGCTGGGTGTAGGGTGTTGGGGTTTCGCATTGTTCTCGCCAAGGAATAGATGGTGATGCGAGAGAGCTTACGAAGAGCGTCTCTGCAGAGCGACTCTTCAAAATAGTATTTTCAGCTAGAATAGCATTGTTAGCAGGAAACACAAGAGTGAGTTGCGATGCGTTATCAGAGAATGCAGAGGCTTTTAACTGCGACGCTTTCGCTGGTGCTTCAACATTGTTAGTGTTTTCCGACAAACCGGTTTGTGAGATTGAATCAAGTGGCGGCGTTCTCATCATATTGATCACTTTTTAATTTTGTTTATTGATTATTTATTTGGCCTTGTACAGTCAGTGCCAAGACTAATGCGAGATTGTTTCGCGCTTTTTCTGCGCACAGGTCCCGCACAAATTTCGATTTTTTTTTTGTGTTTTTATCACTTTAATTTTCGTAAATAGTATGGAGCTAAATTTTTCACGTGCGCACATTCGATAAACGTGTGAGTATTCCCAACACGTTGTGTGCAATTTTGGCGTTGATAATTTGCACGGATGTTGTACAATAGCATTGATATAATTGTAATAAAGCACGTCTGTTCGGTAGCCGGTATATCATTCAACTGTTTTATTATTTTTCAATATACATATTCATTTCATTGACAGCGCAACGACAGTATTTCCAATACTACATTTACTAACTTTCGATACTTTGTAAAAAAGAAATGTAATATGTTTTTAATTGTAAAAAACCTTAATTTGTAACATAATCGCCAAGTCGTTCCGGCGCTTTCCTTCTACGATTTTCTGTGATAACTTCTGATGACATTATCATCGGTAGCGGATTGATCGACTCTTTCATGTCGGATGTCACAATATTGTCGAAATTCTTGACTAATGAATTGTCGTCCGTTGTCTGCAGTGATCGATTGTGGAAATCCGAACCTTGCGAAAATGTTTCTTAACTTTTTGATAATTTCGACTTCCACTTCAATAAATCTACTGTAATAATCAACAACCACGAACAGATGATGGTCTGATGGCAATGGTCCATATAGATCCATTGCTACATGTTGTCATGCTTTAGAAGGCAGCTCTTTCCTTTTCATTGGTTCTGGCGAAACTTGCTGCACTTACTAATAGACAACCGCGACACTTCTGAACAAACGCTTCAATTTGTTGGTCTATTTTTGGCCACCAAACCTTTGCTCTCATTCTTCTTTTCATTACCGACATCCCAGGATGTCCTTCATGTGCTGGTTCACGAAGCATTTTCGGCAAGACAATACGTATTCCTCTTAAAAGAATGTGTCTTACCACACAAAATTCTTGCGCAAATACCTTATAAGGTATCCATTCATCGCTGTCCATGGCATTGATTACCGCTTTTATTTTATCGTCGATTCGCGCGCACAGCTTAGATCTTGTACCAAAGATAACCTCCAAGGCTTTATGGTCAGTGACCAATTCAAATGTTCTCCAATGAGATAGAAGTGAAGACTTTCTACTGCCCATACGAGTGCATGTGCTTCTTTTTCCTTTTGAGCATATCTTCTTTCAGGACTCGATAAACTCCGACTGACATAGGTAATAATCCTTGACTCGCTTCCTTTATAGTGAACTAGTACTGCTCCCAAACCAATTGGACTAGCATCAGCAATCACAACTGTTCTATCATTTACGTCATAGAAACCAAGTGAAGATTCTAAAGTTAATGCATTCTTTAGTTTTTCTTTTTAGAATTTTGCTTCTTTAGTTGTCAATCTACGCAAAGGTTCAGTAACTGTCGCCAGATCCGGTATAAATTTCCCGACAAAATTAACCAAACCGAGAAAACTCCTAACTTCTTCAGAGCTCATGTTCACGAAACTCTTTAATCGCACTTACTATGCTTTCCGTTGGTTTGACACCTTCTTGTGTTATCTTATGACCAAGAAATTCGAGCGATGGCACATCAAATATACATTTATCCTTGATAAGAGTGACGTTGTATTCTCTTAGCTGATGTAAAACCCAGTTCAGTCTTTTGTTATGTTCTTCTTGATTTGATCCAAATATTAATATGTCATCAATGTAGATCAAACAGCCAGAACACCCGTTAAGCACTCGCTCCATGATTTTTTTAAATATTTCAGGTGCACAGCTAATCCCAAATATTTAGCGTTTATAGCGAAATAATCCTCGTTTGGTAATAAATGTTGTAATCTCCCGCGACCTTGGCGCAATTTCAACCTGCTGAAAAGCTTGTGTCACATCTAGCTTAGAAAAACGCTTTTCCCCTCCTAAATGAGGTAAAAATTCATCAATGATTGGAAGTGGATGATTCTCCCTTTCAACAGCCACATTCGCACGCCGCATGTCAACGCAAGCTCTTAATTCACCCGACTGTTTTGGAACTATGACCAAAGGTGATACCCATTTGGACACCCCTTCAACTTTCTCGACCAACTTTTCCAATCAAGAGAAACAAAACTGCCATCAGCTTTAAAGTCAAATGCCGCTGGGCCACTTGATAACATTCGTTGTCTATCTGCAAAAAAAAAAATATCCGTATATTTCATAATTCCTATCTAAGACTCTGTGCATAACCGATGAGTGAACCCGAATTTCCAATTCACTCATCCAAAACGACAATACAAATGTATGCAAGTCATTGGTACTACGAAGTTGAGTTCTGTACCGTTATCTTTACATGGCATTACGAAATCAAGCAGCATTCGAAATCAAAATCTTAGCACTCATTGCTTTTCAAATAATAAATTAAATTTTACTTCATTTCAAATCAAATTTTCTTTCACACATATATTCTATAAAATACTTTTCCCAAATAAATGTCCTTTCTATCTTTCTTACTATTCGTCCGTTAAAAGCTGGACGATTTATTGCTTGTTAATCTGTTTATTGCTTGTTAATCTGCGCTGCCCGCTTTTCTCGTCGCCAATGTAATAAAGCACGTCTGTACGTCAGCGCAACGACAGTATTTCCAATACTACAGTAATATATTGCGTTTTAAATTTATACAGCTGATTATCGCACGGTGTATATAATAGTTCGCAATTTATGCGAGCACCCGATACAAAATTTAACTCAATATTTCCGCTCATGATGCACGTTTTAGAAAGCTTGAATTCGAATGACCCGATTTGAAGAACAAAATATTCATAAAATCTCTACATAACGCCATTGGGCGTTATGACCGTTTTTGAGGGGGACAAAACGCCCAAATTTATTAATGCGGGCACCTATTCCTACTGCTTAAAAGATAATAAATATAAATTAATATAATATCCGTTTAATTATCCAAATACGATAAAAGTGAATAAAATCTGAGCAAAATCGTACCAAGTAAAAGGAGGAGATCCTGAATGTCGTGCTGCGGCGCTGGGTGCACTGTATGAGCTGTACTCGAAGAGCTGGAGGCTAATCGTTTTTGTAGCTTTACAAAATGATTAGGACTCCTTCCACGGATGGTGAGAATGCTGACAATGAAAAGGATCTGACCGCCGATGAGCGCAATAAGCACTCTCTAATGTTGAATAAAATCTATTTAATATCACTGCTTCCGATTACACCTGACAGCATTCTATGCGATTGTCCAAGAAGATTGTGCCATTCGTGCTTCAACGAAATTAAAACAATACGCACAGAAAATGACACTATGACACTATGCTCTTTTTTGCAGGCAAATTGTAGAAAATGTTCAAGATATTTCGCAATTTCTTAAATAAAGTTTGGTTTTGTTCCTTGTTACATATGAATATAATCTTACTTACATATTAGGACTGATTCAAAATAAAATTCAAAAACGGCTATATCACCCAATGGGTGTTATGACCGTTTTCGGGGGGACAAAACGTACAAATTTATTTTGGGCCTTATGGCCATGGGAGATATGACCGGCCACCGTAGGAATAAACGTTTTCAAATAATGGTTTTTGGCAATTTATAGAAATTGTTTACATTTTTTATTTTTTCACCACATTTTTTACACTTTTTTATATTCATTTTCTCATACTTTTTCGTACGAGGGATGATTTTTTCAGTCAGTAGTACTTTTTTTTACTTTCCTACTACTGAGACATTTTCGGTACAATTTAATAAATTTTAAAATTTAATAAAATACAAATGAAGTTGCAACTTAACTTTAGAACTCTACTAAGTAGACAAAGAATACACCGAGTGGTGTATTCTAAGGTACTAAGGTTTATTAGCTACTAGCTTTGACTATAAATATGCGCCTGTGAATTTAATGATTTTAAAAATTTCACCATTTCTGAATTTTGGCAATAAATATATAAATTTCCCAAGAAATTTCCACAATTCCACGTAGAAAGAATATGTTTAGCTCAA
Organism: Heteromyza rotundicornis; assembly: GCA_951394025.1. Lineage (NCBI taxonomy): Eukaryota > Metazoa > Arthropoda > Insecta > Diptera > Heleomyzidae > Heteromyza > Heteromyza rotundicornis. Next base: position 33,106,624 of record OX596012.1, read on the forward strand.
AATATAATTAAAAAAACCAAGACATCGACTTCAAGTAAATACAATTTAAACTTTAAGTAAATGCAGATGTTTTTCAGAAACCACAAATCGATGCTGCCTTAACATAAAATTTAAAAATTTACTGTGAAATGTTTTTACTACAATTGAAATTAACATTCAACAGAATAATATACATGAAGGGTATTCATTTAAAGTGGGAAACCCCTCGAAAACGCGCAGTTGCTTAAAAGAACTGTCAAATTTCATATGTTTTGACTGCTCATCCGCACAACTGAATCGTTTCCCAGGGGTTTCCCACTTTAAATGAATCGCCCTATAAGTTCTTCTCATTTCGGTTTTCCTCCAAAAAATTAAAAAAGTACTACATAACAGACACTTGTACTGAAATATTTGTATACTGAAAATGGAGCTTATTCATTTGTTTAAAACCATTCTTATAAAAAACAATAGACCAATTTTGAATTTCAAAGAGCCTTTTTACACTATCATTTTCATGACGAAAAATCTGATAAAGAGCTAATAAGAACTGCGGTAGTGAAAACGGAATAGAAAATTTTGCACCGAAAATCCATACATAAAACCTAAAAGGTGGCAACTCCATGCTTTGTTTATTTACATTTTCATATAAAAACTGTCAAATTTCGGGTTGCTTAGGTCAGTGTAAATTCTAAAAACGGCATGCCCATGCGTAATAGAAATGACTGTGTAAAAAGGCTCAAAGAAAATTAGCATAATTTTTATAAATTTGTTTTTGTATATTTTTTATTAAGATATGTATATTTAATATAAGAATTGTTTTAAAAAAATGAAATAGTTATATTTTCGGTATACAAATATTTCGGTACAATTGTATGTAATTACGTACAACTACTTTTCATATGAAATCGAATCATCCCTGCGAAAAATCAAAATAATTCGTGGTGAACACACTATACGTGAAGCAAAGACTGAAAAATCAAAAAAAATTTTCCGCCATATTGGGTTTTAGGGAATTTACAGAGAGTGTTGTGGTTTATTGGTACTCGAAGAGGGAGACATATAATGATGCAAATAATGGCTTTATGGTTGTAGGAAAAAGGAAACATATTCCCGACGATAACATAGCCGTCATCCGCCCAACCGCTGCAGTTCGGTTTACTGCATGATATATATTTATACTTATGCAGTTAACAGAATTGCAGCAGTTGACGGTTGGGCGGACGACGGCTATATATCCTGAGTGAACAGAATTGTGGCGGTGGCTGCAGTCACTTGGCAGATGCAAATCAATGGTGTCCTATGGTGAAAATAATGCAAATGGGTAATTTTTTAGCTGAAAAGGGTAATGTAAATTTTTCAGGGCAGTTTGAAAAACACCATAGGCCTGTTTTATTTGTGTTGTGTATAAAATTAGCTGTAGTTGACATACACAACTCGCACCTACAATTACCTATGTTTTTACCAATAAGATAGCCATACACAATTTTAGATACTTGTAAACTTCTGGGGTGCAATCGCGTATCTTGATATCAAACGAAATCGACAGTATTCCATCATTTAAGTTTCGTTTTTGGTTTGACATTTGGTCGTTACACTATCGCAACACATTCGACACAATATTAGCTGTCGAAGTCAAGTCGAAAAACATGATTGTACCTCTGAAATAAAAAAAATGATTGAAAACTTTAAATACTATTGAAATTAATTAGATATCAAAAAAACAGCAAACAAAACAAAAAAATATAATATCTTAAAATTATGCAGGGAACTTTGTATTTAACTCGGCCTATTTTACGGCCGCTTCAGCGAATTTTAAAAATATTAGCATTACTTGGTGCAACCCTATACCGTCAGCCGTCGACATGAAAATAGAAATAAATCTACCGCTTTACCGTCTACGTCACGTTTCCGTGCACTCCCATCTAGTTGCGTGTGTTTTAATTTTGACAGCGGCTAGCCGTCTGGTTAGTCATTCAGCTCTGTGCAGGGGGATAAACACGTAATCATTCTGGTGAACTGGTGGTACGTGCCGTAACTGTGAGAGCTGTTTGGAAGTGCGACTATGACCTCCACGTTGGTGACCGCCGGTAACAGTTTCCGACACGGACATAGTTCTGTCTGGGTCTGGCTAACATAGTCGGGCGAAGGAGAGGTAACTCCTTAAAATCCCCTAATCCAAGGTGGAGCTTCATACGCCGAGGGATGCGTGGCCAGGAGGGAGCCTGGTCTTTAGTATGCGAGCTCTAGATACCTGGGGACCTCTAGTTCTAACCTAATTCCCCTTTCCTGCATACTGGGGGTGAGTGCAGGATGACCGCCCTTCCCCCACACTCGTGGGACCAAAAATGAACTCCAAAAAAGAAAAAACTTTACATAATTTAGGAACGACGACGGACATGACGGAGGAGGAGGAGAACCTTCTTCTCCAATGCGCGACAACGGACAACGAATCGATTAGTGTCGGTGAGGTAGGCGGCGGAAATATTGCCGTCAACATGGAGAAACTGCTTCTTCGTGAGGACGATAATATGTCTGTCGCCAGCTCATCCGGGCTGTCAACCATGGCCCCTGCTGGAGACCGGGGCGATGTGGAGCCCATGGGACCACCGCGAATGCGACCGGGCACCACTGGATGCAAACCCGAACGATGTAATGAGCTCCCCGCTCACTCTTGTTCGGGGGAGGATCAGGGTGGTGTGCGGTCGGAAAGGACGAAGGTTGTTGATGATACGAAGCCCGGCTCGAGCGAAGGCTCAGCCAGCCCAGCTGACTCGCAACCTGCGTCTGTCGCGACTGGTCCTGAAATGGTCCCGGACGGTGATACCACTCTGGACAGCTGCTGTACGGTGATCGCTCTTTCTGGCAAATCAAGGCACTGCCATGGCTCGGGGAAACCCGATGTTCCAATGGCCGCTGAGGTAAGTCAGGATGGCGTGAAAGCGGGGCAGTATTCGGGACTGGGGGGCACCCTGCCGAGGGACCCGAAGCAACACCACCATGGCTCGGGGAAACCCGATGTTCCAATGGTCGCTGAGGGGAGCAAGGCAGGTAGTGCCGGAAACGAGGGGAAGACCGTCAAGCAGAGGCTGAACGCCAAACGCTTGATACGGCGGATGAAGAAGTTCGACCCGAATTCCTACACGGAAAGGGAACGCCATATGCTAACGGCGGCGGAGGAGACGGTGAAGGCACCCATATCGCGCGTGTCTGTACCTTCGGGGGCCAGCATGAGGTTACTTGCTGCGAGGAATGGAGGCCCTTTGCCACCGACCTCAGCGGCGGGTAAACTCAGGTGGACCACTACTGCTCCAGAGAAATCGGGCGCAGTGGCGGGAACTCCAAAAAGGGGCAGGCACGACGATACGGTGTCGCCGCCGGTGGCCTGCAACATAAAGCGGAAAACCGTTGCAGACGTCGTACAGGACGGTCTTAGGGTCGCTGTGGTTGACTACGGGAACCCCAAACGTCGACTGACAGAGGACCAGTTGCAGCTGATAGAGCTCAGAATCCTTGAGGGTGTGAATGATGCTATCCTGAAGAAGGGGAAGCATATCCCTCTCTTCGGCCAGCTGACCACAATCAAGGGTTTTAAGATGCTTCAGTGCGATGATGCGGACACGCTGAAATGGCTCGAGGCATTTGTCGCCAACACAACTGCACCGTGGGCTCATGCCGACCTGCGCGTCGCCGACAAAAATGCGATCCTGGACTTCGCCAGGCAGAAATTCAAACTGATGATCCCGGGACCACATCTTCCAAGGGAACGCATTGAACGCAACCTACGCCACCTGAACCCTGAGCTAAAAAGCCTTGAATGGGAGATCGTGGAGGTTGCTGAGCGAACGGAGGCGGGCACAGAGGTGGTGGTACTCGTTAGCCACAAGTCGATGCCGCTTCTGCGGAAATGCAACTTCAAGGTGCGCATAGGGGTCACACGATGCAAACTGAGGCCAGTTGTGGAGCCACCCAGAAAAGTAAGTACAATGCCAATACTGCCATGAAGCTAATACAAATTAATCTTCACCACAGCAAAGCGGCTAGCGCAAATCTTGTTTCGCTAATGGCGAGCAAGAACGTAGACGTCGCCCTCATACAGGAACCTTGGTTACTCCGAGGTAACATATGCGGGCTTGCGGACAAAGGATTGACCACATACAGCGTCAAACCATTAAACAGTGAGACTAAAATCAGAACCTGCATAGTAGCTAGGAGACAAACCAACGTATATCTCCTTCCTTCTTTTAGCACCCCTGATCAGACGGCAGTAATGTGCGAAAGGCGCGGGTCTCCTTCCCTCGTCATCGCATCTACATATATGCCGTACGACTCAGTGAATCCACCGCCGTCGAATGACACCAACTCACTGATCGTGAAGGCCGAGCAGGAAGGATGGGACATTCTCATCGGCTGTGACGCCAATGCACACCATGTTCAGTGGAGTAGCAGTGGCACAAATGTACGGGGTGAGTCATTATTTGAATATATAATCAAAAAGAATCTGATTATTGCGAACAAGGGCAGAGAGCCCACCTTTACTACTAGAAATAGGAGGGAGGTACTTGACATAACATTAACGAATAATTCGGACTCTATATCTATAAACCAGTGGATGGTCTCCCCTGAGGCCTCGTTCTCTGATCATAGAATAATAGAATTCGAAATAGATATACCAAAGAATACATTACCCCCATATAGAAACCCAAGAAAGGCGGACTGGGACTCTTTTGTAAGTGAGGTAGGGAATGGAATACATACACTGCAGGCGCAAAATCTGACATCAGCGCATGAGATAGACAATTCTACCAGGTCGCTAGGGCTTCTCCTTAGTAAGGCGTATTGTAAGGCATGTCCGTTAAGGACAGCCAAGGTAAAGAAATCAGCACCGTGGTGGACAGAGGAGCTTAGGGTCTTAAGAAGTGCCGCCCGCAAGCTCTTTAATAAGGCTATGAGAACCAATGTATCCACTGACTGGGACGACTACATAACGAGTACAAGGAAATTCAAAACCGCTACAAGGAACGCCAAGAGAACGTCTTGGCAGGATTTCTGTAGCAGTTTGGAACATTCCTCTGACTCAGCAAGGCTAAGAAAACTTCACTCGAAAGCACCAGCTATACCTGGATTCCTCAAGCGAAACGATGGGCGATGGACCGAATCGTTCTCTGAGACTCTACAGCTTCTGCTGGAAACACATTTCCCAGGTTGTGATATCAATCAGGAAGATGTGGACGCGAGTAGAACAGCGACCACAAGTAATGGTATATCTGAAGTTTTAGTTACTGAGGAAAAGATAAACTGGGCGATTGACTCTTTTTCGCCCTATAAATCTCCTGGTAGTGACGGGATACTCCCGATAATGCTGCAGAAGACCAAGAATATTATAACACCAATTCTTAAGGAATTGTTCTTGAGCAGCCTTAAGCTCGGGCACATCCCAGCAATTTGGCGGCAAGTTAATGTTATTTTTATTCCCAAGGCGGGCAAAGCCAGCCACACACTAGCGAAGGATTTTAGGCCCATCAGCCTGACGTCTTTCGTACTGAAGACTTTCGAAAAACTCATAGACTTTTATATTCGTAGCAGGCTGAGACCTTGTGATATATCCTCGGCACAGCATGCATACACGAAAGGGAGGGGTGTGGAAACGGCGCTGCATTGCGTCGTCAGCACCATTGAGAAGAATCTTTCTTATAAAGAGTACACTTTAGCTGCATTCTTAGACATTGAGGGCGCATTCAACAATGTCAACGTAAGTGCGGTTAGTAGGGCGCTAACACACGCGAATATCGAGCCTGCCCTAACAGACTGGATCGTTAGTATGTTAAGCCAGCGGAAAATCAGAACGGAACATGGGAACACGAACATGGAGGCGACTGCCTCTCGGGGTACCCCGCAGGGCGGTGTCATCTCACCACTTCTGTGGAACTTGGTACTAAATGAAATACTGATTGAATTTGAGAAGAGTGGGATAAAGGTGACCGCATACGCGGACGATGTTGTACTACTAGCAACGGGTAAATTCCTTCCGACCATCAGCGATATATTAGAAGTTGCACTGAAACAATTGAGCGACTGGACTAAGAAATGTGGACTGGGGGTTAACCCCCACAAAACCGAACTTGTCCTATTTACGAACAAACGAACGATTCCACAATCTAGACCACCATCTATAGAGGGAATCCCTCTCAGAGTCTCAGAAAGCGCCCGCTATCTGGGTCTCGTTTTAGACAGGAAACTGAACTGGAAATTAAACATAGAAGAAAGGGTTAGGAAAGAGTCAATTGCCTTTTACACCTGTAGTAGAATTTTTGGACGAAGGTGGGGCCCACGCCCCAAAATCATCTCATGGATGTATACAGCCATCGTTAGACCAGTACTGACATACGGTTGTCTCGTGTGGTGGAAATCAGCCAGCAAGACCACTAATCTGAAAACAATGACAAAAATACAAAGAATAGCATGTATAGGAATATCTAGTGCGATGAAATCTTCACCGACGGCAGGACTCGAGACAATTCTTAATTTTCTGCCTCTAGACCTATATACACAAGAATATGCAGCAAAAAGTGCCTTAAGAATAAGCCAGACAGAAACCTGGCATAGAAACTCGACGGGGCACTCAGACATAATGCAACGACATCTTGGGAACGACATCAGCTCCTGCTACCTGCTGCCATACCCAGACTTCAATATTCCCTTCTCCAGTCACTTTCCCACCAGGAAAGAGTGGGAGGGAAATGACCTATCAAGAAACGTACCCATATCAGTCTTCACTGATGGGTCCAAAATGAACATTGGTACCGGTGCGGGTTACACCTGCGAAAAATTAGGGATCACGGGATACATCCGTCTGCCAGACAACAGCAGTGTCTTCCAAGCGGAGATACTGGCAGTGGCGGAGGCGGCCAAGGCGACCTCAATGGTGGAGATACCACACGATGATATCACCTTTTTCATTGATAGCCAGGCAGCAATAAAAGCATTATCTGCAGTCTACATCAAGTCAAAGCTTGTCAGGCGCTGTCGGGAAGAGCTGCAGGTTCTTGGCTCACAGCATCGCGTTAGGCTCTGCTGGGTGCCGGGGCATGAGGGAATACCTGGAAATGAAGCAGCCGACGAATTGGCCCGGAAAGGGTCGGCAATTAGTGCTGACCTAGCGGAGCGTTCTGTTAAAATCCCACTCTGTAGTATTAGGGAACGACTGGAAAAACAGTTTGAGAGGCAGGCCAACATCAGATGGAGACAACTCTCCCCCTGTGAGACCTCTCGCAAACTATGGCCACAACGCAATGAAGGACGTACGGTCAAGCTCCTGCAGTTTGATAGGAAATCCATATCTGTCCTCATGGGCACATTAACGGGTCACAACCTTTTAGGAGCCCATGCTAGGAGACTTGGTCTTACCCAAAATGACGTTTGTAGGGGCTGTGGGGACGAGGAAGTCGAGGAAGATACCCACCACTTCCTCTGTCGATGTCCAAGTCTACAACATCTCAGGCGTAGAACCCTTGGGGAATACTTTTTCGATGACCTGGCGGAGTTATCTGATAAACCCCTTCGTGATATGCTCGCCTTTGTAAGAAATTCTGGGTGGTTGGATTACCAACTTATGGTTTGACGAGTGTGGGCCTATCCCACCTCTTAAAGTACGGGCATCACAATGGGTCAACTTTTTTGGCCTAAGTGTGATGGCACTGGAGTATTTATGCTCCAATGGTGCCATCTACCCTCTAACCTAACCTAACCTACCTAGCCGTCGTCCGCCCAACCGTCAACAGCTGCAATTCTGTTTACTGCATTATATTTAATAATACGATCGGACTGGCTAGAAATTTCTTAATTTCAGGAGGTAATTTTGAAATTACGTAGAAGTGTTCGCACTGCGCTTAGGTAATTTAGTTTGAAGTTTCATTTTGACCTGTATACGGAATTGCACCGCTTAACATTCTGATAAGCTGTGTCCCAAAACTGGTTTAATTCAATATGAAGGCTTTCTGTCAATTCCGTAACTTTAACTTCCTTCTTCTTGTACCAGCATCGATCAGTCATCAACATATCTTTTTACGCTCCGGCAACATCCCGGGTTGCAGAGCGTTTTACTTATACGTTTTTATAAGCTAACTTTCGTATCCTACGACATCCGTCGCAAGTAAGCAACCTTTGTGCTCCTTTTTTAATGAAGCCTACTTAAAAAACATAAAACTACACGCCTTTAATTATATTTTTACTAATTCTCGAAATCCACCCTTTTTTCTCTTTTATATCGCTTGGCCACTTTACGAGTGAGCCAAACACATAGCTTTCTGAAAAAGTAATGGAAGTCTCTTACACACACACAAAAAAAATCGAATAGACTAAAAATTGTTTTATCCATTTTTTATCCATTCGGCAAAAAATATAGATCAAAATGATAAAAATTGTTTTGGCAGTATATTGACAAAAATTGTTTTTTGTGCGTACAGCTATCGCTTAATGTATATTTGACATTGTCGATTTTGGTCCTAAAACACGATTGTACATTTAGGTCAATTTCCCATAATCGAATCTCGCTGAAAATTGTTCACGTCCAGTAGCGTAGCTCTAGAAGTTAATTCGGAGCCACTAAATTGAGCCATTGCACTATGGCAAAAATTACCCCTTTTTTTTATTTTCTACATTTCATTTGTCATTTGTGAGTGAAAAAATGTGGTAGTAGAGAAAAATCCAAATTAATATATTTTCATTTAAAACATATATGTAATACTTCTATATTGCTAGTATATTCAAATTCAATTCCCTACCATTGCAGTCCAGATATATTATTATCTGAGCAAGACAACCGAGTATGTATTTGGCAAAAACAATATTTAAATTTGAAGAAATTCACAGGAGCGGATGAATAATTTTTTGTCTATTAAAAAAGAGCTGAAACACAAAATTTTTATTGAAATATTTCCATCGAATATTATAATTTGTCTGTGTCTGTGAAATAATTTAAAACAATGTCGCACCGATGCTTTTTGTGTGATAAAAAAGAGATCAATCGAAGAATATCGTTTTGTATTTTCAAATCCGGCCCTGAAGTCATTTTACAATTGTTTATATGTGTAAGTAGTCAAATATACACAGATACTAATACCTACAAAACCTGAGCATGCGCACAAATATTAATTGAATAAACTTGTTTGAATTGAATTCGGAGTTCAAACACATTGTGCAGATTGGTTGCAAGCAATATAGAAGTATTAAATATATGATTTAAAACAAAAGAAATCAAGAATGAGGATCAAAATATTGATGATAAGTGAATTTGCATAAAAAATGTATGATAAATGCTCTACACTTAGCGAATTTTTTACTCTTGATCTAAATTGAAAAGTAATATTTTTTTGATTGCAGTATTTTAAAAAAGCATGTGTTAGAGCAACATATTCCGCACAAAAGCTAACCAGTTTCATCTGCTTCTGCCTGCTTCCGCTGAACAAAACTCATTAAACCCTATATCCTTATAAATTAATTGTGAAGTTCTGGTTATTTACTTTGTTCGGACCGCTAATAAGAAGGCGTGACCGGTATGGAAAAGTATATATATTCTTGATCAGTATCGAAAACTGAATCTACTAGATTTATATTTTGCTAGAATGTGTTGGTATTGCAAATGGGCTGAATGGGTAACTATTACGCCTACCTCCCATATAATTAAAAATCTAAAATCGCTAAAATAGTATAAAACTTGGTATGGGGGGTTTCTGGGGTCGCTGATTTCGGATTTGATATGGCAATTTCTAAATTCAACAGTATGAAATTTGATATCTGGGGGTTTTTGGAGTCGCTGATTTCATTAGATTGCATTTACCGTTATTGAAAACGTTTCTAGTTTAATTTTTTGTAAATATTTTAATATAATTTCTTACTATAAATAGCTTAAAATAAAAATTTTAAAAAAAAAATTTCGGTTTTTGTATTTGTTGAAGGAGGAACACGCCCACCTGGGACATGATTTTGCAAAATATATATATTTCTCTATATTTGACTCACTGTTATGCAGTAAACAGAATTGCAGCAGTTGACGGTTGGGCGGACGCTGGCTAGCCGCTGTCAAAATTAAAACACATGCAACGGCGGTGTACCGTTATTTCAACAAAACAATAACAAATTGTAAAGTTTTGGAGCGTATAAATGTGAAAATATATGAAATTTGACAGTGCTTTTAAGCAACTGCGCGTTTTCGAGGATTTTCCCACTATAAATGAATCCCCTTAATGATAAGTCATTTTTTAAAACTTCAAAATTGAGGTTTTGGCCAAAAAAAAGGGGTAATTTTTTCCATAGCTCAATTTAGTGGCTCCGAATTAACTTCTAGAGCTACGCTACTGGACGTGAACAATTTTCAGCTAGATTCGATTATGGGAAATTGTACAATCGTGTTTTAGGACCAAAATCGACAAGGTCAAATATACATTAAACGATAGATGTACGCACAAAAAACCGTTTATCCAATTGATACAATTTTTGTCAATATACTGCCAACAAAAAATTTGTATCATTATGATCTATCTTTTTTGCCGAATGGATAAAAAATGGATAAACAATTTTAAGTCTATTTGATTTTTTTGTGTGTGTTTAAGAGAATTCCATTACTTTTACAGAAATGTAATGATTTGATCACAATAAACTGCATATCCGTTGTTTTAATTTATTCATTTGTTTAGAGGTCGCTTTAATTTAAATTTGATATTGTCGATTATAGTCCTAAAACACGATTGCCCATTTAAGTCAATTTAGGAAAATTGATTGATTGATAAAAGGAGCAAATTTAGAATTCATCACGTTAATTTTCTTTTTTTTTCAACAAAAAAACGTCAAAAAGTCTTGAGAAATGTTATTTTTGGCAAAAAAAAACCTCAACGCGTCATTTGGGTTAAAAAAGGTCAAAATTACGTCAAAGACGTCAACCTAGCAACACTGCACAGAAGTCCGACAAAAAAATTTCATTAAATTTTTTTTTAAATTTTATAAAATGTGAATAAAACAGTCCGGCATTAGTGAAGTAAACAATTTTGTGGAAAGTCCTCTGATTTTATCATACAATAATTTCAGCGTGACCAGAGTGGAATATAATATTCCACTTCTGGAATCTTTTTAGGCTAAGTGGAATATAATTTTTTTAAAAAATATTCGAATATAAAAGTGGAATATTTTTTTTATAAAGGAATATTTTCGGAAAAAAATATTTTACTTTGTTTTGCGTTTTAGAGCAAATTTTATTAATTTTGATGGCGTCTTTCAAATAGAATATCTCAGGTAGCACTGCGCATCTGCATAAATAAAATTAAGTCTGTTGGTGCTACCATGTGTGGACATTTTCTTTTCTGTTGTTGCTGTTTTTTCGTCACAATAAAATATAGAATATATTGTTTTCTTAAGAAGTAATTCGTTTAAATACAAACTATACAATTTTGATAATCTATTTTACTTTGCTTATAACAAATTTGCTGATTTTTAAAAATAACCTGTTTTAGAACTGATATTTTGGAAAGTCTGGAAACCGGAATCCATGTTTCTGAGAACCGAATTTGAATTGAATTTTCTTGCCATCCAGTTTTTGTTAATTAAAACTTTTTAGACTTTATGGAACCGAAAGCAATATTTTGGAAAATTTTTTCATTTAAAAAAACCCATTGTTTTAAGCCGAAACTTTAAAGCTACGGTCAGATTAGGCAAACTTTTGCCCAAATACTGGGAAAATACAAGTTGTGTATGTCAACTACCGCTAATTTTATACACAACACAAATAAAACAAGCCTATTGTGTTTTTGAAAATGCCCAGAAAAATGTACATTACCCTTTTCAGCTAAAAAATTACCCATTTCCATTATTTTTACTATGGGACACCATTGATTTGCATCTTCCAAGTGATTGCCGCCACCGAAACAATTCTGTTCACTCAGAGCTGGGGCCGGTTCGTGTAAGCCGATAGTGAACGCAACCGACAGTGTGAGTATCGGTTTTGGTTCGAGTAAGCCGATACTCGACAAAAAAGTATGAAAATTACCGATAGTTGAAACCGACACCTTTTGATGTGTCGATTTCACTGATTTTTCAAACAATTGACAAAAAAACTGTTGCGCTTGCAAAAAAAATTAAAAAATGCTGGCAAAAAATTATTTAATTTATCTAGTAATATTTAACCACATTTTTAATGCGTCCAATTGAAATTTTTGGTTCGGACCGACCACAAATACGCACACTGCAAAGTGAAATGTGTTATTCATACACACCTAAAGTGTGTAAAACTTGTGGACACATTTTATACACAACTTTGCGTGTATAAACACTGTAAGTGCTTTTGTTATCAAAATAAATATACACTTAAAAATGCTTTTGTTATCAAAATAAATATACACTTAAAAATGTGTATTGTGTGTAAAATTATACACCAAAAGATAGGCTTTGCAGTGCAGCCAAGAAAAAACTGACACAAAAAAGGAAAAGTCTCTTCAAAACCGGCGGCGTACCGTACGACGTTTTTGCTTTTAAAACCAAATCATTTCAATAAGCCGTATTGGATTTGAGACATCCCTGAGCATTCTTTGTCGTCTATCAAGATCAAAACCCTCGTCGCTGTCAACATCCAATAGAACATGCCTCAATGGACACATTTCTTAAACACTTTCGTGTTATTTTGTTATTTAAACTTCTTTTTTTCAATTTAAAATCTGTCATTTGACAGTTGCAAGCTGTTTAAATGACTTGTTCGCAAATAATGTAACAAATTTTGTGTGCTTACGCAAATAACACTCGACTTTTATTTTATCGGCTTACGCGAACCAAATTTGCACTATCGGTTTGGTTGTGTCGATTTCAACTATCGATTCTGTGATAGTCGAGTATCGGCTTACGCGATCCGCCCAACCGTCAACTGCTGCAATTCTGTTTACTGCATTATACAATTTATCACTTATTCAGTGTTGCCAAATATTTAATCACCAAATATCCGTAATATTATCTACCTTTTAAGGCACATTCAGATTTGAATGCCGTACAAAGTTTAGTCGCGAACACTACCAGAATATATTAGGGCGATTCATGTATACGATTCAGTTGTGCAGATGAGCAAAATATATAAAATTTGACAGTTCTTTTAAGCAACTGCGCGTTTTCGAGGGGTCCCACTTTAAATGTTAGAGCCTATTTACACAGTCATTCCCATGACGCATGGGCATGCCGTTTTTAGAATTTACGCTGACCTGTGCATGCCGAAATTTGACAGTTATTATATGAAAATGGAAATTAACAAAGCATGGAGTTGTCACCTTTTATGTTTTTTGTATGGATTTTCGGTGCAAAATTTTCTATCCCGTTTTCACTACCGCAGTTCTTATCAGTGTTGCCATTTTCGATACAATTGTACTGTTTATAGTACACTTTCATTTTTAAAAGTACGTCAGTACATTGGCTCCATTTTCAGTACACTTTTGTAAATATGTATAAATCGGATTAGGTGTTTATTTAATTTATCTTTCGATTTTGCAATTGGCAATAAAAAATTAAATGTTGAAGAAGCATATATATATGCAAGCAATCCTATTCAAATACTTAAAAAATTATTGAATTTTAATTAGTTTTTTTATTAAAGCCCGATAGGCAGATGAAAATAATTTCGTGGAAAAATTACATAATGATTATGTAATTTATTTCTGACAATTTTCCGGCAATTTCAATTTGGAATTTCGTAAATAAAGTTTAATAAAAATGTGAAAAAGGTGATGGTTTTGGCATATGAGAGCTATTCCGCTCCAGCCATATCGTTTTAACATCAACTGCATCTTACATTGTGCTAAGATTTAAGACTGATGTAAAACAAAAAATTTAAAAAAAGGTTATTGTGAGTGATTCCCTAATAAAAATTATTTTCATATTGATTTCGCTGTACGGGTTTTGATCAACCTCAAAAACGACCTCGGTTTTAGCTTCGTCTGCATATGCCAACCGAAATGGCAATTTCTTTTGGTTTTCGCTTCGTTGTTTTTTATATAACTTTATTATCGTTCAGTACACTTTGAATCGATTTAGTACACTTTTAGAGTCGATTCGATACGAAAATGAGATTCTCTAATGACAACACTGCTTCTTATTAGCTCTTTGTTAGATTTTTCGTCATGGAAATGATAGTGTAAATAGGCTCTTACAAAAACAAGAGACCGACCAAAATTGTTTTTTTTTAATTCGGCCGAAATTTTTTATTTTTTTTTTATTACATGTACTTTTATTTAATTGAATCACCTAATATTAACTTAGGTCTAACAATGATTATTCATAAATTTACAAATTCAACTTAATTTAAAACTAGAGAGTGCACTATCTTCGGCCATGCCGAAACTGAAATACCCCCACACAGTGGATGTTGTTAGAAATATCTCAACATACAAAATTTGGTATCAAGACCCCATTTTGAGCCATTTATAGGTGGTTTTGGTTTTGGATACTTTTCCATACCGGACACGCCTCCTTATGGGCGTTACAAACGTTGTGTCAAAGTTAGTATACCCCGCCACAGTGTGTGTGCGGTTTTAAAAATGAAAATTCAGCTTAAACTATGTTGTGAGATGTATAAATTTCCCTATTATCCATTGATTTAGGCAATGTGGAGTTATCGTATCAAATATATTGGGAATATATTAGCTTCATTTCTAGCTAGAATGTTTGGATGATACATAAGCTTCTGCTTGTACTTCGAGGTAAGTTTCGGAATTTCGTATTTTACTGCAGGGATATTCAATTCATTGTGGACGTTTGCATTTCTTATATACCAAGGAGCTCTGGTAATTTGCCGCAGGATTTTAGATTGGACTCTCTGGAGTTTTTCCACGTTCGAGGGAGAGGCAGTGCCCCAGAGCTCAATTCCATATGTCCATATGGGTTTTATTATACTTTTTTATATTTGGACTTTGTATGTGAGAGTTAGCTGTGATGCCTTTGAGATTAGCCAATTTAGTTCCAATTGTTTTAGTTTAATCTGGGTGATTTTTGATTGAATGTGCTTATGCCATGTGAGTCGGCGATCGAGGTGCATTCCAAGATACTTTGTTTCGGAGATTTCAGGGACAACTTGGCCGTTTATCTTCAGAGCAGGACACGTGCCCCTTCTTAGAGTGAAGGTTAAGTGTCAGCTTTTGGATTCGTAGACTTTGATTTTCCATCGTGATAGCCAATTACTTAGAGTGTCCAAATGTTTTTGCACGTAAAGAGTTGCCATGTCTGGGTTTGAGTGAGAGCACAGGATAGCAGTGTCGTCAACAAAATTCGATATAAGAGTCCTATCACTTTTGGGCATATCTGCAGTATAGAGCAGTAGAGTCCGGCCAGTATTTCGTATTTTCGGGAGACAAAGCTTTTATATTTTACCACAAATTTTCTATTCGTGAGATAGTTCTTGAGAAGGCAGTGCATATTAACGGGAAGAATATGCTGTAATTTGTAAATAAGTCCTTCGTGTCAAACTTTATCGAAGGCCTGGAAAGTGCTTTTTATTGAGTCTACAATGCGGTGCACTTGCTCTATAGTACCATGCTTTTCTCGAAAGCCAAATTGGTGATCGGGATTCACATTTCTTTCTGTAATTTTGGGTAGAATCAATTTTATTAGAAGTTTTTCGAAGAGTTTCGATAACACAGAGACCAAACTTATAGGCCGGTATGAAGTCACATTATTGAGATTTATTCCAGGTTTGGGAATCATTGTAACTTGAGAAAGTTTCCAATCATCTGGGTAGTGACATGTTCTGAGGATTGAGTTAAATATGTGCAATAATTGAGTTATTGCAACTGTTGGCAGTTATTTTATCATTGTGGGCGTTACCAAGTCTGATCCTGGTGCTTTTTTTTGGATCCCAGCATTTGTTTATTTTCTCCATAAGTTCGTTTTTTTTAATCGCAAGTGTACTAGAGTTATTGTGTGGGATTAATGTTGGTAATGGGATATCACCAGCTGTCGTGTTCGGGGTGAACACGTTTTTTAGATGGTTGGCAAAAGCTGCTCCCTTTTGGGCATCGCTTCTGACCCAGTTTCCGTTTGGCAGCTGTATGGGAGGTTCTGTCAGTACCGGTTTTTTCATATTTTTAGCAGCTCACCAGAGAGAGTTTTTTTTTTTTTAATGAGGAGTAAAAGCGTGAAAAGCCTCAGTCAGTGTGAGACTTTAACTCACTAAATATCTCCTCTCGCGTACGGGTGGGTCCTCCCGGTACCACCGTCAGGTATTTCGTCGGAAGTCCGTAGGAGCTTTATTACTCAATCGTCAGTTTTGGGTCATCAGTCCACAGTTCTCGTTGCATCGGGAGTATTGATTGCGTGGCGTGAACGTGTTCGTTCAGTATGTCTACTGCGTTCAATGCGTCGAAGCTCGATCATGATTTTCGCTGCTGTTTCCTTGAACGATTCCCATTTTTGTGATGTTTCGCAAATATGGGACACCGTATTCGATAGGGTCGGGACCTCGCCGAATGCCACCGTCAAATCTGACCTCTCCTTACAGAAGCGTGGACAATACAGCAGGATGTGCTGTTCGATCTCATTGGGACAGTTGGTACAAAACGGGTCATCTTCATGCTTGAAGCGATGAAGATATTGTTTGAAGCAACCATAGTCACTGAGCAACTGTGTCGTGTAGTAGTCAACCTCTCCGTGTTTGCGTTCCATCCAAAAGGTGACATCTGTAATCAGGGCAACTGTCCATCTTCCATTTTCCGACCTTTTCCACCGTCGTTGCCATTCACTGATGCTGCGTCTTCGCTCGTCCTCCCTTGTTGCGTTCTTGCCTGCTGCTTAGATGCGTTGGAGTTCGCAAGCCAGAATATGTACCATTGCCGCGATCACACCGATGGCATCATCCGACACTGTGCGGAAGGCACTGGCGGCTCTCAGTGCGCTATGCCGATATGTCGCCCTTATGGCATCTATGTATGAAGCCGTCTGCGTGGCGTCTGCCCACACTGGTGCAGCGTAGAGCATAATTGAGCTTGTCACTCTTGCCAAGAGTTTCCGCCTGCTGGAGCGTGGTCCTCCAATGTTGAAGCCTTTTCGCTGACCGCCAATAAATGATCCTTAAAGGACATTCGTGTGTCTATCAGCACGCCAAGATACCGAAGATACGGCTGCGATATTATTTCGTGGTCCCCCACTCTGAAGGTGAAGACCTCACGCTTTTTCCGGGTGCTCAGGAGAACCGCCTCAGTTTTTTGCGCTGCCAGATTCAAATCCGCACCGTCCAACCACCTCATGACTCTCGATGCAGCGTCGCTACACCTCATCTCCAGCGTGTGGATGTGTTTCGCTACTACCACCAGTGCGATGTCATCCGCATAGGCGATCAGAGTGGTATCCGTGGGAAGATCTACAGTCAGAACGCCATTGTACATTACATTCCACAATGTTGGCCCAAGCACCGAACCTTGAGGGACGCCTCTAGTGACCTCGTACGTTTTTACGCCGTCGTCGGTGTCATATAGCAACACTCTGCCCTCGAAGTAGTTGGCGATGATTTGCTGCAAGTACCCCGGAACTCCGAAATTGCCTAGCGCTTGCATTATTCGCGTCCAGCACGCTGAGTTGAAGGCGTTTTTGATGTCCAGCGTTACTACTGCGCAGTACTTCTTGTCGCCCCCTTTCCACCTATCTCCGCTTGTCGCCTCACGAGCAATCCTCATCACCGCCTGGATGGCGTCGACCGTGGATTTTTCTTGGCGGAATCCAAATTGCTGCGTGGAAAAGACAGCAGGCTTTTCTAGAAAATCGTGAAGTCGGTTCACGATTTTTCGAAGCGTGAGGAGTACTTCGTACAACGTCACCGCCGGGATGCGTCCTACACCTTCAGGCAGGTGATAGTGGTGCACCCGTCCCCCCTGTGGGGGAAAGAGCGCAGCTACCACATTGTCCATGAGTGTAGGATCCGAAGGTTGTGGAGCCCTAGGCCCTCGAACGCTGCTCATCACCACTTTATAGGCTTTGCCCCAGGGATCGATGTCAGCGCCTTCACGCAGTTCCTTGAAGCAGAAGTCTTTACTGGCACGGATAGCCTTCTTGAATCGTTGGTGGTATTCTTTATAGTCCGCGTGCAGTGATTGCCACAGCGGCAGAATGCGGTTTCGAGCGCGTTGCGCTTTCCTGCGAGCCCGATTACAGCATCTTCTACATTCGGCGATATCTTCATTCCACCAGTAGACAGGTTTTCTGGTTGGCACGTGTGTCCTCCTCGGCATTGCTGCGTCGCATGCTACGCTTAATCGTTTCGTGATGCCTATCGCCATTTTGGTGGCTTCGTCGTCAGCCGTCTCCATTTCGCTCCACACCAGAGCGAGTAATTTGTTGATTTTGTGGGTGCAAGATGTTCAACGAGTTGTTGAAAGTCTCATTCGGATTTCCAAAATGGGCGAAATTTAATTTTTTTTAATTTTACCTGAAACCGAAGCGGTAAAAAACGGTTTATTTAAATGTAATAAAGAAGTACATAGTAAAGCGTATCAGTAGGCTAAAATCGATCATTTTAAGTTCAAATCAGTGTTGTGAGATGAACTTGATGAAATTTACCTCTTTGCGCGACAAAATTTACCACTTTTTCAAAATCTTTTCCCTATTACTGCAGCATTGTTGAGCTAAATATTTAATTAAAGTTGGCATGACGTTTATGCTATGGTATTTTTTTGTATTTTTTTTTCGTTTACGACGAATCGAAAATTCTAGAAAGCAGTTTAAGACAGATCCTGGAGGGTGGTGAAATGTTCGATGTCGTAACAGGTGTTGTAAGTGTGCCGACCGCGGGTAATGAGAAGTACGCCCAATCAGCACGTCGTTGGGAAGACAAAAACTTTTGCAAATTTTAAATTACGAAACGTCGTTTGAAATTTGGACGACATTGAAAAGTGTTTGACCAGGCGTCGAAATCCAATCTTTTGTTTTTGCAACAAAAGTATTACTCATTCACAAAAGAACCGGAGGATGATATTGCAACCTTTTTGTCGAAATTGTTGGAAATCGTTCCAATTTCAGATACAATGATCATGACAAAAATTTTAATGTTCATATGGCGTGGGAGTCAGACGATGAGTAACTTGCGCTCACGTTTGATGGCGGAGGAACTACGATTAAAAGCGCAGAATTGAGAGTGTGCAGGCATTTATGGCAAAGAAAGGTGATCCGAGTGGCAAAGGCAAGAAATCGCAGAAGGATCAGAACAAAGGTGGCGATAAAGAAATTCCAAAGGGCAAATGTTTTGGGTGTGGCGAAAAACGCCATTGGAAACACAATTGTCCTAAACGCAAGGCCAAAGTCAATACAGGGTATACGAATGGAGAGCAATGATACTGATGTTTGGGTATTAGACTCAGGAGCAAGTGACCACATGTGTTATCGACGCGATTGGTTTGAACATTTTTCCGAGGCAACATTCGAGGTTACTGGTAGCGGAGCAGTCATTGTGGCAGAAGGAAGAGGCGACATACGTGTACAGGCATTTAACGGCCAGGAATGGGTTCCTTAAGTTATTATGAATGCTTTGTATGTGCCGGAAATTCACCAGATTTTTTTTTCTTCGATAAAAGCGATGGACCGTGGGTACCAATTGAAGTCAAACGAGAAACGTTGTGAGCTGACGAAAAACGGAAACACGTTGCAGTGGGAGCCCGAAAGGGAAAGCTTTTCCATATGATTTTCCATATGATTTTGAGTCAACGAATGCTGATGGTGCTTTAGCGAACTTTGCGATTAAAAAGGTACCATTAAGTATATGCCATGAGCGTATGGTACACCAGAATATGTCAAGAAAATATTACATAGGAATTGCATCAGTTTTGAGGATCAGAATTTCGCGTGCGAAGCGTGCGTTTTGGAAAAATCATCGAGGTGCGGACAACTGATTTTTGCAGATGTGTACGGGCCAATGCCACAAAATTCTATTGGTGTCTCCAGATATTTTTTACTTTTGAAAGACGATTACTCACATTTTCGCTTCGTGTATTTCATGAAAAATAAGTCTGAAGTACCAGATGACATCAAGAAATTTGTAAAGCAAGCAGAAAAAAGGACAGTGGAACGAGGCGGCAGACGATCGTGCGAGAAAAGGAGCGGCAACGCCCCTTACAGGGCCAGAACCATTCTGTGGTATAGGTGCACACTATTCGGGAAATGCTCAGAGGAAGAGTACGGGTGGACAGATAGAACTATTGGTTCGATCTACCTGGGCTACGGCCGGCCAAATCACTCCTTGGTAAATATAACAAGAAGAGGTTTGAAGCTTGTATCGGGCTGAGTAACAACCGTCTTCGAATTCTAACGAGGTTTCTCAGTGGTCACTGCAGACTGAGGGGGCATCTCACGAAGTTGGGTATTCTTAACGACGGCTCTTACAGATTCTGCAATGAGGAAGAAGAAAGTTACTGGAGTCCTGTGGAGCCATCATCCACACAAGGAGACGCGTACTGGGAAAGTACCTGGTGCCAGAGCATGATTGGCCGAATCTGGATCCTCTGCTGATCTTGAAATTCCTAACGGATTTAGGGTTGGTGGAGGTCCTCTAAAGGCTGGCAGACATACGCTTCGTGATACCTGGGGCATCGTCACCCAACACGGACTCCTAGTGGGGGCACAAAAGACCAACGGTCGCAGTGAAAATCCCCCTTTATTATTAATATTATTATGCACATTTTGCTTGACAACTACTTGACCGACAGCAAATTTGTAGTTAAACATAAAAGTTTCGTTTTTCGTAGATTTGATATTCTTGCCGGTGTACCCCAAGGCAGCGTCCTCGGAACCCTACTGTATATACTCTATACAGCTGATATGCCCATTTATGATCAGACCCTCATCTCAACATTTGCCGACGACACCGCAATATTGTGCTCACACTCATACCCCAAAATGGCATCACAATACGTGCAACATCATTTAAACGCACTGCAAAACTGGTTATCTCAGTGGAGAATAAAAGTCAATGAGTCTAAGAGCGCCCATCTAACCTTCACCCTAAGGAAAGATACTTGCCACCCTTAAAATAAATGGTAATGTAATACCACAGTGTCGTGAAGCCAAATACCTTGGTATGCATCTCGATCGTAGACTCACTTGGAAACAACACATCGAAGCTCAACACCAAATATAAAATCATTTTATACAAAGGTGTGATTAAACCCATATGGACATATGGGATTGAGCTCTGGGGAACAGCTTGCCCATCAAATGTAGCGAAACTACAAGGAATGCAGTCGAAAGTTGGAGCCCCATGGTTTATAAGAAACTAGCAGGGCCCGGTCCGCTTTGCTGGCCCTAAAAAAGTTGTTTTTGCCTTTGGTCATAATAAATGAATGAAAACAATTATCAAATGTTTTTATTGGAAGCCCAAGTGTAGCATTTTAAATATTGAATTGTAAGAAAAGTGCCACGCCCCGCTTTCCAATTCCGACCTTATGTAACATTGAACTTAGAATTGAAAGCATATAAAAATGTCCCATTGAAAAATGTTCATTGGGAGCCCAAGTATAACATTTTTAAAAATATTGAATTGTATGGGAAGTGCCACGCCCCGCTGTCCAATTCCAATATGTTGTATTGCCGGCATATAACCATTTCCCGTTTCAGAATATTCAATGGGAGCCCAAGAATGGCACTTTGAAGTATTGAATTGTATGGGCGGTGCCACGCCCCTGTAGCATTTAGCTTAGAGTTGAAACCATGAAACCATTTGCCAAATTTTGTTGGAAAACATTAAATGAGAGGCCAGTTACAGCAATTTTAAATATTGGTTTGTATGGGCGGTACCACGCCCCTTTGTCCAATTACGCCGATATGTTGCGTTTAGCTTAGAGTTGAAACCATGAAGCCATTTGCCAAATTTCGTTGGAAAACATTGTGTGGGAGCGCTATTACAGCATTTTCAAATATTGACTTGTATGGGCTGTGCCACGCCCCATTATCTAATCCCGGCCATTTGTAGCCCAGATTATGGCTGGGGTCTTATAGTATGTTCATGGCAAATTTAATTTTCTTGTGATCAAAAACGTCTGAGATAAGTCACGACTCACGACCCCTAGAACATATACAAATTTTGGTGAGAATCGGTGCTGTAGTTTTCGCGTCTACTGGTGACAAACATACACGTCTCTTTTATATATATAGATGCACATATATATCGAGATTTACAAATACCGACAATTTCCGATGAGATCCCCAAAATATGCAGATAGCCTTAAATTGCATCCAAATATTCTAGCTAGAAATTCGGTCAGACCCACCCGACCCCTACGTCTAAAGCGTAACTATTATATTGCATTTGAATAGATAGCCCCGTGATCCTCAGGAATTCTAACATACCGCACATGACGCCGTCCGGACGATGCCAACATCCATCGATGTCAACATCGCCTTCATGACGGCTCTATGAACAAAACCTACATAGTTTTGTCCAAATCGTTGGATTGGGTCAACTGTAAAAAAAAATGTGAAATTTCTACCGTTAAAAATTATTGTTAGTTCTTAGTGTTTAGAATTTCCAATAAATAAAATGAATTTGATTATATGAAAAAAAAATTTCTGATGAACCGACAACATACGAAGAGGCTATAACAACGAATAACCACGCAAAATGGAAAGAGGCAATGGATGATGAATACCAGTCGCTCATTTAGAATGGAACCTGGATTTTGGTACACCGTCCAACTAACCAAAAAGTAATCCACAATTGGTGGGTTTTTAAATTAAAACTTAAC
Organism: Heteromyza rotundicornis; assembly: GCA_951394025.1. Taxonomy (NCBI): domain Eukaryota; kingdom Metazoa; phylum Arthropoda; class Insecta; order Diptera; family Heleomyzidae; genus Heteromyza; species Heteromyza rotundicornis. The sequence goes on from OX596012.1 coordinate 33,129,339, forward strand.
ACTGACGGATCCATTGATCGATACAAGGCGCGATTGGTCGTGCGAGGCTTCACTCAAGAATATGGTATTGATTACCGTGAGACTTTAAGTCCGGTAGTCAGGTTTACGTCAGTACGATCTATTTCGGCGATGGCAGCTGCGAAGAAAACGTTGCTGATGCAGTTGAATATAAAGACAGCATTTTTAAACGGCGATTTAAACGAAATTGTCTATATGAATCAACCTATTGGATACGATGACAAAAGTGGACGAGTCTGTAAGTTAAGCAAATGTCTTTATGGGTTAAAGCAGGCGACACGTTCCTGGAATAATGAAATTTGATTTCAAAATAACCTAATCCGTACTATGGGTTTTTATTCATGATAAAGATGGATTGATGATACTTGCTATATATGTTGATGACGGGCTGATTGTAGCGTAAAATTGGACGCTATAAAGGAACTTGTTTGGCTGGAACGTTTGTTATCTGAGCTTCTTATGAATGAATTTAGTCTACCATGTTTTTATATGTATCGCGCTATTTTTAACAAAACTTTATTTAAAGAAATCTAAAATCAAAAATTCCCACGTGATAATTAAATTCCCTGTTTGCCCGAATAGCACAGTCGCGAAGCGTGGTATTAAAGCCGACCCTCACGGTATGGTATACCCGGCCGAACGAACAACACGAACACGCAAAAACCCGATAAATAAACCTTTTAAAAACTACACCGAAACCGCCGCGATATATATAAGTATTAGAGCCCGACCGATTAATCGGCTTCGGCATCGGCTTCGGCCGTTATCGGCCAAAAATTCATATTCGGCTTCGGCTTCGGTTTTTCCGAAAAATGGCCGAAGTTTTGGCCGAAGCATTTAAATTTTGTTCCTTATTTTTGCGACACCGAAAACCAAAACTAATTTTTTACGATACGATTTTCTAGCCCACATCACATCTAAATTCTTACTGATTTTCTTGAGACTTGAATGTAAAATTGTGTAATTGATGGAATTTCCAATGGGACATAAGAGGCCCACAAAACAAAAAATATGATTAAAATTTAACTTAGTAATCATCGAATATTGAGTGAATCTCGCCTCAAATTGCGTGGCACGAGGTTAAAACTGCCACAAAGTACATCCTTGGACATTTTCTGGGTGGATTACTGAATTTTGAATATAGATTTAGAAGCTACTACTTGCCCTGATGTCTATGTTAAAAGGAGTCCTGGTAAACTGTATGAAATTTCAAATATAGGGGTAGGAGGCTCACGGAAGGATTCTACCTTTTAGAAATGTAGCCCAAATTGCTGCGCCAACATATATGAAAAGGTGCTGAAATCCAGGACCGTTTTTGGTAAAATTTTACATTTAAAGTTCAAAGCTTCACAGGTGGTTTTTACCATCAACTAGAACATCCTTTGCCCATCACCTGACGGATTTGGGGAGTCCTGAAAAAACAGCTACTTAGATGGATTTATTCTGTGCAGAATTCTCTACCATTTCTTCTAAATTCCCATTATTTTAAGCTTTACTCCAAATTTTTAAAAGTGATTTAAAAAAAATCCAATTGTTCTTACACGGGATATATGGGATAATTTGAGGCTATTGTTAGTTTTGACCTAGGATTTGTTTGTGAATTCTTTTGGTTCCTTAAAAAACTAAATGTGTATTTATATACTCGAATTCGAATGAAAATACACGAAAAAACAAGTTTTTAAAGGGTTTTTATTTAAGTATCGGCTTCGGCTTCGGCTTCGGTATAGGCCTTCGGCGTCGGCCGAAGTAATAGGCTGCTAATTGACATTCGGCATCGGCTTCGGCTTCGGCCTGAAAATGCTTATCGGTCGGGCTCTAATAAGTATATGTATATATGTAAAAAAAAAATTAACTGAAACTTTCCCGACACAAAGAAAATAATACCGAACACAAACGGAACGTTTCCAAAATTGACACAAAACTACAAATAACCAAAAGAAATTATTTATACACCAAAAATTATATTTTTTTAAACGCACTTGATATGCGGGACCAGACAGACCTGTCTGAAATCCCTCACACGATTCTTTGCAGAATCGATTCACCAGCTGGACTTCGATAAAATCGATGTCCAGCAACCATTTGGCTCAGATGCGGGGCGACACAAACAAAAAAATTAATAAGGAGAGGGGAAAACGGCCAAACAAATTCCAAGCAAACAACTTGAAATTCCCAGGACGGAAACACTTCAAAAAAAAAAACAAATTACGGCCGAACACAACCTGTCCAACTCTATTAAATTTCTCAAATTCATTAAACTAAATGGCCGACTGCCACAAATAAAATAAAGCTAAAACTGGAGAATTATCTTCGGTCTGGAGAAAGCTATAATACCCTGCGCATGCGAGTACGATACATTCCGAGACCATATGTTAGTAATTTTATCGAAAATCGTTATTTTATTGATAATTTTTCGATATTTTATTCATAATTTTTCCATATTGTATCGATTTTTTATCGATAATTTTTCGAAAATTTTTCGATACTTTATCGATTTATTATCGATTTTTTATCGATAATTTTTCGATTTTTTATCGATATTTTTCGATATTTTATCGATAATTTTCCGATATTTTATAGATAATTTTTCGATATTTTATCGATAATTTTCCAATATTTATCTATAATTTTCCAATATTAATGATAATTTTAGTTTCCTGATCCATTTAAAAATTTTGTTCCAATTCCATTTTGTTCCGGTCCAATTCCATTTGGTTCCGGTTTCATTCCCATTTCGTTCCCGACCTCATTTCCAACCCAATGAAGAAAACCGCATCCAAATCGGTTAAGTATTTCTCAAGATAAACGAAAAAAATATAAAATTTATGGCCATTTTGTATGGGAGGTAGGCGTGGCTCTTATCCGATGTTGCCCATTTCCAATACCGTCCAATCATTCCCTAAAATAAGAGGAATCCCACAATTTGGAGGTGATCGGTTAAGTATTTCTCAAGATAAACGAAAATAATAAAAAATTGGCCATTTTGTATGGGAGGCGTGGCTCTTATCCGATGTTGCCCATTTTCAATACCGTCCAATCATTCGCCAAAACAAGAGGAATCCCTAAATTTGGGGTCGATAGCTCAAAAGCTACGACAGTTATCGTGCGAAATGACAAACAGACGGACAGACGGACATGGACTCAGGAGGTGATGCTGATCAATAATATATATACTTTTCCATACCGGATACACCTCCTTATGGGCGTTACAAGCGGTGTGACAAAAACAATATACTCTTGTACACTAGTGTGCAGGGTATAAAAAACACTAGCTGTCAAAACTAAACCAGCGCGGAAAAATACTCCCTTATGAACAATTCAGCCACAATCCAACGATGGCAACCGCCTCCACTTCACCACTCAAAAATAAAATTTAAAAAAAGAAAGGAAATTATCAAAAATTTTGCAAACAAATTATTTAAAAATGAATTAATTTAAAATTCTAAAAAAATATTCAGTTGTCTTCTTCCCCGCGCCGGTCGCATTTCACCCGCGAGTGGCGAATTTGTTTTGCTTGACAAATTAAGCAAAACAAATAAATTTTTTAAAAATAATAACAATTAATTAAATGGTTCAGTGCGTTCTTTCGGTTAGTGCGTGTGTAATTTCCTCCAAAACAAATTTTGCAGCTAAAAATTGTACTCTCATGAGAAAGTTTAAAATAACAACAGAAAAAAGAAGAAAGTTTATGATGTGGGGAAAGGGCTACATTACCTACATTGGGACAAATTTCTTCATATTCAAACTAAAATACCAGATTATTTTAAATAAAAGTGGAAAAAATATCATCATTTCTGTATTATGGAGTTTCTATATGTAATGAAGTGATTTTTTGGTCCGTGCGAACTAATTATAGGGAAGTTCGACTACAAAAGTTACTGATACTGCGAAAACCGCGGGGCACGTCACTAGAACTCCACTTTGCCGACAATCGGCAAGTGACTCTGAAGCGGCCTCCTGCAGCATTGATTCTCGACTTCAGGGCCGTTGCATTGACGGCGCTACCAGTGAGGAACATATGGTTCTCTGTTAGGCTAGCCACAGCAGTGCAATCGACTCTGACACATAGGCCCAATTGCTGCAGGAGGTTCCTCGGACGGTAGAAGCGCAATTGGAGACGGAGACATACGTAACGAAGGCAAAGTCAGCCGGACAAAAGGCCCAAGGAGGGCATAGGCGTTCCGTATAATACCTCAAAGCAATGGGCAAGAAAGAACAGTCAACGCTATAGATAAGGGACAAGAAGCTGGTCGAGAAGCACAGGAAGAGTTTGAGAACATTTGAAAGCTCATGCTCCAAATCCGTTACTGCCGTCAGAAAAGACGACCACAAGCGCCCCTCTCGGAGCTAAAATCTAGCGAAGCCAAGACGAAGAGGGCTAGATCTGGTGAAGAGGCGCCGCGCACGTCGAAAAAAGCGAAATCCGCCACAAAAACGATTGTCGATCGTTCAGACCTGGACGGGAAGATTTCCCAGGCTAACTGGTTGATTGTAGAAGCGAAAATACTGCAGGCCATGATTGCGGGTGATGGAGACGATGACGAGCTCGACTTCAATGGGGCTGGCTGGTCAAAAGGCGTAAAGGTTGTTGACTGCGGAAACAGAAAGTCACTAGAATTTCTGTCTCGCGTAGTCAACGGCCTGGGCGCTATTTGGCCAGAAGCCCGATTGGAGATCGTGAGCAGAGCGGTGCTGCCACTGAGGAAACTCGTATCCATATGGGTTCCCCCACCAGTGCCGGATAGTGACGATTCGATCCCGAAGCTCATCTCCACACAGAATCGCGACCTGAGTGCCCAAAGCTGGAGAATTATCTCCTCAGCCACGAGCAAAAACGGGCCGGTCAAGGATTACCAGATCACTGTTGATCCCCAATCCTTCGCCCAGCTGTAGAAGAGCTCAGGAAGCATCAAATTCGGTCTGGGGACGCTGAAGGTAAGGCTCCATCAAAGCGCAGAACCACAGCCGGCTACAAGCAGTGCAAATTAATTTGCACTACTGTAAAGTAGCTTCCAACGATCTGATGCTTTTCCTGGAGGATGAGGGGGTGGACGTGGCCCTGATCCAAGAACCCTGGATCGTCAAGAACCAGATTCAAGGATTAAGGTCGACAAGGTACAAAACGTACTGTTCACAAAGTGAAGGTAAACTTAGAACCTGCATTGTCACAAGAAAGAATTTTAATAACATTTTTCTTCTCTCACAGTATAGTAATGACGATCTGACGGTCATCCTGGCGTCTTCCTATAATCTATATGAGGAGACGGAACTACCATCGACAGCCATCCGACAACTTGTCACATATGCCGGGTCACACGGATTGACAATGGTAATGAGATGTGATGCCAACGGACATCACAGACAATGGGGAAGTACTGACATTAATACAAGAGGAGAGTCAATTTTTTAATTCATATTGAATACTAACCGAATAATTTGCAATAAGACCGACTGGAACTTGTTTTCAATGCTCGTCGCGAACGGATTTTCAAAGCATCAAGCCATTTTACAATCCACAGTGACTAGTGTTGACAGCAAAGTCTAAAATCTGACGACCATTCTGGATATAGCTTTCAAGTCGTCATGTCCCATCAGTCGTCCCAGTTCAAAGCCAGGTAACTCCTGGTGGAGCACAGACCTACGACAACTAATTCAATAAAGCCAAATTGAGTAGAAGTGAGACCGACTGGCAAACGTACAAAGACAGTTTTAATGAATTCAAGAGACAGATAAGAACAGCCAAGAGGGAATCATGGCAACTCTTTTGTAGCTCCTTTGAAGATGTCAATGAGGCAGCTAGACTTCGCAAGGTTCTATCCAAAGACTCTAGTGTCCCAGGGTACATAAAGAGGTCTGACGGCTCATGGACCGAATCTAGTCAGGAGTCACTGGATCTGCTTATGGAAACTCACTTCCCTGATTGTACGGACGCTGAAAATTACAATCTAAACAGGTCACAGATAAGCAACGTACTCGGGGATGAGTTACCATCAGTAATAACGGAAGAGAAAATAGCCTGGACAGTAAAATCCTTTAGACCTTACAAATTGTTGCAGGCAGCGATTGCGTGTAAAAGTATGAAAAGCATGTACAATGCGTTTACTTTGAGGGGTTTTGTGTACATTCGATTACACAAAAATGAAGATGCTGTTCCAATTTCCAGCATGGAGGAGCTACATAGTGCTACTCGCGATTCTTTGTCTAAATGTGGCGATGATTGATTATTATTATGCAATTGTTTTATTATATTTTAATTTGCTATCAATTCTTTATATTTATTACTATACTTATTACTCTCTTCTATTCATTTTATTTTATCTCTACTCTTATCTCAAAACCATCTCCTTTTATCTTTATGTTGCTATTAGTTGCTTTATGTATATTTATTTTGATGTAGGGTGCGGGTAAAACTGATTCTGGGGCTGGCGAAATTCACAAAGCTTTGATTAATGTTCTTTGCAAGCAACACTCTGGGCTTAATATTGTGCATTTTAACGCAAGGAGCTTAAATGATTTTAAGTTCGATAGTATTAAATATGCGTTTGAAAACTCTGCAGTTGACGTTATTTGTATTTCGGAAATATGGTTTCATAAAGATTTAAGTAATTCGTATTTGAATCTAAGAAATTATAAGCTTTTCAGAAATGACAGAATGGACAAGAAAGGGGGAGTTGCAATATATTGTAAAGAAAATTTAAATGTTAATGTCTAGTGGATCGGAAGTGGAGTATCTCAATGTGGAAATATATGACAATAAAAGTAAAGTTTTTTTATCGTGTGTGTACAACCCTAATCGTAATTGTAGCTTGGACCCATTGTTCACTTCACTGTCGAGCTGTGCTATTGATTATGATCACTTTGTTTTGTGTGGTGATTTTAATATAAATATTTTATGCAGAGATAATATTTCCGGTACATTTCTTGACAATTTGAATTAGGTCGGATTGAGTATTGTAAATTTCACAATACCTACCCGATATGCTAATAATACTTGCCCAAGCTTATTAGATGTATTTGTTGTTTCCGATGTGGCATCTGTTTTGCTTTTTGACCAAATATGATTTATTTCTGATCATGATCTAATTTTCTGTTCGTTAAATATAAATTTTACACCTCTTGTTATTGAACATGTTTTCTCTTTTCGTGACTATAAATCTATGAGTTTCAATGCGTTGTTTCATGATTTATCTTTAATTAACTGGTCTGACTGTTGGTTTTATAGTTTTTGATATACATGCTCCACTTCGTAAAGGCCGTATTCCCAACTGTGATTGCCCCTGGTTTACAAGTTCTGTTAAGTGAGCGTTCAAAAAACGACACAAGTCTTATAACAAGTGGAAAAGAAACCCCACTTCTGCTAATTGGGAGGGTCATACAAAATTTCTTCTGCCGTAAGAATGTCCAAAAATAAATTTTATTCATCAAAATTAAGTCCCACACAGCCCTTCAAACAGCTCTGGAATATTTTGAGACAAATAGGTGTAAACAAAAAAGAATCTGATGAATGTCAGATTGATCCTAATTTACTTAACGAGTTTTTCATAACCAACGCTGTATCGGATCCGTCCATAATTCTAGACAGTGAAGTTCAAGTAAATGTACCACAGTTGTTTAAATTTTGAGCTGTAAGTGAAATGGATGTTGCTCGTTGTATAAATAAAATAAAATCTAACGCAATTGGTGAAGACGGTATCAGCTTGTGTTTTTTTTTGCTTTATTTTATTTGTGGCAGTCGGCCATTTAGTTCATTCATTTGAGAAATTTAATAGAGTTGGACAGGTCGTGTTCGGCCGTAATTTGTTTTTTTTTGAAGTGTTTCCGTCCTGGGAATTTCAAGTTGTTTGCTTGGAATTTGTTTGGCCGGTTTCCCCCTCTCCTTATTCCTTTTTCTGTTTATGTCGCGGCAAAATGATTGCTGGACATCGATTTGTGTCGGGAAAGTTTCAGTATATATCGCGGCGGTTTCGGTGTAGTTTTTAAAAGGTTTATTTATCGGGTTTTCGCGTGTTCGTGTTGTTCGTTCGGCCGGGTATACCATACCGTGAGGGTCGGCTTTAATATCACGCTTCCCGACTGTGCTATTCGGGCAAACAGGGAATTTAATTGTCACGTGGGAATTTTTGATTTTAGATTTCTTTAAATAAAGTTTTGTTAAAAATAGCGCGATACATATAAAAACATGGTAGACTAAATTCATTCATAAGAAGCTCAGATAACAAACGTTCCAGCCAAACAAGTTCCTTTATAGCGTCCACTGCAGCCATATACTCCGACTCAGTCGTTGATAATGCGACGCTTTTCTGACTTATAGAACCCCAGCTGATTATACCATCAAGTTTGGCAACCCTGTTCAACTTGATCATAAGTGAATTTTTGCTGCGATTTTAATAAATATTTCTAAATAGTTATACCGTGTTAATTATTTTGAAAACCTTTTAAATAAATTAAATAAATTAAATTCTGGCTAAGTGCAATAAGTTTTGTGCAAATAACAAAGTTTTGTGCTATATTTCCGTGAATTCCTGTCAGCTAAGTATCACTACAACAAAAATTGCAAATTTTTTTTGTTTTTGCTTATACTGTCCACTTTGACATTTCTTGTGTCACCAGCTTTATATAGATTCCACATTCTCAGACTGATCATAATTTCAGAGCATACTTTCAGGCACTTGTTTTAATATAATTTGAAAGTGCCTTTTCCCAGTCAACATTTTGTCTCGTTACAATTTACACTTTTTTACACTTTTTGTATTTTATTTTTCATAAATTTTGCATTTAAATATGACTTGCTCTTTCCGTAAGTGTGCCATTAAAGTCGATAATGAACGCATGGTCTCTTGTTGGCTATGTGATATCTTTTATCACGTCAAATGTGCATCCCTTACTGGTAGAGTAGTCGATCTGATGGAGGGTAAAAAAGGTCTTCGTTGGTCCTGCGAAGATTGCCGCTATACAGAGCTGGACATCTGTAAATTGGTACGTCAAGCCCGAAAGGGATTTAATGATGTATCAAAGGACTTAGCAGCTGCCCAGTCTAAACGGAAGGAGTACGAAATTAACTTTCAGAAGTATAAATGTTTGGATGAAACAGCTCCGAAACAAAATACTTCTGTTGGGCTTTTACCACCTACCCCAAAGCCAATTTCAACTCCGACAACTCCATCCTTTTCCGATATGTTTGCTTCACCAGTTACATTTTATTCTCCTGATCCTGCGGTTTTGGAAACGAGGGTAGATGACGCTCCTGAGAAAAATATGAATGGAATCTCAAATATTGATAAAAATGTTTGTCCTTCCATAAATATTATTTCTCCAAAGGATTGTTTGCGGGAAGTACAAGAAACGAGAACCCCAAAAAGGCTTGTTGTTGTGCAACCTAAAAAATCTATTTTCGTGTCCAGATTTGCACCAGACACATTAACTGAAGATATTATATTTTATATCGATTCTAAACTCAATAAAACCGGTAATAATATAAATGCTTTTAAATTCAACTTTTCATACGCTAGAAACATTTCATCTTTCAAATTATCTGTTCCTGCAGAATTGTTTGATGAGATTGTAAATAAAAATTTTTGGCCGGATAAAACTTTAGTTCGTGAATTTGTTTATAAAGAGAAATCAAATCTAGTAAATCAACTTCCTCAAAGAAAATTAAATTCTAATCAAAAAAACTAAATAAAATCCCGAATAATGTCGTTTGTCTTCTGTACCAAAATGTTCGAGGGCTAAATACAAAGTTGAACGATATTTATATTAAAAGTTTCGATTGTAGTCATAATGTCTTGGTATTTACCGAAACTTGGCTTAAACCAAATATTTTTGATTCAGAAATTCTGTGTGCTGGGTATCAAATTTTTCGGAGGGATCGTAAATGCAGGACTGGTGGTGGAGTCCTCATTGCAGTAAAAAACCTTTTTTCATCTGAGGAAGTCATACTTTCAGATGTCTCTGACTTGGAATTTATTTGTGTACGAATTCGAGTTTTTAGTATCGATATTTTCGTTACTTGCTCGTATATCCCACCGAATTCCGATATTACCGTTTATCTAAGACATGTGTCGCTTATATCATTGGTTTACTCAAATGTTAAACCTGCCGATTCCATTGTTGTTTTTGGAGACTTTAATTTACCGAATATATCTTGGAATTTTTGTGGCGATTCAAACCAGTTTCTTCCGTATTCTTCTCGTGACTGTTTAAATGACTTTCTGGATTCATTTTCAGATATGAGTTTACAACAAGTAAACGGGATTGAAAATAAGATTAGTAGAATTTTGGATTTAATTTATGTTGAATACTCTTCGAAGTTTTCAGTGCAACGCTGTGATGCTTTTGCATGTCCAGAAGATAACCATCACCCAACACTTGAATTATCTTTCGAATTTGTTCAAAACAACTTAGAACCAGTTTCTACACCGTTGAAGTCATTTTTTTGTTCAAGAATACAAATTTTGTTAAAATGAACCAACTCTTATCTGAAACTAGTTGGGACATGAACTTTGAAGATGTTGATGACTGTGTATCAATTTTCAATTGTACGCTCAGCAAAATCTTCGAGATATGTGTTCCAAAGAACATTAAAAAGAATTCGAATGAACTTGGTGCTGTATGGTTTACAAAAGAATTGAGGAAACTAAAAACTTCGAAAACTCGGGCATTTAAAACATATAAAAGAACTTTAAACCTTCAAGATTATTCAAAATATTCGCTTCTGAGACATAAATATCAAGTACTTAATAAAAAATGCTATGATGAATATTTGAACGATTTGAAATCCAAATCCTACTGAGATTTCCAATATGTTTGCTGACTTCTTCAAAACGACATATTCTGATAATACTTATGGCAACACATCGTATCCATATAACATCCCCACTTATAATTCCATTCTCAATCCTGTTATAGAATCTGATGATGTTTTACAACACCTAAAATCGTTGAAATATTCATATATTCATGGTCCAGATAATATTCCTAGCTGTATTTTGAAAGTTTGTGCAGAAAATTTATACATTCCACTTTCAAATATATTTAATGCCTCTATTGAAAGAGGTTATTTTCCGAATTCAGGGAAAGAGTCATACATTATTCCTCTTTATAAAAGTGGAACCAAATCATTCGTATCTAACTATAGAGGTATTGCTAAACTTAGCACAATACCAAAGTTATTTGAACAAGTTGTCACAAAGCAATTGGTTCACTCGGTCACAACTTTAATATCTCCTTCACAGCATGGTTTTCTGAGAGGTAGATCAACATCTACAAATTTATTGGAATTTTCTTCATTAACAATAAAGGGATTTTCAAAGAATCTTCAAACAGATGTCATATATACTGATTTTAGTAAAGCTTTTGATCAAGTTAATCATTATTTGTTGATTGAAAAGCTTAAAAGATACGGATTCCCAGATCTTCTTTTAAAATGGGTAGAATCGTATCTGACAAATCGGAAGCAACAGGTGTTATTCGAATCATCAACATCAAAAACTATAGATGTCAACTCTGGAGTTCCTCAAGGAAGTCACTTAGGTCCTATTCTGTTTAATCTTTTTATAAATGACCTTCCTTCTGTCATTAAACATTCGAATGTACTGTTGTATGCTGATGACGTTAAATTGTTTCTATCCTATGACATCTTAGATCAACATAAGTTGTTACAATCAGATCTGACCAGTATAGCTATCTGGTGTGATAATAACTTAATGGAACTGAACCTGAAAAAATGTAAATTTATGACATTTGCTAGAAGACACCAACTTTCATCGCTGTATCATATAAATAACTGTAATCTAGAAAAGGTTTTTTACTTTCGTGGACCTGGGTGTTACTATGGATCCAAAACTTCGCTTTCATCTACATATTGACTTATGTGTGAATAAGGCGAGGGGTGTTCTAGGTTTCATTAAAAGATGGTCAAAAGAATTTAATGACCCATTCGTTACCAAAAGTCTTTACATATCACTTGTAAGACCAATTTTGGAATATGCATCAGTCTTGTGGAATCCACAATACAACTGCCACTCTGATAGAATTGAATCGGTTCAAAAACAATTTTTATTATTTGCTTTAAGAAACCTTCGCTGGAATCCGAATCAGAACCTACCTCCATACGAAAATCGTTTAAAACTCTTGGACATCCCTACTCTAAAAAATAGAATAGAAGAAATAGCTTAATGTAACATTTTTGATTAAATTGATAAATGGCTCTCTGAATTCTACATTTTTGCTTCAAGAAATTGATTTTAATATCCCATCCCGTCGTTCCAGATCTTTCATTCCTTTGATATTAAGTATGTGCCGCTCTAATTACGCGCAGAATGAACCTTTTCGTTGTATTTGTAGCGATTTTAATAGCCTGTATTCTGTCTTTGACCTGTCAGATTCACTTAATAAAACTAAAACTTTTATTTTAAATGCACTTGATCACACTTAAGCCTTTGTTGCTCTTTGAGTTTTTGGACCGCTTAGGGTCTAACGAAATGACAGGGTTGCCATACTCCACAAAGATCGGCATTGTCGATTTTTTGAAAGTGTTGTATTTTTGTTGTATTTTATATTTATATTTCAGCAGAATTTTGTTTTTTACTGTATATTGTATGCAAATAAAACAAAATTTTTGGCTGAATTCACATTCGTTCCGTTACTGTTTACTTAACTGTTCTATTTGTATTTGATTTTTTATATTTCGTATAAAAAAACAAAATACTAAAATTAATATTTGTAATCTTTGTCGCGTAAATTAACTGTTTGGATTGTTTTGTCTTTGTATTTTTGTTAAGTCTAATATCGTAAAGTCGGCAAAAATTATATTTGATCAAATTCATATTCGTCGCATGAATTCTGATGCTTCATAATATTTTCTTTTAATTCTATTGTTTATTATCACGTTAATCTTATATTATGTTATGTTTGGAAGAATTCTCTCTTGCATTCATAACCTAATTCGCGTTTTATTAATATGCGTTTTATCAGCTGATGATTTTAATCTGTAGCTGAAACGAATTTCCAAATATGTTTACCCGC
>OX596012.1:33869431-33948374 GCA_951394025.1 Heteromyza rotundicornis
ACTTAACCTTCACCCTAAGAAGGGGCACGTGCCCCAAAATCACTCAGATCAAATTAAAGCAATTGGAACTAAATTGGCTAATCTCAAGGGCATCAAAGCTAAATCTTACATACAAAGTCCAAATATACAAAAGTATAATAAAACCCATATGGACATATGGAATTGAGCTCTGGGGCACTGCCTATCCCTCGAACGTGGAAAAACTCCAGAGAGAGCAATCTAAAATCCTGAGACAAATTGCCAGTGCCCCTTGGTATATAAAAAACAGTAACATCCACAGAGACCTGAATATACTGGAAGTAAAAGACGAAATCCCGAAATTTACCACGAAGTACAAGCAGAAGTTCATGTTTCACCCAAACATTCTAGCTAGAAACCTGCTAAGACCGCTGAATCCCTCACGTCTTAAGCGAAACTAATTTATTCTTTAAGTGAAATTTTGAAATCCTTTCTGAAATCTTATTGTTAGATCTAAAATAACTTATTTAGATGATTCAATAAATAAATTGTTAAATAAAAAAAAAAAATTTACAGCAAATCAACTGTACAGCAAATATAAGTTATTCAAAATGCAAAATATGGAAATTATGCAATAATCCCTACATTTTGGATTCTTAGGTTTTTATATAGGAAACGACAATTACATTTTGGTATTATTCATTTTGCTGTAAACTAGTGATATACTAACTCAATAATACGTACTGATGCTGTTACGCCTATTGTGACAGATATGTTCCTCTGTTGTCTAGTCTTGGTTTTGTAACGGTCGAGCAACTTCCTTCCAACCCAAACAGGTATACCTAAAAAGAAATACAATTTATAAATTAAAAATACAGTTAATCTCATTGTTTAAAATAGTGAACGACTGAAACCGTTTAATTTTTTCGGTCAAAAACAAAATGCCGAAATCTTTTTTTTTTAATTTTGTAAAAATTATTAGAGAGCGTAACGAAATCCTCAATTTTAAAAGTCCCAAATCTAAAAAAAAAAACCCGAGTTTCAAAATCTTTAGTTTCAAAAGCTCCAGTTTTAAAAGCCCCAGTTTCAAAAGCCCCAGGGTACAAAATCCCTTAGGGGGAGACCCCTTAGGAGTTAGCCAAAAATGAACCAAAATGTATTTTTTGTATTTTTCTGGATCTAAAAATGGATTTTTTTTGCCCAACAATGTTAGCCCGTTTTGTCCTGTTGTTTTCTCCATTAAGTCTTGGGCGGATAAAGTTTAGCGGTCACGCCCAAGGTTTTTAGGACAAAAGAAAACGTATTTCGAGAAAAAGTTGCAATAACGGCCAGTCTTAAGACGGATATTGCACAAAAAGCTTTCCAAAAACTCATAATGGAGCATTCATATAACGTTCTCTGAACGTTTTAGGTACTGATGTGCTTTGGAATATGGGACAAACCTCTGCCAAGCATTTGTTGCCAACTACAGAAGTCAGAGCAACACGATCTGAATGCAATCATGTCACAGATTAGACAGCTGTACGCACCGATTCTCACCAAAATTTATATATGTGTTCTAGGGGTCGTGAGTCGTGACATAGGATAGGTTTTGACACGCCCACTTTTACCGCCCACAAGTTAGTAAAAACTGCTATATCTCAGACGTTTTTGATCACAAGAAAATGAAATTTGCCATGAACATACTATTAGACCCCAGCCATAATCTGGGCTACAAATGGTCGGGATTAGACAATGGGGCGTGGCACCGCCCATACAAGTCAATATTTGAAAGTGATGTAATAGTGCTCCCACAACTCTAAGCTAAATGCAACTCTAAGCTAAATTCAACTCTAAGCTAAATGCAACATATCGGTGTAATTGGACAAAGGGACGTGGCACCGCCCATACAAACCAATATTTAAAATTGCAGTAACTGGCCTCTCATTTAATTTTAGCAAATGGTTTCATGGTTTCAACTCTAAGCTAAATGCAACATATCGGCGTAATAAGGCAAAGGGGCGTGGTACCGCCCATACAAACCAATATTTCAAATTGCTGTAACTGGCCTCTCATTTAATGCTTTCCAACAAAATTTGGCAAATGGTTTCATGTTTTCAACTCTAAGCTAAATGCAACATATCGGCGTAATTGGACAAAGGGGCGTGGCACCCCCCATACAATTCAATACTTCAAAGTGCCATTCTTGGGCTCCCATTGAATATTCTTAAACGGGAAATGGTTATATGTCTTCAATGCAACATATTGGAAATGGACAGCGGGGCGTGGCACTTCCCATACAATTCAATATTTTTAAAAATGTTATACTTGGGCTCCCAATGACCATTTTTCAATGGGACATGGTTATATGCTTTCAATTCTAAGTTCAATGTTACATAAGGTCGGAATTGGACAGCGGAGCGTGGCACTTTTCTTACAATTCAATATTTCAAAATGCCACATTTGGGCTTCCAATAAAAATATTTGATAATTCTTTTAATTCATTTATTATGACCAAAGGCAAAAACAACTTTTTTAGGGCCAGCAAAGCGGACCGGGCCCTGCAAGTTTACTTATAAATATCAGTCGTAGTAATAATTCAATTCATTAATAAACTTACAGCTACCAATAAAATTATATTTTTTTAACTCAGGTAACATCGTAGTTGTTAACTGGCGCAGTCCCGCGGAGTGGTTTACGGTGCGTACGGTGGTGACTGTTAATACTATGAGGGAATATCACAGTTTAGTGTAGTGCAAGGATAAAAATAGTCTATGATGGAATATCACAGTTCAAGGACATTGTGAAGGAATATAACAATAATATAAAATAAATATTTCACAAAACAGCATTCAAATCGGTGTGCACTTTGAAACGACTTTATCAAAAAACAGGGCTGGCACGACAATAACATTTTTTTAAAGAAAAATAAAACAGAGTAAATAACAAGTTTTTTAAAATATAACACTTTAACCGACTAAAAAGCAGAAAATAAATTCCCTTCAAATTAATTTCCGCAATTTCGATTTAAAATTAAGGGTTTTTGGCTGGTTTGTTCCTAATGTCAGATTTTGAAGTGGCCAAAAAACCCTTAATTTTAAATCGAAATTGCGGAAATTAATTTAAAGGGAATTTATTTTCTGCTTTTTAGTCGTTTAAAGGGTTATATTTTAAAAAAACTTGTTTTTTACTCTTTTTCATTTTCCCCTTTTCTTTTTTTTAAATTTTGTATTCTTTTTTTAAAAAAAATTTCCTTCCCTTGTTTTTCCCCCGAATGCGAACCTACGTACAAAATTCCTGTAGTTTAAAAAATACGAACGTTAGTCCCTCCCAAACTTTAAAAAGGCTCCATCCCCTCCCCTTTATCCCCACACCCCCCATCAAAGGGTGTAAAATTTTATTTTGCCAATAAGAACCCACCTACCAAATTTCATCATTGTAGCTCGAAGGAATCCCAAAATTTAATCTCATCTCTATCTCATGTGGAAGTGTATGAAAAAGCTCGCCGTAGATTTGAGGATATATATACCGACATATATATATATATTTAGTCAAGCCAAAGCAAGTTAATATAAGGATTATAAAAAAGGAAAAAAACCAAACCAAATAAAAACAGTTTGAAAAGCAAAAAAAAAAGGACAAATAAAACCAACAGTTTCCACAAGAAAATACCAAACAAATAAAAACAGTTAAATATTTAATAAAAATCACCTAACAAGTAACAGTATACACAGAAAAAAATGGTCGGTAAAATTAACTGAAAAAAGTGGTTGACGTACAGAATTTCAAAATGTATGAAAATCGTAATTTTTTTAACCGAGCTGGTAGGTAGATTTAATTGACAAAAAATTGTAAGAAAAAAAAATAGTTGAAATAACCGAAAAAATTGTTGTTTTACAGAAATTGTATGTTCTTTTACCGCAATTGGTGGTTAAATTTGAATTCTCACCAACTTGTGCAATTTACCATTCGCGCATCTTCAGTTGAATCGTTGGGATTCAAAGAAACTAGAATTCCCAATCGTATTATGAATGTACCTTATAGAGGCAGCTTGAGCAGAGCCAAACAGAATTTTTTTGCTTGTAATACTGCATTTGTAATACTAATTTTGGACAATAAGAGGTTGAGTCAGTTATGCGCTCAAACTAATATTTATTTTTTTAAACATGCAATCTTGCATTTTCGAAATTTTTTTTTGTGTTTAATATGTACAGCTTTCCAAAAACTCATAATGGAGCATTCATATAACGTTCTCTGAACGTTTTAGGTACTGATGTGCTTTGGAATATGGGACAAACCTCTGCCAAGCATTTGTTGCCAACTACAGAAGTCAGAGCAACACGATCTGAATGCAATCATGTCACAGATTAGACAGCTGTACGCACCGATTCTCACCAAAATTTATATATGTGTTCTAGGGGTCGTGAGTCGTGACATAGGATAGGTTTTGACACGCCCACTTTTACCGCCCACAAGTTAGTAAAAACTGCTATATCTCAGACGTTTTTGATCACAAGAAAATGAAATTTGCCATGAACATACTATTAGACCCCAGCCATAATCTGGGCTACAAATGGTCGGGATTAGACAATGGGGCGTGGCACCGCCCATACAAGTCAATATTTGAAAGTGATGTAATAGTGCTCCCACAACTCTAAGCTAAATGCAACTCTAAGCTAAATTCAACTCTAAGCTAAATGCAACATATCGGTGTAATTGGACAAAGGGACGTGGCACCGCCCATACAAACCAATATTTAAAATTGCAGTAACTGGCCTCTCATTTAATTTTAGCAAATGGTTTCATGGTTTCAACTCTAAGCTAAATGCAACATATCGGCGTAATAAGGCAAAGGGGCGTGGTACCGCCCATACAAACCAATATTTCAAATTGCTGTAACTGGCCTCTCATTTAATGCTTTCCAACAAAATTTGGCAAATGGTTTCATGTTTTCAACTCTAAGCTAAATGCAACATATCGGCGTAATTGGACAAAGGGGCGTGGCACCCCCCATACAATTCAATACTTCAAAGTGCCATTCTTGGGCTCCCATTGAATATTCTTAAACGGGAAATGGTTATATGTCTTCAATGCAACATATTGGAAATGGACAGCGGGGCGTGGCACTTCCCATACAATTCAATATTTTTAAAAATGTTATACTTGGGCTCCCAATGACCATTTTTCAATGGGACATGGTTATATGCTTTCAATTCTAAGTTCAATGTTACATAAGGTCGGAATTGGACAGCGGAGCGTGGCACTTTTCTTACAATTCAATATTTCAAAATGCCACATTTGGGCTTCCAATAAAAATATTTGATAATTCTTTTAATTCATTTATTATGACCAAAGGCAAAAACAACTTTTTTAGGGCCAGCAAAGCGGACCGGGCCCTGCAAGTTTACTTATAAATATCAGTCGTAGTAATAATTCAATTCATTAATAAACTTACAGCTACCAATAAAATTATATTTTTTTAACTCAGGTAACATCGTAGTTGTTAACTGGCGCAGTCCCGCGGAGTGGTTTACGGTGCGTACGGTGGTGACTGTTAATACTATGAGGGAATATCACAGTTTAGTGTAGTGCAAGGATAAAAATAGTCTATGATGGAATATCACAGTTCAAGGACATTGTGAAGGAATATAACAATAATATAAAATAAATATTTCACAAAACAGCATTCAAATCGGTGTGCACTTTGAAACGACTTTATCAAAAAACAGGGCTGGCACGACAATAACATTTTTTTAAAGAAAAATAAAACAGAGTAAATAACAAGTTTTTTAAAATATAACACTTTAACCGACTAAAAAGCAGAAAATAAATTCCCTTCAAATTAATTTCCGCAATTTCGATTTAAAATTAAGGGTTTTTGGCTGGTTTGTTCCTAATGTCAGATTTTGAAGTGGCCAAAAAACCCTTAATTTTAAATCGAAATTGCGGAAATTAATTTAAAGGGAATTTATTTTCTGCTTTTTAGTCGTTTAAAGGGTTATATTTTAAAAAAACTTGTTTTTTACTCTTTTTCATTTTCCCCTTTTCTTTTTTTTAAATTTTGTATTCTTTTTTTAAAAAAAATTTCCTTCCCTTGTTTTTCCCCCGAATGCGAACCTACGTACAAAATTCCTGTAGTTTAAAAAATACGAACGTTAGTCCCTCCCAAACTTTAAAAAGGCTCCATCCCCTCCCCTTTATCCCCACACCCCCCATCAAAGGGTGTAAAATTTTATTTTGCCAATAAGAACCCACCTACCAAATTTCATCATTGTAGCTCGAAGGAATCCCAAAATTTAATCTCATCTCTATCTCATGTGGAAGTGTATGAAAAAGCTCGCCGTAGATTTGAGGATATATATACCGACATATATATATATATTTAGTCAAGCCAAAGCAAGTTAATATAAGGATTATAAAAAAGGAAAAAAACCAAACCAAATAAAAACAGTTTGAAAAGCAAAAAAAAAAGGACAAATAAAACCAACAGTTTCCACAAGAAAATACCAAACAAATAAAAACAGTTAAATATTTAATAAAAATCACCTAACAAGTAACAGTATACACAGAAAAAAATGGTAGGTAAAATTAACTGAAAAAAGTGGTTGACGTACAGAATTTCAAAATGTATGAAAATCGTAATTTTTTTAACCGAGCTGGTAGGTAGATTTAATTGACAAAAAATTGTAAGAAAAAAAAATAGTTGAAATAACCGAAAAAATTGTTGTTTTACAGAAATTGTATGTTCTTTTACCGCAATTGGTGGTTAAATTTGAATTCTCACCAACTTGTGCAATTTACCATTCGCGCATCTTCAGTTGAATCGTTGGGATTCAAAGAAACTAGAATTCCCAATCGTATTATGAATGTACCTTATAGAGGCAGCTTGAGCAGAGCCAAACAGAATTTTTTTGCTTGTAATACTGCATTTGTAATACTAATTTTGGACAATAAGAGGTTGAGTCAGTTATGCGCTCAAACTAATATTTATTTTTTTAAACATGCAATCTTGCATTTTCGAAATTTTTTTTTGTGTTTAATATGTACAGCTTTCCAAAAACTCATAATGGAGCATTCATATAACGTTCTCTGAACGTTTTAGGTACTGATGTGCTTTGGAATATGGGACAAACCTCTGCCAAGCATTTGTTGCCAACTACAGAAGTCAGAGCAACACGATCTGAATGCAATCATGTCACAGATTAGACAGCTGTACGCACCGATTCTCACCAAAATTTATATATGTGTTCTAGGGGTCGTGAGTCGTGACATAGGATAGGTTTTGACACGCCCACTTTTACCGCCCACAAGTTAGTAAAAACTGCTATATCTCAGACGTTTTTGATCACAAGAAAATGAAATTTGCCATGAACATACTATTAGACCCCAGCCATAATCTGGGCTACAAATGGTCGGGATTAGACAATGGGGCGTGGCACCGCCCATACAAGTCAATATTTGAAAGTGATGTAATAGTGCTCCCACAACTCTAAGCTAAATGCAACTCTAAGCTAAATTCAACTCTAAGCTAAATGCAACATATCGGTGTAATTGGACAAAGGGACGTGGCACCGCCCATACAAACCAATATTTAAAATTGCAGTAACTGGCCTCTCATTTAATTTTAGCAAATGGTTTCATGGTTTCAACTCTAAGCTAAATGCAACATATCGGCGTAATAAGGCAAAGGGGCGTGGTACCGCCCATACAAACCAATATTTCAAATTGCTGTAACTGGCCTCTCATTTAATGCTTTCCAACAAAATTTGGCAAATGGTTTCATGTTTTCAGCTCTAAGCTAAATGCAACATATCGGCGTAATTGGACAAAGGGGCGTGGCACCCCCCATACAATTCAATACTTCAAAGTGCCATTCTTGGGCTCCCATTGAATATTCTTAAACGGGAAATGGTTATATGTCTTCAATGCAACATATTGGAAATGGACAGCGGGGCGTGGCACTTCCCATACAATTCAATATTTTTAAAAATGTTATACTTGGGCTCCCAATGACCATTTTTCAATGGGACATGGTTATATGCTTTCAATTCTAAGTTCAATGTTACATAAGGTCGGAATTGGACAGCGGAGCGTGGCACTTTTCTTACAATTCAATATTTCAAAATGCCACATTTGGGCTTCCAATAAAAATATTTGATAATTCTTTTAATTCATTTATTATGACCAAAGGCAAAAACAACTTTTTTAGGGCCAGCAAAGCGGACCGGGCCCTGCAAGTTTACTTATAAATATCAGTCGTAGTAATAATTCAATTCATTAATAAACTTACAGCTACCAATAAAATTATATTTTTTTAACTCAGGTAACATCGTAGTTGTTAACTGGCGCAGTCCCGCGGAGTGGTTTACGGTGCGTACGGTGGTGACTGTTAATACTATGAGGGAATATCACAGTTTAGTGTAGTGCAAGGATAAAAATAGTCTATGATGGAATATCACAGTTCAAGGACATTGTGAAGGAATATAACAATAATATAAAATAAATATTTCACAAAACAGCATTCAAATCGGTGTGCACTTTGAAACGACTTTATCAAAAAACAGGGCTGGCACGACAATAACATTTTTTTAAAGAAAAATAAAACAGAGTAAATAACAAGTTTTTTAAAATATAACACTTTAACCGACTAAAAAGCAGAAAATAAATTCCCTTCAAATTAATTTCCGCAATTTCGATTTAAAATTAAGGGTTTTTGGCTGGTTTGTTCCTAATGTCAGATTTTGAAGTGGCCAAAAAACCCTTAATTTTAAATCGAAATTGCGGAAATTAATTTAAAGGGAATTTATTTTCTGCTTTTTAGTCGTTTAAAGGGTTATATTTTAAAAAAACTTGTTTTTTACTCTTTTTCATTTTCCCCTTTTCTTTTTTTTAAATTTTGTATTCTTTTTTTAAAAAAAATTTCCTTCCCTTGTTTTTCCCCCGAATGCGAACCTACGTACAAAATTCCTGTAGTTTAAAAAATACGAACGTTAGTCCCTCCCAAACTTTAAAAAGGCTCCATCCCCTCCCCTTTATCCCCACACCCCCCATCAAAGGGTGTAAAATTTTATTTTGCCAATAAGAACCCACCTACCAAATTTCATCATTGTAGCTCGAAGGAATCCCAAAATTTAATCTCATCTCTATCTCATGTGGAAGTGTATGAAAAAGCTCGCCGTAGATTTGAGGATATATATACCGACATATATATATATATTTAGTCAAGCCAAAGCAAGTTAATATAAGGATTATAAAAAAGGAAAAAAACCAAACCAAATAAAAACAGTTTGAAAAGCAAAAAAAAAAGGACAAATAAAACCAACAGTTTCCACAAGAAAATACCAAACAAATAAAAACAGTTAAATATTTAATAAAAATCACCTAACAAGTAACAGTATACACAGAAAAAAATGGTCGGTAAAATTAACTGAAAAAAGTGGTTGACGTACAGAATTTCAAAATGTATGAAAATCGTAATTTTTTTAACCGAGCTGGTAGGTAGATTTAATTGACAAAAAATTGTAAGAAAAAAAAATAGTTGAAATAACCGAAAAAATTGTTGTTTTACAGAAATTGTATGTTCTTTTACCGCAATTGGTGGTTAAATTTGAATTCTCACCAACTTGTGCAATTTACCATTCGCGCATCTTCAGTTGAATCGTTGGGATTCAAAGAAACTAGAATTCCCAATCGTATTATGAATGTACCTTATAGAGGCAGCTTGAGCAGAGCCAAACAGAATTTTTTTGCTTGTAATACTGCATTTGTAATACTAATTTTGGACAATAAGAGGTTGAGTCAGTTATGCGCTCAAACTAATATTTATTTTTTTAAACATGCAATCTTGCATTTTCGAAATTTTTTTTTGTGTTTAATATGTACAGCTTTCCAAAAACTCATAATGGAGCATTCATATAACGTTCTCTGAACGTTTTAGGTACTGATGTGCTTTGGAATATGGGACAAACCTCTGCCAAGCATTTGTTGCCAACTACAGAAGTCAGAGCAACACGATCTGAATGCAATCATGTCACAGATTAGACAGCTGTACGCACCGATTCTCACCAAAATTTATATATGTGTTCTAGGGGTCGTGAGTCGTGACATAGGATAGGTTTTGACACGCCCACTTTTACCGCCCACAAGTTAGTAAAAACTGCTATATCTCAGACGTTTTTGATCACAAGAAAATGAAATTTGCCATGAACATACTATTAGACCCCAGCCATAATCTGGGCTACAAATGGTCGGGATTAGACAATGGGGCGTGGCACCGCCCATACAAGTCAATATTTGAAAGTGATGTAATAGTGCTCCCACAACTCTAAGCTAAATGCAACTCTAAGCTAAATTCAACTCTAAGCTAAATGCAACATATCGGTGTAATTGGACAAAGGGACGTGGCACCGCCCATACAAACCAATATTTAAAATTGCAGTAACTGGCCTCTCATTTAATTTTAGCAAATGGTTTCATGGTTTCAACTCTAAGCTAAATGCAACATATCGGCGTAATAAGGCAAAGGGGCGTGGTACCGCCCATACAAACCAATATTTCAAATTGCTGTAACTGGCCTCTCATTTAATGCTTTCCAACAAAATTTGGCAAATGGTTTCATGTTTTCAACTCTAAGCTAAATGCAACATATCGGCGTAATTGGACAAAGGGGCGTGGCACCCCCCATACAATTCAATACTTCAAAGTGCCATTCTTGGGCTCCCATTGAATATTCTTAAACGGGAAATGGTTATATGTCTTCAATGCAACATATTGGAAATGGACAGCGGGGCGTGGCACTTCCCATACAATTCAATATTTTTAAAAATGTTATACTTGGGCTCCCAATGACCATTTTTCAATGGGACATGGTTATATGCTTTCAATTCTAAGTTCAATGTTACATAAGGTCGGAATTGGACAGCGGAGCGTGGCACTTTTCTTACAATTCAATATTTCAAAATGCCACATTTGGGCTTCCAATAAAAATATTTGATAATTCTTTTAATTCATTTATTATGACCAAAGGCAAAAACAACTTTTTTAGGGCCAGCAAAGCGGACCGGGCCCTGCAAGTTTACTTATAAATATCAGTCGTAGTAATAATTCAATTCATTAATAAACTTACAGCTACCAATAAAATTATATTTTTTTAACTCAGGTAACATCGTAGTTGTTAACTGGCGCAGTCCCGCGGAGTGGTTTACGGTGCGTACGGTGGTGACTGTTAATACTATGAGGGAATATCACAGTTTAGTGTAGTGCAAGGATAAAAATAGTCTATGATGGAATATCACAGTTCAAGGACATTGTGAAGGAATATAACAATAATATAAAATAAATATTTCACAAAACAGCATTCAAATCGGTGTGCACTTTGAAACGACTTTATCAAAAAACAGGGCTGGCACGACAATAACATTTTTTTAAAGAAAAATAAAACAGAGTAAATAACAAGTTTTTTAAAATATAACACTTTAACCGACTAAAAAGCAGAAAATAAATTCCCTTCAAATTAATTTCCGCAATTTCGATTTAAAATTAAGGGTTTTTGGCTGGTTTGTTCCTAATGTCAGATTTTGAAGTGGCCAAAAAACCCTTAATTTTAAATCGAAATTGCGGAAATTAATTTAAAGGGAATTTATTTTCTGCTTTTTAGTCGTTTAAAGGGTTATATTTTAAAAAAACTTGTTTTTTACTCTTTTTCATTTTCCCCTTTTCTTTTTTTTAAATTTTGTATTCTTTTTTTAAAAAAAATTTCCTTCCCTTGTTTTTCCCCCGAATGCGAACCTACGTACAAAATTCCTGTAGTTTAAAAAATACGAACGTTAGTCCCTCCCAAACTTTAAAAAGGCTCCATCCCCTCCCCTTTATCCCCACACCCCCCATCAAAGGGTGTAAAATTTTATTTTGCCAATAAGAACCCACCTACCAAATTTCATCATTGTAGCTCGAAGGAATCCCAAAATTTAATCTCATCTCTATCTCATGTGGAAGTGTATGAAAAAGCTCGCCGTAGATTTGAGGATATATATACCGACATATATATATATATTTAGTCAAGCCAAAGCAAGTTAATATAAGGATTATAAAAAAGGAAAAAAATCAATCCAAATAAAAACAGTTTGAAAAGCAAAAAAAAAAGGACAAATAAAACCAACAGTTTCCACAAGAAAATACCAAACAAATAAAAACAGTTAAATATTTAATAAAAATCACCTAACAAGTAACAGTATACACAGAAAAAAATGGTCGGTAAAATTAACTGAAAAAAGTGGTTGACGTACAGAATTTCAAAATGTATGAAAATCGTAATTTTTTTAACCGAGCTGGTAGGTAGATTTAATTGACAAAAAATTGTAAGAAAAAAAAATAGTTGAAATAACCGAAAAAATTGTTGTTTTACAGAAATTGTATGTTCTTTTACCGCAATTGGTGGTTAAATTTGAATTCTCACCAACTTGTGCAATTTACCATTCGCGCATCTTCAGTTGAATCGTTGGGATTCAAAGAAACTAGAATTCCCAATCGTATTATGAATGTACCTTATAGAGGCAGCTTGAGCAGAGCCAAACAGAATTTTTTTGCTTGTAATACTGCATTTGTAATACTAATTTTGGACAATAAGAGGTTGAGTCAGTTATGCGCTCAAACTAATATTTATTTTTTTAAACATGCAATCTTGCATTTTCGAAATTTTTTTTTGTGTAGGATAGGTTTTGACACGCCCACTTTTACCGCCCACAAGTTAGTAAAAACTGCTATATCTCAGACGTTTTTGATCACAAGAAAATGAAATTTGCCATGAACATACTATTAGACCCCAGCCATAATCTGGGCTACAAATGGTCGGGATTAGACAATGGGGCGTGGCACCGCCCATACAAGTCAATATTTGAAAGTGATGTAATAGTGCTCCCACAACTCTAAGCTAAATGCAACTCTAAGCTAAATTCAACTCTAAGCTAAATGCAACATATCGGTGTAATTGGACAAAGGGACGTGGCACCGCCCATACAAACCAATATTTAAAATTGCAGTAACTGGCCTCTCATTTAATTTTAGCAAATGGTTTCATGGTTTCAACTCTAAGCTAAATGCAACATATCGGCGTAATAAGGCAAAGGGGCGTGGTACCGCCCATACAAACCAATATTTCAAATTGCTGTAACTGGCCTCTCATTTAATGCTTTCCAACAAAATTTGGCAAATGGTTTCATGTTTTCAACTCTAAGCTAAATGCAACATATCGGCGTAATTGGACAAAGGGGCGTGGCACCCCCCATACAATTCAATACTTCAAAGTGCCATTCTTGGGCTCCCATTGAATATTCTTAAACGGGAAATGGTTATATGTCTTCAATGCAACATATTGGAAATGGACAGCGGGGCGTGGCACTTCCCATACAATTCAATATTTTTAAAAATGTTATACTTGGGCTCCCAATGACCATTTTTCAATGGGACATGGTTATATGCTTTCAATTCTAAGTTCAATGTTACATAAGGTCGGAATTGGACAGCGGAGCGTGGCACTTTTCTTACAATTCAATATTTCAAAATGCCACATTTGGGCTTCCAATAAAAATATTTGATAATTCTTTTAATTCATTTATTATGACCAAAGGCAAAAACAACTTTTTTAGGGCCAGCAAAGCGGACCGGGCCCTGCAAGTTTACTTATAAATATCAGTCGTAGTAATAATTCAATTCATTAATAAACTTACAGCTACCAATAAAATTATATTTTTTTATCTCAGGTAACATCGTAGTTGTTAACTGGCGCAGTCCCGCGGAGTGGTTTACGGTGCGTACGGTGGTGACTGTTAATACTATGAGGGAATATCACAGTTTAGTGTAGTGCAAGGATAAAAATAGTCTATGATGGAATATCACAGTTCAAGGACATTGTGAAGGAATATAACAATAATATAAAATAAATATTTCACAAAACAGCATTCAAATCGGTGTGCACTTTGAAACGACTTTATCAAAAAACAGGGCTGGCACGACAATAACATTTTTTTAAAGAAAAATAAAACAGAGTAAATAACAAGTTTTTTAAAATATAACACTTTAACCGACTAAAAAGCAGAAAATAAATTCCCTTCAAATTAATTTCCGCAATTTCGATTTAAAATTAAGGGTTTTTGGCTGGTTTGTTCCTAATGTCAGATTTTGAAGTGGCCAAAAAACCCTTAATTTTAAATCGAAATTGCGGAAATTAATTTAAAGGGAATTTATTTTCTGCTTTTTAGTCGTTTAAAGGGTTATATTTTAAAAAAACTTGTTTTTTACTCTTTTTCATTTTCCCCTTTTCTTTTTTTTAAATTTTGTATTCTTTTTTTAAAAAAAATTTCCTTCCCTTGTTTTTCCCCCGAATGCGAACCTACGTACAAAATTCCTGTAGTTTAAAAAATACGAACGTTAGTCCCTCCCAAACTTTAAAAAGGCTCCATCCCCTCCCCTTTATCCCCACACCCCCCATCAAAGGGTGTAAAATTTTATTTTGCCAATAAGAACCCACCTACCAAATTTCATCATTGTAGCTCGAAGGAATCCCAAAATTTAATCTCATCTCTATCTCATGTGGAAGTGTATGAAAAAGCTCGCCGTAGATTTGAGGATATATATACCGACATATATATATATATTTAGTCAAGCCAAAGCAAGTTAATATAAGGATTATAAAAAAGGAAAAAAATCAATCCAAATAAAAACAGTTTGAAAAGCAAAAAAAAAAGGACAAATAAAACCAACAGTTTCCACAAGAAAATACCAAACAAATAAAAACAGTTAAATATTTAATAAAAATCACCTAACAAGTAACAGTATACACAGAAAAAAATGGTCGGTAAAATTAACTGAAAAAAGTGGTTGACGTACAGAATTTCAAAATGTATGAAAATCGTAATTTTTTTAACCGAGCTGGTAGGTAGATTTAATTGACAAAAAATTGTAAGAAAAAAAAATAGTTGAAATAACCGAAAAAATTGTTGTTTTACAGAAATTGTATGTTCTTTTACCGCAATTGGTGGTTAAATTTGAATTCTCACCAACTTGTGCAATTTACCATTCGCGCATCTTCAGTTGAATCGTTGGGATTCAAAGAAACTAGAATTCCCAATCGTATTATGAATGTACCTTATAGAGGCAGCTTGAGCAGAGCCAAACAGAATTTTTTTGCTTGTAATACTGCATTTGTAATACTAATTTTGGACAATAAGAGGTTGAGTCAGTTATGCGCTCAAACTAATATTTATTTTTTTAAACATGCAATCTTGCATTTTCGAAATTTTTTTTTGTGTAGGATAGGTTTTGACACGCCCACTTTTACCGCCCACAAGTTAGTAAAAACTGCTATATCTCAGACGTTTTTGATCACAAGAAAATGAAATTTGCCATGAACATACTATTAGACCCCAGCCATAATCTGGGCTACAAATGGTCGGGATTAGACAATGGGGCGTGGCACCGCCCATACAAGTCAATATTTGAAAGTGATGTAATAGTGCTCCCACAACTCTAAGCTAAATGCAACTCTAAGCTAAATTCAACTCTAAGCTAAATGCAACATATCGGTGTAATTGGACAAAGGGACGTGGCACCGCCCATACAAACCAATATTTAAAATTGCAGTAACTGGCCTCTCATTTAATTTTAGCAAATGGTTTCATGGTTTCAACTCTAAGCTAAATGCAACATATCGGCGTAATAAGGCAAAGGGGCGTGGTACCGCCCATACAAACCAATATTTCAAATTGCTGTAACTGGCCTCTCATTTAATGCTTTCCAACAAAATTTGGCAAATGGTTTCATGTTTTCAACTCTAAGCTAAATGCAACATATCGGCGTAATTGGACAAAGGGGCGTGGCACCCCCCATACAATTCAATACTTCAAAGTGCCATTCTTGGGCTCCCATTGAATATTCTTAAACGGGAAATGGTTATATGTCTTCAATGCAACATATTGGAAATGGACAGCGGGGCGTGGCACTTCCCATACAATTCAATATTTTTAAAAATGTTATACTTGGGCTCCCAATGACCATTTTTCAATGGGACATGGTTATATGCTTTCAATTCTAAGTTCAATGTTACATAAGGTCGGAATTGGACAGCGGAGCGTGGCACTTTTCTTACAATTCAATATTTCAAAATGCCACATTTGGGCTTCCAATAAAAATATTTGATAATTCTTTTAATTCATTTATTATGACCAAAGGCAAAAACAACTTTTTTAGGGCCAGCAAAGCGGACCGGGCCCTGCAAGTTTACTTATAAATATCAGTCGTAGTAATAATTCAATTCATTAATAAACTTACAGCTACCAATAAAATTATATTTTTTTAACTCAGGTAACATCGTAGTTGTTAACTGGCGCAGTCCCGCGGAGTGGTTTACGGTGCGTACGGTGGTGACTGTTAATACTATGAGGGAATATCACAGTTTAGTGTAGTGCAAGGATAAAAATAGTCTATGATGGAATATCACAGTTCAAGGACATTGTGAAGGAATATAACAATAATATAAAATAAATATTTCACAAAACAGCATTCAAATCGGTGTGCACTTTGAAACGACTTTATCAAAAAACAGGGCTGGCACGACAATAACATTTTTTTAAAGAAAAATAAAACAGAGTAAATAACAAGTTTTTTAAAATATAACACTTTAACCGACTAAAAAGCAGAAAATAAATTCCCTTCAAATTAATTTCCGCAATTTCGATTTAAAATTAAGGGTTTTTGGCTGGTTTGTTCCTAATGTCAGATTTTGAAGTGGCCAAAAAACCCTTAATTTTAAATCGAAATTGCGGAAATTAATTTAAAGGGAATTTATTTTCTGCTTTTTAGTCGTTTAAAGGGTTATATTTTAAAAAAACTTGTTTTTTACTCTTTTTCATTTTCCCCTTTTCTTTTTTTTAAATTTTGTATTCTTTTTTTAAAAAAAATTTCCTTCCCTTGTTTTTCCCCCGAATGCGAACCTACGTACAAAATTCCTGTAGTTTAAAAAATACGAACGTTAGTCCCTCCCAAACTTTAAAAAGGCTCCATCCCCTCCCCTTTATCCCCACACCCCCCATCAAAGGGTGTAAAATTTTATTTTGCCAATAAGAACCCACCTACCAAATTTCATCATTGTAGCTCGAAGGAATCCCAAAATTTAATCTCATCTCTATCTCATGTGGAAGTGTATGAAAAAGCTCGCCGTAGATTTGAGGATATATATACCGACATATATATATATATTTAGTCAAGCCAAAGCAAGTTAATATAAGGATTATAAAAAAGGAAAAAAACCAAACCAAATAAAAACAGTTTGAAAAGCAAAAAAAAAAGGACAAATAAAACCAACAGTTTCCACAAGAAAATACCAAACAAATAAAAACAGTTAAATATTTAATAAAAATCACCTAACAAGTAACAGTATACACAGAAAAAAATGGTCGGTAAAATTAACTGAAAAAAGTGGTTGACGTACAGAATTTCAAAATGTATGAAAATCGTAATTTTTTTAACCGAGCTGGTAGGTAGATTTAATTGACAAAAAATTGTAAGAAAAAAAAATAGTCGAAATAACCGAAAAAATTGTTGTTTTACAGAAATTGTATGTTCTTTTACCGCAATTGGTGGTTAAATTTGAATTCTCACCAACTTGTGCAATTTACCATTCGCGCATCTTCAGTTGAATCGTTGGGATTCAAAGAAACTAGAATTCCCAATCGTATTATGAATGTACCTTATAGAGGCAGCTTGAGCAGAGCCAAACAGAATTTTTTTGCTTGTAATACTGCATTTGTAATACTAATTTTGGACAATAAGAGGTTGAGTCAGTTATGCGCTCAAACTAATATTTATTTTTTTAAACATGCAATCTTGCATTTTCGAAATTTTTTTTTGTGTTTAATATGTACAGCTTTCCAAAAACTCATAATGGAGCATTCATATAACGTTCTCTGAACGTTTTAGGTACTGATGTGCTTTGGAATATGGGACAAACCTCTGCCAAGCATTTGTTGCCAACTACAGAAGTCAGAGCAACACGATCTGAATGCAATCATGTCACAGATTAGACAGCTGTACGCACCGATTCTCACCAAAATTTATATATGTGTTCTAGGGGTCGTGAGTCGTGACATAGGATAGGTTTTGACACGCCCACTTTTACCGCCCACAAGTTAGTAAAAACTGCTATATCTCAGACGTTTTTGATCACAAGAAAATGAAATTTGCCATGAACATACTATTAGACCCCAGCCATAATCTGGGCTACAAATGGTCGGGATTAGACAATGGGGCGTGGCACCGCCCATACAAGTCAATATTTGAAAGTGATGTAATAGTGCTCCCACAACTCTAAGCTAAATGCAACTCTAAGCTAAATTCAACTCTAAGCTAAATGCAACATATCGGTGTAATTGGACAAAGGGACGTGGCACCGCCCATACAAACCAATATTTAAAATTGCAGTAACTGGCCTCTCATTTAATTTTAGCAAATGGTTTCATGGTTTCAACTCTAAGCTAAATGCAACATATCGGCGTAATAAGGCAAAGGGGCGTGGTACCGCCCATACAAACCAATATTTCAAATTGCTGTAACTGGCCTCTCATTTAATGCTTTCCAACAAAATTTGGCAAATGGTTTCATGTTTTCAACTCTAAGCTAAATGCAACATATCGGCGTAATTGGACAAAGGGGCGTGGCACCCCCCATACAATTCAATACTTCAAAGTGCCATTCTTGGGCTCCCATTGAATATTCTTAAACGGGAAATGGTTATATGTCTTCAATGCAACATATTGGAAATGGACAGCGGGGCGTGGCACTTCCCATACAATTCAATATTTTTAAAAATGTTATACTTGGGCTCCCAATGACCATTTTTCAATGGGACATGGTTATATGCTTTCAATTCTAAGTTCAATGTTACATAAGGTCGGAATTGGACAGCGGAGCGTGGCACTTTTCTTACAATTCAATATTTCAAAATGCCACATTTGGGCTTCCAATAAAAATATTTGATAATTCTTTTAATTCATTTATTATGACCAAAGGCAAAAACAACTTTTTTAGGGCCAGCAAAGCGGACCGGGCCCTGCAAGTTTACTTATAAATATCAGTCGTAGTAATAATTCAATTCATTAATAAACTTACAGCTACCAATAAAATTATATTTTTTTAACTCAGGTAACATCGTAGTTGTTAACTGGCGCAGTCCCGCGGAGTGGTTTACGGTGCGTACGGTGGTGACTGTTAATACTATGAGGGAATATCACAGTTTAGTGTAGTGCAAGGATAAAAATAGTCTATGATGGAATATCACAGTTCAAGGACATTGTGAAGGAATATAACAATAATATAAAATAAATATTTCACAAAACAGCATTCAAATCGGTGTGCACTTTGAAACGACTTTATCAAAAAACAGGGCTGGCACGACAATAACATTTTTTTAAAGAAAAATAAAACAGAGTAAATAACAAGTTTTTTAAAATATAACACTTTAACCGACTAAAAAGCAGAAAATAAATTCCCTTCAAATTAATTTCCGCAATTTCGATTTAAAATTAAGGGTTTTTGGCTGGTTTGTTCCTAATGTCAGATTTTGAAGTGGCCAAAAAACCCTTAATTTTAAATCGAAATTGCGGAAATTAATTTAAAGGGAATTTATTTTCTGCTTTTTAGTCGTTTAAAGGGTTATATTTTAAAAAAACTTGTTTTTTACTCTTTTTCATTTTCCCCTTTTCTTTTTTTTAAATTTTGTATTCTTTTTTTAAAAAAAATTTCCTTCCCTTGTTTTTCCCCCGAATGCGAACCTACGTACAAAATTCCTGTAGTTTAAAAAATACGAACGTTAGTCCCTCCCAAACTTTAAAAAGGCTCCATCCCCTCCCCTTTATCCCCACACACCCCATCAAAGGGTGTAAAATTTTATTTTGCCAATAAGAACCCACCTACCAAATTTCATCATTGTAGCTCGAAGGAATCCCAAAATTTAATCTCATCTCTATCTCATGTGGAAGTGTATGAAAAAGCTCGCCGTAGATTTGAGGATATATATACCGACATATATATATATATTTAGTCAAGCCAAAGCAAGTTAATATAAGGATTATAAAAAAGGAAAAAAACCAAACCAAATAAAAACAGTTTGAAAAGCAAAAAAAAAAGGACAAATAAAACCAACAGTTTCCATAAGAAAATACCAAACAAATAAAAACAGTTAAATATTTAATAAAAATCACCTAACAAGTAACAGTATACACAGAAAAAAATGGTCGGTAAAATTAACTGAAAAAAGTGGTTGACGTACAGAATTTCAAAATGTATGAAAATCGTAATTTTTTTAACCGAGCTGGTAGGTAGATTTAATTGACAAAAAATTGTAAGAAAAAAAAATAGTTGAAATAACCGAAAAAATTGTTGTTTTACAGAAATTGTATGTTCTTTTACCGCAATTGGTGGTTAAATTTGAATTCTCACCAACTTGTGCAATTTACCATTCGCGCATCTTCAGTTGAATCGTTGGGATTCAAAGAAACTAGAATTCCCAATCGTATTATGAATGTACCTTATAGAGGCAGCTTGAGCAGAGCCAAACAGAATTTTTTTGCTTGTAATACTGCATTTGTAATACTAATTTTGGACAATAAGAGGTTGAGTCAGTTATGCGCTCAAACTAATATTTATTTTTTTAAACATGCAATCTTGCATTTTCGAAATTTTTTTTTGTGTAGGATAGGTTTTGACACGCCCACTTTTACCGCCCACAAGTTAGTAAAAACTGCTATATCTCAGACGTTTTTGATCACAAGAAAATGAAATTTGCCATGAACATACTATTAGACCCCAGCCATAATCTGGGCTACAAATGGTCGGGATTAGACAATGGGGCGTGGCACCGCCCATACAAGTCAATATTTGAAAGTGATGTAATAGTGCTCCCACAACTCTAAGCTAAATGCAACTCTAAGCTAAATTCAACTCTAAGCTAAATGCAACATATCGGTGTAATTGGACAAAGGGACGTGGCACCGCCCATACAAACCAATATTTAAAATTGCAGTAACTGGCCTCTCATTTAATTTTAGCAAATGGTTTCATGGTTTCAACTCTAAGCTAAATGCAACATATCGGCGTAATAAGGCAAAGGGGCGTGGTACCGCCCATACAAACCAATATTTCAAATTGCTGTAACTGGCCTCTCATTTAATGCTTTCCAACAAAATTTGGCAAATGGTTTCATGTTTTCAACTCTAAGCTAAATGCAACATATCGGCGTAATTGGACAAAGGGGCGTGGCACCCCCCATACAATTCAATACTTCAAAGTGCCATTCTTGGGCTCCCATTGAATATTCTTAAACGGGAAATGGTTATATGTCTTCAATGCAACATATTGAAAATGGACAGCGGGGCGTGGCACTTCCCATACAATTCAATATTTTTAAAAATGTTATACTTGGGCTCCCAATGACCATTTTTCAATGGGACATGGTTATATGCTTTCAATTCTAAGTTCAATGTTACATAAGGTCGGAATTGGACAGCGGAGCGTGGCACTTTTCTTACAATTCAATATTTCAAAATGCCACATTTGGGCTTCCAATAAAAATATTTGATAATTCTTTTAATTCATTTATTATGACCAAAGGCAAAAACAACTTTTTTAGGGCCAGCAAAGCGGACCGGGCCCTGCAAGTTTACTTATAAATATCAGTCGTAGTAATAATTCAATTCATTAATAAACTTACAGCTACCAATAAAATTATATTTTTTTAACTCAGGTAACATCGTAGTTGTTAACTGGCGCAGTCCCGCGGAGTGGTTTACGGTGCGTACGGTGGTGACTGTTAATACTATGAGGGAATATCACAGTTTAGTGTAGTGCAAGGATAAAAATAGTCTATGATGGAATATCACAGTTCAAGGACATTGTGAAGGAATATAACAATAATATAAAATAAATATTTCACAAAACAGCATTCAAATCGGTGTGCACTTTGAAACGACTTTATCAAAAAACAGGGCTGGCACGACAATAACATTTTTTTAAAGAAAAATAAAACAGAGTAAATAACAAGTTTTTTAAAATATAACACTTTAACCGACTAAAAAGCAGAAAATAAATTCCCTTCAAATTAATTTCCGCAATTTCGATTTAAAATTAAGGGTTTTTGGCTGGTTTGTTCCTAATGTCAGATTTTGAAGTGGCCAAAAAACCCTTAATTTTAAATCGAAATTGCGGAAATTAATTTAAAGGGAATTTATTTTCTGCTTTTTAGTCGTTTAAAGGGTTATATTTTAAAAAAACTTGTTTTTTACTCTTTTTCATTTTCCCCTTTTCTTTTTTTTAAATTTTGTATTCTTTTTTTAAAAAAAATTTCCTTCCCTTGTTTTTCCCCCGAATGCGAACCTACGTACAAAATTCCTGTAGTTTAAAAAATACGAACGTTAGTCCCTCCCAAACTTTAAAAAGGCTCCATCCCCTCCCCTTTATCCCCACACCCCCCATCAAAGGGTGTAAAATTTTATTTTGCCAATAAGAACCCACCTACCAAATTTCATCATTGTAGCTCGAAGGAATCCCAAAATTTAATCTCATCTCTATCTCATGTGGAAGTGTATGAAAAAGCTCGCCGTAGATTTGAGGATATATATACCGACATATATATATATATTTAGTCAAGCCAAAGCAAGTTAATATAAGGATTATAAAAAAGGAAAAAAACCAAACCAAATAAAAACAGTTTGAAAAGCAAAAAAAAAAGGACAAATAAAACCAACAGTTTCCACAAGAAAATACCAAACAAATAAAAACAGTTAAATATTTAATAAAAATCACCTAACAAGTAACAGTATACACAGAAAAAAATGGTCGGTAAAATTAACTGAAAAAAGTGGTTGACGTACAGAATTTCAAAATGTATGAAAATCGTAATTTTTTTAACCGAGCTGGTAGGTAGATTTAATTGACAAAAAATTGTAAGAAAAAAAAATAGTTGAAATAACCGAAAAAATTGTTGTTTTACAGAAATTGTATGTTCTTTTACCGCAATTGGTGGTTAAATTTGAATTCTCACCAACTTGTGCAATTTACCATTCGCGCATCTTCAGTTGAATCGTTGGGATTCAAAGAAACTAGAATTCCCAATCGTATTATGAATGTACCTTATAGAGGCAGCTTGAGCAGAGCCAAACAGAATTTTTTTGCTTGTAATACTGCATTTGTAATACTAATTTTGGACAATAAGAGGTTGAGTCAGTTATGCGCTCAAACTAATATTTATTTTTTTAAACATGCAATCTTGCATTTTCGAAATTTTTTTTTGTGTTTAATATGTACAGCTTTTCAAAAACTCATAATGGAGCATTCATATAACGTTCTCTGAACGTTTTAGGTACTGATGTGCTTTGGAATATGGGACAAACCTCTGCCAAGCATTTGTTGCCAACTACAGAAGTCAGAGCAACACGATCTGAATGCAATCATGTCACAGATTAGACAGCTGTACGCACCGATTCTCACCAAAATTTATATATGTGTTCTAGGGGTCGTGAGTCGTGACATAGGATAGGTTTTGACACGCCCACTTTTACCGCCCACAAGTTAGTAAAAACTGCTATATCTCAGACGTTTTTGATCACAAGAAAATGAAATTTGCCATGAACATACTATTAGACCCCAGCCATAATCTGGGCTACAAATGGTCGGGATTAGACAATGGGGCGTGGCACCGCCCATACAAGTCAATATTTGAAAGTGATGTAATAGTGCTCCCACAACTCTAAGCTAAATGCAACTCTAAGCTAAATTCAACTCTAAGCTAAATGCAACATATCGGTGTAATTGGACAAAGGGACGTGGCACCGCCCATACAAACCAATATTTAAAATTGCAGTAACTGGCCTCTCATTTAATTTTAGCAAATGGTTTCATGGTTTCAACTCTAAGCTAAATGCAACATATCGGCGTAATAAGGCAAAGGGGCGTGGTACCGCCCATACAAACCAATATTTCAAATTGCTGTAACTGGCCTCTCATTTAATGCTTTCCAACAAAATTTGGCAAATGGTTTCATGTTTTCAACTCTAAGCTAAATGCAACATATCGGCGTAATTGGACAAAGGGGCGTGGCACCCCCCATACAATTCAATACTTCAAAGTGCCATTCTTGGGCTCCCATTGAATATTCTTAAACGGGAAATGGTTATATGTCTTCAATGCAACATATTGGAAATGGACAGCGGGGCGTGGCACTTCCCATACAATTCAATATTTTTAAAAATGTTATACTTGGGCTCCCAATGACCATTTTTCAATGGGACATGGTTATATGCTTTCAATTCTAAGTTCAATGTTACATAAGGTCGGAATTGGACAGCGGAGCGTGGCACTTTTCTTACAATTCAATATTTCAAAATGCCACATTTGGGCTTCCAATAAAAATATTTGATAATTCTTTTAATTCATTTATTATGACCAAAGGCAAAAACAACTTTTTTAGGGCCAGCAAAGCGGACCGGGCCCTGCAAGTTTACTTATAAATATCAGTCGTAGTAATAATTCAATTCATTAATAAACTTACAGCTACCAATAAAATTATATTTTTTTAACTCAGGTAACATCGTAGTTGTTAACTGGCGCAGTCCCGCGGAGTGGTTTACGGTGCGTACGGTGGTGACTGTTAATACTATGAGGGAATATCACAGTTTAGTGTAGTGCAAGGATAAAAATAGTCTATGATGGAATATCACAGTTCAAGGACATTGTGAAGGAATATAACAATAATATAAAATAAATATTTCACAAAACAGCATTCAAATCGGTGTGCACTTTGAAACGACTTTATCAAAAAACAGGGCTGGCACGACAATAACATTTTTTTAAAAAGCAGAAAATAAATTCCCTTCAAATTAATTTCCGCAATTTCGATTTAAAATTAAGGGTTTTTGGCTGGTTTGTTCCTAATGTCAGATTTTGAAGTGGCCAAAAAACCCTTAATTTTAAATCGAAATTGCGGAAATTAATTTAAAGGGAATTTATTTTCTGCTTTTTAGTCGTTTAAAGGGTTATATTTTAAAAAAACTTGTTTTTTACTCTTTTTCATTTTCCCCTTTTCTTTTTTTTAAATTTTGTATTCTTTTTTTAAAAAAAATTTCCTTCCCTTGTTTTTCCCCCGAATGCGAACCTACGTACAAAATTCCTGTAGTTTAAAAAATACGAACGTTAGTCCCTCCCAAACTTTAAAAAGGCTCCATCCCCTCCCCTTTATCCCCACACCCCCCATCAAAGGGTGTAAAATTTTATTTTGCCAATAAGAACCCACCTACCAAATTTCATCATTGTAGCTCGAAGGAATCCCAAAATTTAATCTCATCTCTATCTCATGTGGAAGTGTATGAAAAAGCTCGCCGTAGATTTGAGGATATATATACCGACATATATATATATATTTAGTCAAGCCAAAGCAAGTTAATATAAGGATTATAAAAAAGGAAAAAAACCAAACCAAATAAAAACAGTTTGAAAAGCAAAAAAAAAAGGACAAATAAAACCAACAGTTTCCACAAGAAAATACCAAACAAATAAAAACAGTTAAATATTTAATAAAAATCACCTAACAAGTAACAGTATACACAGAAAAAAATGGTCGGTAAAATTAACTGAAAAAAGTGGTTGACGTACAGAATTTCAAAATGTATGAAAATCGTAATTTTTTTAACCGAGCTGGTAGGTAGATTTAATTGACAAAAAATTGTAAGAAAAAAAAATAGTTGAAATAACCGAAAAAATTGTTGTTTTACAGAAATTGTATGTTCTTTTACCGCAATTGGTGGTTAAATTTGAATTCTCACCAACTTGTGCAATTTACCATTCGCGCATCTTCAGTTGAATCGTTGGGATTCAAAGAAACTAGAATTCCCAATCGTATTATGAATGTACCTTATAGAGGCAGCTTGAGCAGAGCCAAACAGAATTTTTTTGCTTGTAATACTGCATTTGTAATACTAATTTTGGACAATAAGAGGTTGAGTCAGTTATGCGCTCAAACTAATATTTATTTTTTTAAACATGCAATCTTGCATTTTCGAAATTTTTTTTTGTGTTTAATATGTACAGCTTTCCAAAAACTCATAATGGAGCATTCATATAACGTTCTCTGAACGTTTTAGGTACTGATGTGCTTTGGAATATGGGACAAACCTCTGCCAAGCATTTGTTGCCAACTACAGAAGTCAGAGCAACACGATCTGAATGCAATCATGTCACAGATTAGACAGCTGTACGCACCGATTCTCACCAAAATTTATATATGTGTTCTAGGGGTCGTGAGTCGTGACATAGGATAGGTTTTGACACGCCCACTTTTACCGCCCACAAGTTAGTAAAAACTGCTATATCTCAGACGTTTTTGATCACAAGAAAATGAAATTTGCCATGAACATACTATTAGACCCCAGCCATAATCTGGGCTACAAATGGTCGGGATTAGACAATGGGGCGTGGCACCGCCCATACAAGTCAATATTTGAAAGTGATGTAATAGTGCTCCCACAACTCTAAGCTAAATGCAACTCTAAGCTAAATTCAACTCTAAGCTAAATGCAACATATCGGTGTAATTGGACAAAGGGACGTGGCACCGCCCATACAAACCAATATTTAAAATTGCAGTAACTGGCCTCTCATTTAATTTTAGCAAATGGTTTCATGGTTTCAACTCTAAGCTAAATGCAACATATCGGCGTAATAAGGCAAAGGGGCGTGGTACCGCCCATACAAACCAATATTTCAAATTGCTGTAACTGGCCTCTCATTTAATGCTTTCCAACAAAATTTGGCAAATGGTTTCATGTTTTCAACTCTAAGCTAAATGCAACATATCGGCCTAATTGGACAAAGGGGCGTGGCACCCCCCATACAATTCAATACTTCAAAGTGCCATTCTTGGGCTCCCATTGAATATTCTTAAACGGGAAATGGTTATATGTCTTCAATGCAACATATTGGAAATGGACAGCGGAGCGTGGCACTTCCCATACAATTCAATATTTTTAAAAATGTTATACTTGGGCTCCCAATGACCATTTTTCAATGGGACATGGTTATATGCTTTCAATTCTAAGTTCAATGTTACATAAGGTCGGAATTGGACAGCGGAGCGTGGCACTTTTCTTACAATTCAATATTTCAAAATGCCACATTTGGGCTTCCAATAAAAATATTTGATAATTCTTTTAATTCATTTATTATGACCAAAGGCAAAAACAACTTTTTTAGGGCCAGCAAAGCGGACCGGGCCCTGCAAGTTTACTTATAAATATCAGTCGTAGTAATAATTCAATTCATTAATAAACTTACAGCTACCAATAAAATTATATTTTTTTAACTCAGGTAACATCGTAGTTGTTAACTGGCGCAGTCCCGCGGAGTGGTTTACGGTGCGTACGGTGGTGACTGTTAATACTATGAGGGAATATCACAGTTTAGTGTAGTGCAAGGATAAAAATAGTCTATGATGGAATATCACAGTTCAAGGACATTGTGAAGGAATATAACAATAATATAAAATAAATATTTCACAAAACAGCATTCAAATCGGTGTGCACTTTGAAACGACTTTATCAAAAAACAGGGCTGGCACGACAATAACATTTTTTTAAAGAAAAATAAAACAGAGTAAATAACAAGTTTTTTAAAATATAACACTTTAACCGACTAAAAAGCAGAAAATAAATTCCCTTCAAATTAATTTCCGCAATTTCGATTTAAAATTAAGGGTTTTTGGCTGGTTTGTTCCTAATGTCAGATTTTGAAGTGGCCAAAAAACCCTTAATTTTAAATCGAAATTGCGGAAATTAATTTAAAGGGAATTTATTTTCTGCTTTTTAGTCGTTTAAAGGGTTATATTTTAAAAAAACTTGTTTTTTACTCTTTTTCATTTTCCCCTTTTCTTTTTTTTAAATTTTGTATTCTTTTTTTAAAAAAAATTTCCTTCCCTTGTTTTTCCCCCGAATGCGAACCTACGTACAAAATTCCTGTAGTTTAAAAAATACGAACGTTAGTCCCTCCCAAACTTTAAAAAGGCTCCATCCCCTCCCCTTTATCCCCACACCCCCCATCAAAGGGTGTAAAATTTTATTTTGCCAATAAGAACCCACCTACCAAATTTCATCATTGTAGCTCGAAGGAATCCCAAAATTTAATCTCATCTCTATCTCATGTGGAAGTGTATGAAAAAGCTCGCCGTAGATTTGAGGATATATATACCGACATATATATATATATTTAGTCAAGCCAAAGCAAGTTAATATAAGGATTATAAAAAAGGAAAAAAACCAAACCAAATAAAAACAGTTTGAAAAGCAAAAAAAAAAGGACAAATAAAACCAACAGTTTCCACAAGAAAATACCAAACAAATAAAAACAGTTAAATATTTAATAAAAATCACCTAACAAGTAACAGTATACACAGAAAAAAATGGTCGGTAAAATTAACTGAAAAAAGTGGTTGACGTACAGAATTTCAAAATGTATGAAAATCGTAATTTTTTTAACCGAGCTGGTAGGTAGATTTAATTGACAAAAAATTGTAAGAACAAAAAATAGTTGAAATAACCGAAAAAATTGTTGTTTTACAGAAATTGTATGTTCTTTTACCGCAATTGGTGGTTAAATTTGAATTCTCACCAACTTGTGCAATTTACCATTCGCGCATCTTCAGTTGAATCGTTGGGATTCAAAGAAACTAGAATTCCCAATCGTATTATGAATGTACCTTATAGAGGCAGCTTGAGCAGAGCCAAACAGAATTTTTTTGCTTGTAATACTGCATTTGTAATACTAATTTTGGACAATAAGAGGTTGAGTCAGTTATGCGCTCAAACTAATATTTATTTTTTTAAACATGCAATCTTGCATTTTCGAAATTTTTTTTTGTGTAGGATAGGTTTTGACACGCCCACTTTTACCGCCCACAAGTTAGTAAAAACTGCTATATCTCAGACGTTTTTGATCACAAGAAAATGAAATTTGCCATGAACATACTATTAGACCCCAGCCATAATCTGGGCTACAAATGGTCGGGATTAGACAATGGGGCGTGGCACCGCCCATACAAGTCAATATTTGAAAGTGATGTAATAGTGCTCCCACAACTCTAAGCTAAATGCAACTCTAAGCTAAATTCAACTCTAAGCTAAATGCAACATATCGGTGTAATTGGACAAAGGGACGTGGCACCGCCCATACAAACCAATATTTAAAATTGCAGTAACTGGCCTCTCATTTAATTTTAGCAAATGGTTTCATGGTTTCAACTCTAAGCTAAATGCAACATATCGGCGTAATAAGGCAAAGGGGCGTGGTACCGCCCATACAAACCAATATTTCAAATTGCTGTAACTGGCCTCTCATTTAATGCTTTCCAACAAAATTTGGCAAATGGTTTCATGTTTTCAACTCTAAGCTAAATGCAACATATCGGCGTAATTGGACAAAGGGGCGTGGCACCCCCCATACAATTCAATACTTCAAAGTGCCATTCTTGGGCTCCCATTGAATATTCTTAAACGGGAAATGGTTATATGTCTTCAATGCAACATATTGGAAATGGACAGCGGGGCGTGGCACTTCCCATACAATTCAATATTTTTAAAAATGTTATACTTGGGCTCCCAATGACCATTTTTCAATGGGACATGGTTATATGCTTTCAATTCTAAGTTCAATGTTACATAAGGTCGGAATTGGACAGCGGAGCGTGGCACTTTTCTTACAATTCAATATTTCAAAATGCCACATTTGGGCTTCCAATAAAAATATTTGATAATTCTTTTAATTCATTTATTATGACCAAAGGCAAAAACAACTTTTTTAGGGCCAGCAAAGCGGACCGGGCCCTGCAAGTTTACTTATAAATATCAGTCGTAGTAATAATTCAATTCATTAATAAACTTACAGCTACCAATAAAATTATATTTTTTTAACTCAGGTAACATCGTAGTTGTTAACTGGCGCAGTCCCGCGGAGTGGTTTACGGTGCGTACGGTGGTGACTGTTAATACTATGAGGGAATATCACAGTTTAGTGTAGTGCAAGGATAAAAATAGTCTATGATGGAATATCACAGTTCAAGGACATTGTGAAGGAATATAACAATAATATAAAATAAATATTTCACAAAACAGCATTCAAATCGGTGTGCACTTTGAAACGACTTTATCAAAAAACAGGGCTGGCACGACAATAACATTTTTTTAAAGAAAAATAAAACAGAGTAAATAACAAGTTTTTTAAAATATAACACTTTAACCGACTAAAAAGCAGAAAATAAATTCCCTTCAAATTAATTTCCGCAATTTCGATTTAAAATTAAGGGTTTTTGGCTGGTTTGTTCCTAATGTCAGATTTTGAAGTGGCCAAAAAACCCTTAATTTTAAATCGAAATTGCGGAAATTAATTTAAAGGGAATTTATTTTCTGCTTTTTAGTCGTTTAAAGGGTTATATTTTAAAAAAACTTGTTTTTTACTCTTTTTCATTTTCCCCTTTTCTTTTTTTTAAATTTTGTATTCTTTTTTTAAAAAAAATTTCCTTCCCTTGTTTTTCCCCCGAATGCGAACCTACGTACAAAATTCCTGTAGTTTAAAAAATACGAACGTTAGTCCCTCCCAAACTTTAAAAAGGCTCCATCCCCTCCCCTTTATCCCCACACCCCCCATCAAAGGGTGTAAAATTTTATTTTGCCAATAAGAACCCACCTACCAAATTTCATCATTGTAGCTCGAAGGAATCCCAAAATTTAATCTCATCTCTATCTCATGTGGAAGTGTATGAAAAAGCTCGCCGTAGATTTGAGGATATATATACCGACATATATATATATATTTAGTCAAGCCAAAGCAAGTTAATATAAGGATTATAAAAAAGGAAAAAAACCAAACCAAATAAAAACAGTTTGAAAAGCAAAAAAAAAAGGACAAATAAAACCAACAGTTTCCACAAGAAAATACCAAACAAATAAAAACAGTTAAATATTTAATAAAAATCACCTAACAAGTAACAGTATACACAGAAAAAAATGGTCGGTAAAATTAACTGAAAAAAGTGGTTGACGTACAGAATTTCAAAATGTATGAAAATCGTAATTTTTTTAACCGAGCTGGTAGGTAGATTTAATTGACAAAAAATTGTAAGAAAAAAAAATAGTTGAAATAACCGAAAAAATTGTTGTTTTACAGAAATTGTATGTTCTTTTACCGCAATTGGTGGTTAAATTTGAATTCTCACCAACTTGTGCAATTTACCATTCGCGCATCTTCAGTTGAATCGTTGGGATTCAAAGAAACTAGAATTCCCAATCGTATTATGAATGTACCTTATAGAGGCAGCTTGAGCAGAGCCAAACAGAATTTTTTTGCTTGTAATACTGCATTTGTAATACTAATTTTGGACAATAAGAGGTTGAGTCAGTTATGCGCTCAAACTAAT
The DNA here is from genome assembly GCA_951394025.1 of Heteromyza rotundicornis. NCBI lineage: Eukaryota > Metazoa > Arthropoda > Insecta > Diptera > Heleomyzidae > Heteromyza > Heteromyza rotundicornis. The sequence continues at coordinate 33,900,866 of OX596012.1, forward strand.
ATTTATTTTTTTAAACATGCAATCTTGCATTTTCGAAATTTTTTTTTGTGTTTAATATGTACAGTAGGAAGAAGTACCTCGAACATAAAAAATTGTGGTCTCAAGACCCTATTTTAAGCCAATTATAGGTGGTTTTGAAGCCATTTCTAAAAATTTCCAATTAAATCCACAAAAAAAAAAAATGGTCTCAAGACCCCATTTAGACCCTTATATATGTGACTGCGGAACCTCGGACCATGTCAAAAATACGTTTCTAAACATTTCCAATCGAATACAACAATAAAAAATTTTTACCTTTTTTTCGGTGTATGGGAGTTACGCCCAGTTTTTGTCCGATTTGGCTGATTATCGAACTTGATCTCAGTATTCACGAGAAAAACATGTACCCAAAGTTTCAAGTCGATGTCCGTCTGACCGTCTGTCCGTCCGCACGATAGAGGTCGCAGTTTTGGAGATATCGACTTGAAACTGTGGGTACATGTTTTTCTCGTGAATACTGAGATCAAGTTCGAGAATCAGCCAAATCGGACAAAAACTGGGCGTGGCTCCCATACACCGAAAAAAAAGGTAAAAATTTTTTATTGTTGTATTCGATTGGAAATGTTTAGAAACGTATTTTTGACATGGTCCGAGGTTCCGCAGTCACATATATAAGGGTCTAAATGGGGTCTTGAGACCAATTTTTTTTTTTTTTTTTAATTGGAAATTTTTAGAAATGGCTTCAAAACCACCTATAATTGGCTCAAAATTGGGTCTTGAGACCACAATTTTTTATGTTCGAGGTACTTCTTCCTACTGTGTGGGGGTATTTCAGCTTCGGTATAGCCGAAGATAGTCCACTCTCTAGTTAAAATTTATTTTTGTTTTTGTTTTTAAATGATAAAACAAATTCAACGAAAAAAGTTTTTTTTTTACTAAAAAATATGTATCGAAACAAATTTTTGTTGTATTTTCCCAATTAAAATTGTAAGCCAATAAATTTAAATGTTTTTCTTACTAAAAAATATGTATCGAAATAAATTTTTGCTGTATGCTTACAATTCAAATTGTAAACCAAATAATTATTTAAGTAAATAAACCACTTCTCGTTGGTTAGATTAACCGGCGAAGAAGGGTTGGAGCGTTTTTAACCGTCTTTTTCGGTAAAATCTACCGACTTTTTTTTTGTGTGTGTTACCAGTAGACGCGAAAACTACAGAACCGATTCTCACCAAAATGTATATATGTGTTCTAAGGGTGTGAAATAGAATAGGTTTTGACACGCCCATTTTTACCGCCCACAAGTTAGTAAAAACTGCTATGGGGCGGGGCAGCGCTCATACAAGTCAATATTTGAAAATGATGTAAAAGCACTCCCACTAAGGCATTCAAAATTTTTGTCAATAACGGTTGACAAAAAATTTTTATCGATCTGAATCAAATTTTTTCAATTTAAAAAATTTTTTTTTTAAATAAAGATATATGTTAAAATTATTTTGTTGACCGTATATTGAAAACTTTACGAATTGGATAAATGGTTTTGTGTGTGTTTTACTTTTGAATGGACATCAATTTCAATAATTTTAAACAACAATTCGTTTATCTGTTCCCGCTATAATACTAAAACTACTTCAAATAAGATTTTCGTGTGTAGCATGAAATAGAGCTGGCAGAATTTTATGATTATAATCGGATTCAGGTGGCAAAAAAATGACTTGTTCAATCAATGTAATTTAAAAAGAATTACTTTTTGTTCCACTATATTTATTTTTAATATTATTTGTTTTGTTTAATGTAATATTTAATAAATATTATTTCTTTGTCGAATTAAACTTAAATTAAACTTAAAATATTGTTGCAACAATTTTTTCTTTAATTTTATTTTAATTATTATATTTAATTGGGAAATCCCGAAAATCCCGGACAAATCCCGGGATCCCGGGATTGTAATTTCAAATCCCGAAATCCCGGGATTTTAAAAAACACTTGATTGAATGCCTTAACTCCCACACAATGTTTTACAACGAAATTTGACAAATGGCTTCATGGTTTCAACTCTAAGCTAAATGCAACATATCGGCGTAATTGGACAAAGGGGCGTGGCACCGCCCATACAAACTGGCCTCTCATTTAATGTTTTCCAACAAAATTTAGCAAATGGTTTCATGGTTTCAACTCTAAGCTAAATGCAACATATCGGCGTAATTGGACAAAGGGGCGTGGCACCGCCCATACAAACCAATATTTCAAATTGCCATTATTGGGCTCTCAGTGAATATTCTTCAGTTCTATGCCTTCAATGCAACATATTGGAATGGGACAGCGGGGCGTGGAACTTCCCTTACAATTCAATATTTTAAAAATGGCGGTAAATCTAACCGAATAAGACGGTTAAAAACGTTCCAACCCTCCAATGTCGGTACGTCCAACCCTCCAATGTCGGTACTTTTTGGATTATTTCAACTATTTTATGTTGAATTTTGAAGATTTATGTTTACAACAACTGTTAATAAATTCAGGTTTTTCATACATTTGGAAAAGTTGTACGTTAACAACTTTTTTCGGTTTTTTTTTTCTTTTCACTTGGCTTTCAATGAACATTTTCCAACGGGACATGGTTTTATGCTTTCGATTCTAAGTTCAATGATACATATGGTAGAAATTGGACAGCGGGGCGTGGCACTTTTCATACAATTAAATGTTTCAAAATGCTAAACTTGGGCTCTCAAAAAAATATTTGACAATTGTTTTCATCAATTTATTATGACCTTAAATGCCAAAATAACTTTTTTAGGGCCAGCAAAGCGGACCGGGCCCTGTTAGTTCGAAATAAAATCGAAGGACAGGCACACGAGATCCTTAACATGAACGGATCACCCCTCATTTGGGATGAGATAGAAAATAAACTAATACTACATTAAGTAATAAAATATTGATACACGAAAACGACGAAAAAAAGCAAAAAAAGAATTATTTTCCGAAATGTGTCTTAATTCATTCCTTACTGGCTTAAAAGAACCATTAGGTTCCACTATAAGTCCAATGAGACCAGAGACATTGGCAAATGCACTTGCTTTTTGTATTAAAGAGCAAAATATTTTTTACCAAAAAACAGAATTTTCATACACCCACAGAACAGATTTTAAGAAACCATTTGTTTGAAAGGCTGATTCAATGGAGAAACAACAATGTGAAAAAACAACAACCCAGCAAGGCATTTGTCTTATGGCCATTTCGAAACTGCCACTTCCCCATCAGAGACAATAATTTTAATCAAAACCGCTTTTACCAAAATGCTACTACTCAAAATTATTCTAACCAAAATCTTTTTAATCGCAATCGCACACCGAATTTTCCTAAACCAGAGGGAATGGACACAAGTTCAGGGCATTCAAATATCTAAAACTCAACCATATCTAACAACAATGCAAACCAAAGTTCACGTACACGATTTTCTCTGGACAAAATACTGGGGAACTAAACAACATTAATTACCAAAATAACAACTTTTGACCTAAAGCTGGCACCTTTAAGAAAATAACACTGCCACAAGACTACCGTTGCCAGCTCACACTATTTTCACCTATTACGGTGGTGTATTAGATTTTCATATTACCAAAGCTGGGCATAGTTAATCGAGAATTTAACTTCGTTAACCCAGTAAAAGTTAATCAAAGTTAACTTCGTCGAAAAGTTAACTTCGTTAAAAGTTAAATTAAATAGTTAAATTTTCTATAGAAAACAAAAAAAACATATAACAACTACTCTTTAAATTGAATGCCTGCACTCAGAGAACCTTTTTCCCAATTTCTATATGCGAATTTGCTTTAAAATAAATTATCAAAATTTTTATCAAAAGCGAAATTTTGTGTATGAAACAATTTATTTATATTCATACAGAGGCATACAAATTTTATTAGAATATTAAATAATAAGAATGAAACGAATGACGTTTGGTTAAGAACAAATATCACAGGCCATTCTAAACACAATGGCGTTCTCAGCTTTTCGGTATTTGGAGAAATTTGAGAAATGGAAAATACGATGTAAACATCCTGACGGTATAAACCTCCCGTGATGGCTGAAAACGCCATTGTGTTAGGATGGTCCTTTCATACATAAAAATAGAATATAGATCACTTCGAAATATATCGGCTTGTGTATTTAATTGTTTTGTGAAATAATTTTTAAATTAAATGTCAATATCAGTTTTTTTTACATTCCATAATAAAAAAAATTTTTTCGTTTTAAAGTTAACTAATGCTAGTTAATCGAAGAAATTTAACTTAACTAAATGAAAAAGTTAATGGTTTTCGAAATTAACTGAAACGTTAAAAGTTAACCAAAAATTTAACTTCGTTAATTAACTATTAACTAATTAACTAGTTAATGCCCAGCTTTGCATATTACACTTTCATATTACACTTTCCTATACACTGCATATATTCCCAGTACAACATTAAGGTCCGCACACATCAACGAGAAGTACCGCAGCCGCAGCGAAACTTACTCAAAAATGTTTCTTGAAAATGCGAAAATATATTTGTTTGAGGTGAGAAATTTCATAAAAACAAATAAAAATGTGAATCATTTATCAATTAAAATTCCCGAAAAAAAATACTACCAAATGAACACCTTTTTCTTAGAAGTCACTCAAGAAACTGTAAAAGGGGAAATCAAAACTTAAAAAAATTTATATCTAGGAAAGCAGATTCTTGCTACAATAAAAGATTCAGATTCGGTTTTAGTACGTCAAAATACATAATACGAAAATAAAAATTGAAAAAATCCAATGATTAAAACGCTTTGCAATGAAAATAATCGACAATCGGAAATAATGTTTAGCCGTAACAGGTGAAAACATTTTTAGGTGGCAACGCTAGCCTTTTGGTAGTATTATTTCCTTAAAGGTGGCAATGGTAAATCAAAGCTATATTTATTACTTTTTGTGTGTATATAAACATTCACAATACAGCTTTCTGAACTATATCGCCATTAGCTGAAGTTGTTTTATAACTGGCTGTGGTCTCTTGGTTAGAGCTTCGGCTTATGACTGCGACAGTCTTGGGTTCAAGCCCGCCACCTGTCGTATTTTTTTTTTAATCCATTGCTATATATTCTTTTTTTAATGTTTCTTTTTTAATTCTTTTTTAATGTAACAGTTCAACTTTACACAATTACATTATCCAACAAAATTTCTTTCTATTCTTTACAAAATTTAATAAAAGTTCACATATTTCACAAATGATTTTTTATATGCATATATAAATTATGGAGTTCACCATACGGCTTGGTCTACCTAACCGCCATTAGCTGAAATTATTTTATAGATGGCTGTGGTCAGTTGGTTAGAGCTTCGGGCTATGACTGCGGGGGTCATAGATTCAAGCCCGGTGCCGGCCGAAGTTTTTCTTTTTTTAATTCATATATGCTTCATATTTTTTTCTTTTTTTTAAACTTTCTTTTTTAATGTAACAGTTCAACTTCACACATTAGGCGACAATTACATCATCGAATAAAATTTAATAAAAGTTCACATATTTCACAAATTTCTATAAAAAAAATTACATATAAAAACATAGAAAATATTTTTGCATCTAAATTACACAATAAAGTAAACATTAATTTTTTCAAATTAAAGTTTTATTTTCCCGTGCATGGGCAAATTTACTAGTTTTAAAATATTTATCGATAATTTTCCAATATTTATCGATAATTTTAGTTTCCTGATCCATTTAAAAATTTTGTTCCAATTCCATTCGTTCCGGTTTCATTCCCATTTCGTTCCCGACCTAATTTCCAACCCAATGCAAAAAACCGCATCCAAATCGGTTAAGTATTTCTCAAGATAAACGAAAATAATATAAAATTGGCGGCCATTTTGTATGGGAGGTAGGCGTGGCTCTTATCCGATGTTGCCCATTTTCAATACCGTCCGGTATAAATATGCGCCATCGTTGTTGTTGTTTTGTTTGTTATGTTTTTTTATGTTTCCCTTTTGTTCGGGGCGACGGGCGAACAAAATCGAAGGAACAAAATCTCACACGCACTAACCGAAAGAACGCACTGCACGATTTTATTGATTGTTAATTTTTTTTTTTATATAAATATATTTGTTTTGCTTAATTTGTTAAGCAAAACAAATTCGCCACTCGCGGGTGATATGCGACCGGCGCGCGGAAGAAGAAAGCTGAATATTTTGTTTGAGCTGTCAAAGTTCTCTTGCTTTCTTCTCCTTTCTTTCGCTTTTGCTTTCGTTAAGTTAGCTCAGTGAGCGGCGGCGATCCGATGAGGGTATTGCCAGCCTCGCCATTACAATAGTAAAATGTCAAAACCTGGACTAAAGCTTTTGTACTTTTTGAACCTGTTTGAGGGAGAGGAATTTGAGAACATTTATGCTTTCGCCTATACGTACATGAGTGCCGCCAAAATGTATATTTTATTTTGGTGGGTGCAGGGGGGTATATGTAAATTTGCCAAACACACCTAGTAAAGCCCCGACTGCGGACACTGGTTTCTGCGTAAGCCGCACTCTATGTATGTGGGAAAATAAATGGAAAGTGAGCGTCATAGGCAGGGAAGAAGGAGTGTTAAAGCTTTGGTTTTCTAATTGAATTGAATCTTAAATTATTTGTTTCCAAAATTTGGATAATTTTCTTTCTTTTTTTAAAAAATTGTATTTTTTTTTTTTGGAGTGGTGAAGTGGAGCTGTTGCCATCGTCGGACTGTGGCTGGAGGATACGTGTTCCAAAGGGAGTATTTTTGCGCGCTGGTTTAGTTTTGCCAGCTAGTGTTTATTTTGCTTTATTTTATTTGTGGCAGTCGGCCATTTAGTGTTTTGAATTTGAGGAATTGAATAGAGTTGGACAGGTTGTGTTCGGTCGTGATTTGTTTTGGTGAAGTGTTTCCGTCCTGGGAATTTCAAGTAATTTGCTTGGAATTTGTTTGGCCGTTTCCCCCCATCTTCCTTATTCCTTTTTTTTGTTTGTGTCGTCCCGCATCAGAGCCAAGTTGTTGCTGGACATCGAATTTTATCGAAGTCCAGCTGGTGAATAGATTCTGCAAAGAATCGTGCGAGGGATTTCAGACAGGTTGGTCTGGTCCCGCAAATCAATTGCGTTTAAAGAAATAAAATTTGTGGGTGTATGAATAATTTCTTTTGGGTGATTGTCGGTTTGTGTTGATTTTGAAAAAGGGTTTGTGTTCGGTATTATTTTCCTTGTGTCGGGAAAATTTCCGTTTCTTTTATATATAGTTATATATATACCTATATATATATATCTATTGCGGCAGTTTCGGTGTAGTTTTTAAAAGAAGTTTATTTATCAGGTTTTCGTGTGTTAGTGTTGTTCGTTCGTCCGGGGATACCATACCGCGAGGGTCGTCTTAAATCCCACGCTTCGCGACTGTGCTATTCGGGCAATTAGGGATTTTAATTATCTCGTGGGGATTTTCGATTTTAGTTTGTTTTATAAAGTTTAGTTAAAAATAGCGCGATAAAGAGGAATCCCAAAATTTGGGGTCGATAGCTCAAAAGCTACGACAGTTATCGTTCGAAATGACAGACAGACGGACAGACGGACATGGACTAATGGACTCAGGAGGTGATGCTGATCAAGAATATATATACTTTTCCATACCGGACACACCTCCTTATGGGCGTTACAAACGGTGTGACAAAAACAATATACCCTTAGACACTAGTGTCACCACAAATGACCAAAAAATACATAAAGCTAGGATTAAGAAAAAAGCTAAATTTACATAAACTATCATTTTAGGCTACCATTCATTTCCGCCCAAATAATGAAATTCACGAACTAACACAACATCAGGACATACTACCACTACAACTAGGACAGGCACGAACGATATTAGGATACAATAACTTAATTCATATTGTAAATTTAGAAGCATATACAATAAATATAGCAAAACTCACAGACACATTGAACACATTTGAAAAACATGGAGGTTGGACAAACACAATAGAAATCACTAAATTAAAACTTAAAGAACTGGAACACAAAGTATTAACATTAACACCAATAAAAAGACAGAGAAGAGAACTAATAAACGGATTGGGAACAATGATAAAATGTATCACGGGAAACAGACGCAAGCGACGCAGATAGACTAAACAAACAAATTAGACAGTTACACGAAAAAGTAAGTAATATCGAAATATCAATAGCTGGCCAAAGCAGGTTGAACTCGAAAACATAACGTCACACATAAATAATAACCAAAAAATTATAGAACAATATTTGGTGTCAACTTCAAATACAATAAAAAAAAAATGAGGATACACTGATGGAAATACATTCCTCAATCAGGTTAACGACAATATAGATTTACTAACAAATCATATAGCAGATATAAGAGAAGTTATAACACTAGCTATACTCAATATCATTTCAAAACAAATATTGAGCCCTCAAGAAATGAAAGAAATGTATTCCAATTTTTAAGACCAGTCCATACGAATTAAATCAGATGAACACATATCGTCGTCGTTCCGTGAAAAGTTACTAAGTCCAATTTAGGCGAAAACGTTGGTGTTAGATAAGATATCTACATTATGTCTTAACCGTCAAGCCATATGTATTATCACCCCGAAGATATAGAGAATGAAAAGTACGTAACTACAAATATCTTCAAATTCTATTCAGTAAAAGTGACTAAGTCCATGATATGTCACTTCTATTAAGCGAAAAATGCTCAGATCACGACAATTCGATAGAAGGCAGTCCAAACTATAGTCTCTCATCAAAAAATGGGCAATAAGTTACATGCGACTGAGGTAAAGTGCATAAACTAATTTATAAACGAATGTTTTGCAAAAATTCGCAAGAATTGTCTGATCTTTATGATTTTGGGCTTACAGGATAGCTAAAGGCCGCCACTAACACCTCGCATCAAAAAATGGTCAAGAAATTTCACGTGGGTGAGCCAAAATGGGTAATTCCGTTTCTATGGGACTTAGCAACTTTTCACTGAACGCAATATTGAAAAAAGAAAGAAAGTGGGGCAACATCCGCGGGACTGGTCCGATCTTCATGATTCGTGCTTAAACGATAGATGGAAGCCGCCACTAACACCTTTCATCAAAAAATGATCAAGAAATTTCATGTGGGTGAGCCAAAGTGGGTAATTCCATTTCTATGGGACTTAGCAACTTTTCACTGAACGCAATATTGAAAAAAGAAAGAAAGTGGTGCAACATCCGCGGGACTGGTCCGATCTTCATGATTTTGGGCTTAAACGATAGATGGAAGAAGCCACTAACATCTCTCATCAAAAAATTGTCAAGAAATTTCACGTTCAATTTAACAAGTTTGGACCCCTTAAATATAAACCAGTAATAATCAATATCCGTGGTTTAATTGTGAAATAAAAAAGCTAATTTCTAAGCGAGATATAACATTTAATAAATGGAAGCGATACAAAACACCCGAGCTTCACAAAACTTTTAGCGACTCAAAGAAAGTAGTTGTAAAATTTATAAAAGTGGCGAAAACTCATATTGGTATTGGTAGAACAGAAACATCTAACGATGTTCCAACTGACGTAAACGCTCTTAATAGGGAATTTGTGAATCTGTCTTTATGTTCAACTGTCAACAGTTACTCCAAGTCATGTACCTAGTGCCGTAAACGAGTTTAGTCTCAGTTGTGTAGATCAAGTCGAATGCAATTGAAGGGTTGTAAGTACCAAAAAGAAAAAAATGAGTTAGTTATTATGTATTATTCTATTTGAGTAGCCCGTAGTAGTGGTAAGCAATTCGTCCTATCTCTTTCCAAAAAAAATACGAAAAATAAAACAATGTTGGTTTGGTGGGTCTAAGTCCAGTAAAACATATCGCTGTTCGACAGCACTTTTGTTAAATGATAACACATGGTTGTTTCTTAGGTATTTTGATACGCCGAAAACGAATATAATCATGCAATTTATCCCGTGCGCTCCATTTCGCCGTAAAAGCAAAAAATACACTTTTTGTAGTTTAGTACTAAAACTTTCGAATAGTCACACTGATTTATAGAAAATTTTCAGCTCTACAATATTGTAGAACTACGATTTTTTGCATCTCTTTAGTTTTTAAGATACGTGAACAATTACGAACATTTTTAATTTTTTGCTCTTAATAATGTGCGGACATATTTTTCTAATCGAACTTTATTTGGTTAAATGAGAAACTAAAGCTGTTTTTTATGTATTTTTTGACACTGAATCGGAATAAAATCATCAAAAATTCGTACTACGCTTTGTTTTTATGTAATTCAGCCTTAATTGTATTATTCAAATTTGTCCTTATATATCAGAATAATTTTTTTGGTACTTAGACCAAATATACTTACAACCCTTCAATTGGTTTCGACGATATTCACCCTGTTTTTGGAAAAGCTTTACTACCAAAACTATTAAGTTATATAACACACATTTTTAATACAGTAACAATGACCTCCACCTTTCCCGACAGCTGGAAGATCGCCAAAATTATTCCAATTCCAAAAACCAATCACGAATTTAGACCAATTGCTATTTTGCCCTATCTATCGAAAGTGCTCGAAGCAAGACACTCATTGTAGGGTAATGAAATGAAAAATTAATGGGTGGGCTTGATTTTGTAGGCACTTTCTGCAGCCCTCTGGTGTGTACTTGTTTGGTCCAAGAGGTGAACAAAGTAGCGGACTCCACTGTCGGCAGACAGGAATTGTAATACTGGAGCGAGTAGCGATCTTTCTTATGCGATAAACGATTTCAGAAAATCCGAAGGAGTCAGTGAAGCGCAGCCTTCTAACGGGGTTGAAGACAGAGTTAATCCTTTGCAACAGTTTGCCGTTATGATAAATCTCAAAATAAAACAAATACATTTGCCCAGCAGCAATTACTTCGCATAAGCCACCGTAAGTGAATAGTCGTGACATGTCTTTGAAGTATTCATCAGAAGTGGTGTATTTGTCCCTCTAGTTGTTGTAATAGCAAATTCTTCCCAATTTTCTCGGACATATTCAAATATGCTTCTACGAATCTCCATGGCATGTGCCTGTGTGTCGTCGATTATGGGAACAATTGTATGAGCCATCATCACTCTATTAATATTTAAATATTCAGAAAACATTCTAAGATTATTATTATCTTAGTTTATGCCGAAGCGGAAATACCCCCACACAGTATGATCCATTTAGACGTTCCTCGAACATAAAAAAAGTTGGTCTCAAGACCCCATTTTGATGTGGTTTTGGAGACTCAGACTACGTTCAGAATCCGTTTCTAAAAATTTCCAATCCACAAAAAATATGTATCATAACACCCCATCATGACACATTTATATGTGGGTTTGGAAGCTCGGACCATGTTAAAAGTCCATTTCTAAACATTTGAAATCGAGTACAGCAATAAAAAAGACTTGGAAAATGTTCTTGATCTCAGTATTGAAGATAAAAACATGTACAGTCGGGCCCGCTTAAGTGAAACCCGTTTAAGTAAAAAACCCGCTTAAGTGAAACAAAAATTGAGTCCCCATGATTTTTTTCACTTTTTCATACAAATTGTAAGTTTGTTACCAGTAGACGCGAAAACTACAGCCAGGGCCGTGGGAGCACATTGTAGTGCCTGGGGCAAAGCTGATTTTGCCGCCCCTTTTTTTTCAACGTTTCTATGTACATTACAAATTTAATTTATAGGAGTCAATGTTTAACGTTTAACAAAACTTTTTTCAAAATTATCTGTCGTCGTATTCGTTTACCTTAATTTTATTTCGTAATTTATATATCGTGAATTTCCAAAATTATCACATCGAAATGATGCCTTCTGAAATATTCACTACTCCAAGTCCATTTTGTCACTTAGATATACCAAAAATACTTCACGAATACCATGAATCTCTGATTATTGCATCATGAATATATCACATACATTTTTGAAATTATAGTTGTTCTATGTGCAATATAATTTAATTTGAATATGACTCAATGAACGTATTTCTGAAGGTATACAAGGTGTTACGGGTTTTAAAATGGCCCCAAACTAATAATAAAAATTTTGTATTGACCAAGGTTTCGGTAAGGCTAAAGTGTTGGAGATTTGCCTCACATAAACCGTCTTTCGTGGTTATTCAGGCCTTCCTTTGTGGTTATCGAATCCGAAAATGTTGGGTCATCCTGGCAGGCCAATAGCTTAATACACATTATCCACCATAGTAACGAATTGATGGTTTTTGACAAAAACATAATTTTATCACATTTTAGGACCCCAGGCGAAGAGATCATTTATACCTTGATAATTTAAAACTTGCATTTATTGAACAGTAACAAACCAAAATGCAGCAATATAAAATGCTGACAGAAAAGTTTATTAAATACATTTTTTGATTTATATCTTTTAAAATATTAATATAAAAAAAAATTTTTCCAAAATAGATTAAAACTTGTGAAACCCGGAGAAAGTTCTGCTAAACCCGGAGCCCGGAAATTGACCTCCAAACCCGGAGTATCCGGGTCAAAATGACCCTGTTGGCACGCCTGATAATACATACCGATACCTTAAAGCACAATCATCCTATGTCCGTTTTCATGAAAATGGAGTTTTTGGTATTTTTGGATTCCTGAGAACAGGATATAGTGGATTGAGGGAATCGTAATGAAAGTAATTGAAAAATGAGGAAATAAAAATCAATTTCCATACAAAACATACCAATTTTAAAACTTGATTTTCATTTTCTACACTGAAATAAAAAAATCATGTAAAATTGAAATTGCCTGCACCCAGAAAACAAAAACTGTTGGGGCAGCAGAATTTTCTGCCAACCGAATGCTAGCGGCTGTCACAACATCTACTTTCAGATGTTGCAGCATCTACTATCTGTTGTCCCAACATCTACTGTCTGACGCAGCAACATCTCTCTGATACTGCAAAAAGAATGTCAAAAATAATGCTAACGTGTAAGAGCGAGACAACAATTTACTTAAATTGTGCAAATGAAAAAAAATATACAAAAAAAAGTATTACGAAAAAGAATGTAAGAAAAAGAAAGCAAATGTGTTTGATGTTGTCTTGTAAAACTAGAGAAATAATTTTATAATTTAATTTCATATATAAACACAAGACTTTTAATGCGAAATAATTCTCAATTCTTACACGAATTTGATGGGCAACATACTTTTTACTGCAAATACATATGGTGTTTTATATCCACAATTAACGCGCTTTCATAAAACGCAATATTTAATTATTTCATTCAATTTGCAAAAAATTTAAAATGTTGAAATACGTGTTTTTCGGAAGTTAACAAAATAGAAACTATTCCGCACAATTTTTCGAAGCATAAAACACTTCTTTTTGTTTCCAATTCATTATAGTTTAATCATAATTAGGTTTTAAAAATATTTTCTAGATGCGTAAAAGATAAACAAGATGGATGCATAATAGTGATGGGTGATATACTAAAGGGGATGCCACACCGGCGTCAATTGACGCTGACAACACTGCAAAGTGAAATGCGTTTTTTTTACACACCTAAAGCGTGTAAAACCTTGTAAAGACATTTTACACACGTTTCGGTGTATAAATTTAACACATGTAATACGTATATTTTGAACGCACCATTACGTGTAATTATAGGGCAGTTTAAGAGCGGAACATGTGTAATTTTAAACATAAATTGTGTGTAGTTATAGCGCAGTTCAGCAGTAGAAAATGTGTTAATTTTATACGTATAAGGCGTATTTTTCCTCATCATTTGTTACATGTAAAAGTAATGGGTTCAAATTTTGTAGGATTACTCAACCATGAAAGAAATGAGTTTTATGGATAAAAGAACTTATATGTTAAGATATTTTTCTAAAACTTAAAAATTTTGTAATTAAATTGTTTTTGAAAACAATTTTTTTAATTTTGGACACCCGTGTAATTTCCTAAGTGTATAATTCCATCACGTGTGTACTTTTATTAGTGTGTTTGCCTTTTGTGTGTAGAATACACTTTTGTGTATACTTTTTGACACCCGTGTAATTTTATAAGTGCATAAGTTTTACCCCATGTGTGTAAACCTTACTTTTGTGTATACCTACGATACACTAAAAGCGCGTATTAATTCCCAGTATCATTTTTGCTACACGCTTATGCCGCATAAATATTATATACGCTTAAAGTGCATTAAAAAAACACGAGTGCGTGTTAATACAGCATACCAAAATCTAGAACGTGTGTTTTTTTTATTTATCAAAATAAATACACACTTAAAAATGTGTGTTGTGTGTAAAATTACACACTAAAAGATAGGTTCACTTTGCAGTGAAATTTTTGTTGTTTGCCAAATTAAAATTTTTGTGGTTTGGCAAAATTAAAAATGAACACTAATTGAAAGAGCGAGTGAATATTTTTTGAAAAGAGTGTTGTTTTAATTGCTAAATTTGTTGAAGAAATACGTAATGTAATTAAAGGACGCTATTACAAATGAATTTTTTAATGAAATATTTTATGAAGCAATTTAAAACATATCGATCTTCATCGAAGAAAAAAAGAAATTGTTTGTACATATTGATTAAAATAATCTTTATGGCCCCGAAATTGTCCAAAAAAACTTCCATTACCCCCATCTACATAAGATAAAAGGTGTCACGCATCAAAAAATTAAAATGCGTAAACCAGAGTAAAAATTCAAATAAATAGGGGTCTAAGGACGCCTGTGTGGCATGGGCTTAAGCCTTTAACTATTTTTCTGAATTAGTTTGCAGCCTTTGTAATGGCTGGTCAATTTGATAAAAGAAACTTAGATTAAAAGGAACTTAGATTAAAATAAAAACACAAAAGTTAAAATAAAAATTTATTTGCAACACTGTGGTCTTTTGCTTCCTGCATGACATCACTGTTAGTTGTCACGGTTCACAAGCGAATTCAGTTGCTACACGCGAGCGTGGATTCGGTTGTGGTAGCTTTTTTATTTGAAATGTTCTGTCAGCTGAAAAAAAGGGGCTGCTTCAATCTACTATTCTGTTGTTATATCCGAATTGCACATTTTAGCGTTTCTTCTGGTATTACAAGCGAATTTGTGTCTCTCTCAAGCGAAAACTAGAGCTGCAGACGAATATTTGTTACCACAACCTCGCGCCAAGCGATTATTTTTTTGTGTGTGCCTTTCAATTTTAATTTCATGTAAAAATTAGTTAATTTGATGAGAATTGTATCATTTCATTCGTTTTTCATATCACATTGATACTATTTTTTTTAAATTGGTATGAAAAACAATACATTGACATCACATTTTACACTGCATCATCAATTCACAACATCAAACTTGCCGCACTACTTATCAATTAATATCCTATCAGTACTACGTAATTCACGTAATTTTATAGGAAATACGGGCGTTGAATAATTTTAGACGGCTTAGAACTCTGCCAATTTTTATGTGCCAAAACAATTACACAAATATAGAAAATGTGAAAAAAACATTTTGTAATGAAAATAATGCGTTCATGAATGGAAATATATGATCACTAAGTTAAATTATGCATGTGAAAGTGATTATTTAGTTTTTCGATGCTCAATTTTATCAAATTCTAGTGTAGTGACGTAGTTACAGTGAATTCAAGCTCTGTAAATTCTATTAAATATCCAAAATTTTTGAAGGGCGTAAATTTTACAAGGTGTAGTTTGAAATATTAGCCGGTGAAATGCAATTCGCATCTATTTTCCTTTCTTTTGCGACATTTTCAGGCATCATAATAAGCATCACATATTATATCAATTTTGACATCATATATAAATTGAAACATCTTTAATTTTTATGTGTTCGTTTTTTGTCGTTTCTAAAACGAATACATTTCTCATTTTCTTTTTCGTAATTATTTTTTTTTTGTAAATTTTCTCATGTAAATTTACGTTGGATCCCTATAAAAATTAAGTGGTATCCCATCAATTCCCCACTCTTTCATATAAATGATAAAGATGTAGTATCAAATTTGATATGTATCACTATCGGCCATATTTTGTCAACGAAATTTGAAGATTTGATGGTATTTTTAGCATTTTTTTGGTTCGGTGTACAGTTTTGAAAAAATGGACATAGGATGGTGCTTAAAGGTATCGATAAGAGAGTATTTGCACTAAACTGGTATAGATAGCTGATTCAAGATAAGAGATGAAACTCATGTGCCGTTTAACTAAAACGTCGTTAAGATGTAAGCCGGCAGTTTATTTAACATAAAATGCATAAAACATATGCAAAAAAAAGAATGCCGCCCCACTGAATGTGGCGCCCGGGGCGAGATGTCCCTCCGTCCTTCCCACGGCCCTGACTACAGCACCGATTGTCACCAAAATATATATATGTGTTCTAAGGGTCGTGAGTCGTAACATGGGATAGGATTGGACACGCCCAATGCACGGAATCGGGACGGATTTATTTCTATTTTCTGGCTTAAATATTATATTTTTTATAGAAAACTAGCAGGGCCCGGTCCGCTTTGCTGGCCCTAAAAAGTTATTTTTGCCTTCAAGGTCATAATAAATTAATGAAAACATTTGTCACATATTTTTATTGGGAGCCCAAGTGTAGCATTTTGAAATATTGAATTATATGAAAAGTGCCACGCCCCGCTGTCCAATTCCAACCATATGTAACATTGAACTTAGAATTGAAAGCATAAACTTATTTCCCGTTGAAAAATGTTCATTAGGAGCCCAAGTGTAACATTTTTTTAAATATTGAATTGTATGGGAAGTGCCACGCCCCGCTGTCCAATTCCAATATGTTGCATTGAAGGCATAGAACCATTTCCCGTTGAAGAATATTCAATGGGAGCCCAATAATGACACTTAGAAGTATTGAATTGTATGGGCGGTACCACGCCCCTTCGCCAAATTACGTCGATATGCTGCATTTAGCTTAGAGTTGAAACCATGAAACCATTTGCCAAATTTTGTTGGAAAACATTAAATGAGAGGCCAGTTGCAGCAATTTTAAATATTGGTTTGTATGGGCGGTGCCACGCCCTTCTCAAAATTCAAGATGTAGTTCTTGTACAAAAATTTTTCCGAGACAGTAAACTAATTCATATAATGCAAATTTGATTTTATCGTTTATATATGTGGCCTTATACTTATTGAAAAATTTGTTCCTTAAGTTTTTTAGCTTTTTAATGCCTTTAGTATACCAAGGTAGCTTGTATACTTTTTGTTGAACCACTGGAACATATTTAATGCAAATGTCGTTAATTTCAGTACAAAACAAGTCAAAACAACCAGCAGTATCACAGTTAGAAAATTTACAACTCCAATCAGTACTATCGATAATAGCGTTTACATTTTCAAAATTTCATAAATTAAAATTAAAATTTAGTTTATCATAAATTTTAGGCAGACGCAAAAACTCATAAAACTCAACATGGAGAACGAGTGGAATGTGATGCATGTCTGAAGGAGAGATCCGAAACATACACTTCTCCAATTTATATTTGATAGTATCGCTTATGAAAATTAGATCCAAAATACGATCCAATTTATTAACAAAATGGTTAATTTGGACATGATCGCAGCAGAAAAAAACTATCAAGCACATACATTTCATTTGCGGCATTAACATTAGTTGGAGTAAGATTAGACTCATTTGCAATATACGACCAAGAGAATTTATTGAAACACAAAAATAGACGTTGGTTTTATCTATATCCGATAAATTCAAAATATTATCTACATGAGCAAAATACAAAAAGTCTGAGCTATTAGGTGGGATATAAGATACGCAAAAAAAAAATTCTTCTTTAGATCCAAAAACAGAAACACATAGTTGATCAAGCAAAGTATCATCGTTACTTAGCTTATGTACAGATGAACGCAGTGTCCGGCTTACCGCAATCAGCACACCCCCACCTCTTTGGCACCCCGTCTTAAGAGCGTCTCTGTCCTTACGATAGACTTGGTAAAGAGAGGAATCAAAAAATTCACCATCGCCGAAATCTTCATTCAGCCATGTTTCCACGAAAATAACAACATCATAATCCATTTGATATGTAGTAGGCAAAACAGTATTTGATTTTGTCCTAAGACCTGACATATTTTGAAAGTAGACCTTCAGGGACTGTGTTTTAGATATATTTGTAGTTAAGTCGCTTGTTCTACATTCGTCGCCTTTTGAAAAAACTCGAATGGGCGAGCTTTTCATAAAGAGTGGAAGCTACACCCAACTTAAAGTTGATGCTTCGTAAGTTGACAAAGTTCGCATCTCTTTTCGTAAGACTGTAGCAAGCCAATTGATTTTCGTTAATATTAGCATATTTTTGAACATAAGAGTTTATTTGGTCGCTTGTAACTGATGACTTAAACGATGAGAGATGCACCCACTTCTTTTTTACAACAACATCCAACTCATTGTTTTCGTTGCTCCCAACAACAACATTTGCATTCTTCTTTGTTTTCCTTCTGCTCACATTCTTCCAATCAGAGGGGAGAGAACGAACAGCGAGCGAGAGAGGACCAGTGGCACCTGCAATGAGCGAGTGCGGCCCGGCGACGACAGGAGGGCGAGAGGGCATCATAGGCAAATTAGCAGCAACGGTTTCTGCGTATCTAGTAGGAACTCCAACAGTACGATTGACAGAAGTAGCAGGCGATGTCGGAACAGGGGCCAGAGCGGTGCATGACGTTGAAGCATCAGCAGAGATAGTAAGAGCAGCGGAGTGCCAGTTTTATTTGTCGGCTCAACAGCAAGTGGCGGAATAATATTGTTGTTTTTTTGAATTATGGAATTGTCGTTTATTAGCTTGGCCTTATAATTTAAGGCATCAAAAATAGTGGAACAAAGATCTTTCACTTCTTTTGAAAGAGAAGAAATAGCAGAAGTAACTTCATTATCGTTCAATTTTTTTTTCACCGAGTGCAGTTCTAATTGCATGTTACCAATTTTTTGAGTTAAGATTTTTTTTTCATCCACTAGAGAGCTTATCATTATGAGCGCACGGGCATTTTCACGTTTAAGAGAAATCATTTCATTAAAAAGCGATTGAAGAGTTATTTGATTTGTGTTGTCATTAGTAAGAATTGTTTCACTTCGTTGCTGAGATGAAACCGGTTTAGGCTGTTGGGATACATTAGCTGACGGAAGGGGCGAACGAAGAGAGTCTCGCCGCTCGACCGCACAGGCATTGCAAAAAAATGGACTGTTTGAGCTTTTCAAGAACTCCAAATCTCCTTCCAAAATATTTACACAATTTAAATGAAATATTTCATTACACTTTGCGCACTGCTCCTTGGGTTGTACACGATCAACCTTTTGGCCAAAAACACAGGGCATTGTTTTTATTCAATTTCCTCCGTATATTTACTTAAAAACGTCTATTTCGTTATTTAATTAAGAATACTTTTACAAATTACAGGAGCGAAAGAAAAACACGACCGTTCATTACAAAGTTCTATTACGAAAAAAAGCCATCATGAAGCCATTTACCAAATTTCGTTGGAAAATATTGTGTGGGAGCGCTATTACAGCATTTTCAAATATTGACTTGTATGGGCGGTTCCACGCCCCATTGTCTAATCCCGGACATTTGTAGCCCAGATTATGGCTGGGGTCTTATAGTATGTTCATGGCAAATTTCATTTTCTTGTGATCAAAAACGTCTGAGATATAGAAGTTTTTACTAACTTGTGGGCGGTAAAAGTGGGCGTGTCAAAACCTATCCTATGTCACGACTCACGACCCCTAGGATATATATATAAATTTTGGTGAGAATCGGTGCTGCAGTTTTCGCGTCTACTGGTGACAAACATACACGTCTCTTTTATATACATACTAGCAGGGCCCGGTCCGCTTTGCTGGCCCTAAAAAAGTTGTTTTTGCCTTTGGTCATAATAAATGAATGAAAACAATTATCAAATATTTTTATTGGAAGCCCAAATGTGGCATTTTGAAATATTGAATTGTAAGAAAAGTGCCACGCTCCGCTGTCCAATTCCGACCTTATGTAACATTGAACTTAGAATTGAAAGCATATAACCATGTCCCATTGAAAAATGGTCATTGGGAGCCCAAGTATAACATTTTTAAAAATATTGAATTGTTTGGGAAGTGCCACGCCCCGCTGTCCATTTCCAATATGTTGCATTGAAGACATATAACCATTTCCCGTTTAAGAATATTCAATGGGAGCCCAAGAACAGAGGTGTCAGCCGATTAAAATTCGTCGGCTGATCCCATTTCGGCGGCGGCTAGCCGATCGGCTAAGCCGGTTATTTGGCTAATCCGATTTTCCTTTGAATGGATAAGCTAAAAATTTTCAAAATATAAGTTTTTTACTGCTAAAATTGCTAAGCAATTTTATTTATATAAATAAAAATGCCACAATTAATTCGAAAAATACATCTTCTATTTGATTACTAAAAAAAAATTCTTATTTGGCGCGTTTAGATGAGTTTTGGACCGACAATCGCTTTGGTTTTTTACTTTTTTGAAAAACTTGCCTTTTTATTTTGATTTTTTTGTTAGAAATCGTACAAAAAAATTAGATTTGAATAAAAAAATCTAGATTTTCGGCTTAGTCGCAAGCCGTTTTTTAGCCGGGGTCATTGGCGGCGGCTATAGTTTATTGAAATCGTCGGCGGTGGCTAGCCGACCGGCTAAGCCGCATCGGCTGACACCTCTGCCCAAGAATGGCACTTTGAAGTATTGAATTGTATGGGGGGTGCCACGCCCCTTTGTCCAATTACGCCGATATGTTACATTTAGCTTAGAGTGGAAAACATGAAACCATTTGCCAAATTTTGTTGGAAAACATTAAATGAGAGGCCAGTTACAGCAATTTTAAATATTGGTTTGTATGGGCGGTGCCACGACCCTTTGTCCAATTACGCCGATATGTTGCATTTAGCTTTGAGTTAAAACCATGAAGCTATTTGCCAAATTTCGTTGGAAAACATTGTGTGGGAGCGCTATTACAGCATTTTCAAATATTGACTTGTATGGGCGGTGCCACGCCCCATTGTCTAATCCCGACCATTTGAAGCCCAGATTAGGGCTGGGGTCTTATAGTATGATCATGGCAAATTGCATTTTCTTGTGATCAAAAACGTCTGAGAAATAGCAGTTTTTACTAACTTGTGGGCGGTAAAAGTGGGCGTGTCAAAACCTATCCTATGTCACGACTCACGACCCCTAGAACACATATATAAATTTTGGTGAGAATCGGTGCTTTAGTTTTCGCGTCCACTGGTGACAAACATACACGTCCCTTTTATATATATAGATATAGATGTTGTAAAGTACAGCCTGCTGTGCAGCTCACGTGAAATTGAATGTGAACATTTTTTATTTTGAACATATCCACTTTTGAACGTAATGCAAAAAAAATTGTTCGTTTCATTTCAAAGAAAATTAAAGAATCTAACTATCCGGCAAAAAAACGCATGAGAGTAATTGGTCTACGCGTTTTATTTAGCGTTCACGCCCGTTCTCTGAATTTTCACCGAGAAATATATGGTAACACCGTGAACGCCAAATAAAACGAGTAAACCAATTACTTGCATGCATTTTCTTTGCCAAATATTTAGATTCTTTCATTTTATTTGAAATCAAAGAAACAAATTTTTTTCGCATTGCGCTCATATGTTGCTATGTTTAAAATAAAAAATTTGTACATTCATTTTCACGTGAGGCTTAAGAAAGATGTAAAAAAAAATGTCAATTGGTTTTTTTATTCAGAAGTGCAATCATGTTTTACGACTTGACTTCGACCGAAATATCAAACCAAAAACGAAACTCAAATGATGGAATACTT
This sequence comes from Heteromyza rotundicornis, assembly GCA_951394025.1. NCBI lineage: Eukaryota > Metazoa > Arthropoda > Insecta > Diptera > Heleomyzidae > Heteromyza > Heteromyza rotundicornis. The sequence goes on from OX596012.1 coordinate 33,922,618, forward strand.
TCGTTTGATATCAAGATAAGCGATTGCACCCCAGAAGTTTACAAGTATCTAAAATTGTAGTTAGCGATGTGAAATTTTCGATCAACATAGTTAATTGTGAATGCGAATTTTATTTGTCAACTACCGCTAATTGTATACACAACACAAATAAAACAGGCCTATTGTGTTTTTGAAAATGCCATGAAAAATTACCCTTTTCCAATAGGACACCAATGATTTGAATCTGTCAAGTGATTGCCGCCACCGCCACAATTCTGATCAATCAGGGCAGATTTTGATACGACGGTAGCATAGCCGTCGTCCGCCCAACCGTCAACTGCTCCAATTCTGTTTAATGCATAACTTCAGTGAAATTTTTCACTTTCGGTTTCAGGGAAAAAATTTGCTTATAGGATAAGTTTAACAATGCAACTATAAAAGTTTTTTAGGCCCAACAAAGCGGGTCGGGCCCAGCTAGAAAGGAATATTTTCTGAAAAAAATATTACACTTTGTTTATTATTTTTAAACTGGGGCCGCCATGAACCGGTTTTGGAACTAATATTTTGGAATGACTGGAAACCGGAATCAATTTTTTTAAATCTGAGAACCGAAAAAACCGAAGTTTTTTTTTAAATCTCACCCATACTTAATGATCCTGCTTAAAGCTCCATTTTGCCTCAAATGTCATCTAACAACACAAACTCTGTTTGTAAAGTTAACTTTTTTAGGCTCCTAATTTTGTTTAATTAATTTGTGCTAATAATAATATATATTAAAACATAAAATGTTCAGTTTTTATATTTGTTGCATCAAGTGGTATTTATACAAGTGCTCTTTATGTATTTCATTAATTGTTTTATTAATTTTTGTGTCGCAAAAACAATTTCACATGCTTACTGTGTTTGAGACTCCTCTGCCTAATCCTTGATTTTGTTGGTAGCTTTTTGTTTTCTGACTTGCGCTTTGTTCTCTTTCTTGTTTTATTATACCCAATATTATACCCTCATGAGGTATGGGTATATTCACTTTGGTCTGATGTTTGTAACACCAAGAAGGAGACGTGTCCGGTATGGAAAAGTATATATATTCTTGATCAGCGTTGATTTAGCCCTATCCGTCTGTCCGTCCTCTTTTCTTGTAAACACGATTGCAGGAGCTAGAAGAAAGCTAGAGATCCCAAATTTTGGATTTATCCTTTGTAGGCTCTAGAAGGAGTTGGTATTGCAAATGGGCGGAATCGGTCTACTGCCACGCCTACCTCCCATATAAGTGAAAATCGTGTTTTTACCGTAATTTTAAGATTTCATCAAAACAGTATGAAGTTTTGTATAGTGGGGTTTTCGGGGTCGCTGATTTCGAATTTGATATCGGAATTTAAAAATTCAAGATGGCGGATACAATATGGCCCAGTAGGTGTAGGGTATATATAAGTCGGCTTGCCCGACTGAAACTTACTCACTTGTTTTTTGTTTGTTTTACTCGTGGTAAAGCACAGTTGTGGGCATATTTATCATTTCCATTCGAGAATTGTTTAGTTCTGAAAATGTCTTGTACTTTGAAAAACTCCAAATTTGGTGCAAATGATTTTTATATTCGTTGTTGGATTTGCGGATATGAATATCATTCCAAATGTGCAGGTTTATCTGTCTGTGTTTCTGATGCTATAAGAGAGAGGAAGGGCATTCGTTGGTCCTGTGAAAAATTTAGGACTGTTGAGGCTGAATTTTTCATGCTTTTTAGGCAGTGTAGAGTCTCTTTTACAGAAATGTCCAAAGAGCTATCTGGCGTCCAATCCAAACTTTCAATGTATGAAAATGAATTCAAAAAATGTTCTGTTTTTAATGTTTCTGAGGTTTCTCCAAAACTCAAACTGACTCTTCATAGCAACAAAAACAAAAAAATACTGTGAATGATCCTGCAACCCCACCAGTAGCAGCTACTGTTCCTTTGTTTGATACTCCTAAAACTATTGATAAAATAAACATAATGTTGAAATTGTAAATATGGATGTTGAAAACAACCATTCGTCTGAACTTCCTAACATCGTTTTAGCATCGGAGACTACGGAAACTGTTTCTAATGCCGAACATAGGGATTTAGTTGTTGTCGCTCCTCGAAAATCTATGTTTGTGTCCAGATTGGCTTCAGATACCACTGAAAATTATGTTTTTTTTACATTAAATCTAGGATTGGTGTCTCTATTTCTAATATTTCTAATATTAATGTTACAAAATTTAAATTCGCCAGTGATAACCCAATTTCTTGGATTAAAATTTTTGCTTCACTTGAATTGTTTGACAAAATAGATGATGAATCTTTTTGGCCTCCTAATACAATTGTACATGAATGCGAGGTTTAAATTCCAAATTGAAAAGGTTATATCTTAATAGCTTTTCGTTCAACTATAGTGATATTGTGTTTACTGAAACCTGGTTAAAACCAAGCATCTTATATTCTGAATTCTTCTGTTCTTCTTCACTGTTCATACACCGAGGGAAAAAAAAATCAGAACTGCATGGTTACGATTTGAAATGGCTATCGTTACGAAAAATTCAACACCGCACCGTTCTAAAACACAACCGAAACAGTTTCACTTTTTGAAGATGGTATGAGTTACTGGAGCGTGGGTTCGAATCTCAGTCAGACCAAATTTTTTTTCGATTCTTTTTTTTATAATTTTTTTTATATATTTGTGCAAAAAAAAACGATCTGCATTTGCCGATTTTAATTTTGTTGCATCAAGTACTGAACGTCGATTTCAAGAAATTTAGAGTTAGCGCAGCAAAACCAACCCCGGATTCGTGACCAGCGACCCCTCAAAAAAAAAGAATACAAAAAGTAATGTGTTAAAAAGGAAACAAAAATAAATTGCTCCGACTGAGATTCGAACCCACTATCTCAAAAAGTAAAACTGTTTTCAGTTATATTTCAGAACTGAAACCGTTTCAAATCCTAACCAAGCAGTTTCATAGTATATGTATGCAGTGAAAACATTGCAAAATGCACACAGCGGTAGGAAATTTAGAGTAAAAAAATATAAATTGAAATTTAATTTGAAATTCAATTTTTTTAGGTAATTCTAAAAATAGGCCTTTGCAATAACCTTTTTTTTTATTTTCAATTCATGAAATCACAAACATTTCAGTCGCAAAACAAAAATTTTCAGTCTTGAAACAACAACATTTGTGTCTCAATTCATCAATGTGCCGTTTCAATTCATTAATGGGCAGTTTCAAAAAAATTGAAACGTTTTATTGTCAAAATCGGAACATTCAGTTTTGGCAGGGAAATTGACAACGGTTCGGAACGTTTTAACAACGTTTCGTTTTGATTTTTTTCTCAGTGTAGGCGTGATCGCGCAAATTATGGCGGTGAAATTCTTATTGCTGTTAATAGTTCTCTGTTTTCTGAAAATGTTTCTATCCCTACTTTGATGAAAATAATATTGAATTTTTTGCAGTTCGTGTGAGTTTTCAATCGAAGAACTTTTATGTTACATGTTCGTATATTCCCCCTTAATCGGAAAGTGGAATATATTTCTATCACGCTGAAGCCATTCGTTAATGATCAACTAATTGTTTCAGGTGATTTTAATTTTCCAAATATTAAGTGGACTCTAAATGATGACGACTATTCGCTGCTGCCCTCTTCACCTACATCTTGGATTTGTGACTTTTTTGATCAGTTGTCAGATTGCGGTTTATTCCAAATTAATAACTTTAAAAATCGTTGTGGAAATATTTTAGATCTTATTTATGTGGATAATACAAGTATTTCTCTGAAACGCTGTGATCCTTTATCTCTACAGAAGATGTATATCATTCAACAGTTAACTTGTGCATAAATGTAAATAGAAGCTAAGTGTCCTGTTCCTAGAAAAATCTTAAAAAGTTTTTTAATTCTAACAAGGCTGACTATACTAAACTTAATTTGCTCTTGTCTAAAGTAGATTGGGAAGATATTTTTGGTAATATGTGCACAGTCTTGGACTTAAATAAAAATATTTCTTTGTTTTATAGCGTCCTAAATGAAATTATGGTACAAACGGTTCCTAAAATGTATCCTCAGAATTCTGTTTGTCCTCGCTGGTATACCGCCGAACTAAAAACCTTAAAAAATAAAAAAAACAAAACATTTCAAAAGTATAAAATAACGAATTCTACATCGGATTAAGCTTCGATACGAATTTATTGATCTTAATAATAATTATTATAATAACCTTAATCAAGTCAAGAATAATATAAAGATGAACTCTAAAAATTTTTTTAATTTTGTAAATTCTAAGCGAAAGTCTATTGAATATCAATTAAATCTAAAGTACAACGATGTTTTTTCTGGTAAAGAAACTGATATTGCCAATTTCTTTTCTGACTTATTTAAATTAACTTTTTTTTCAAAAACTTATTGTGACAGGAGCGAATATCCCGTCGAAATTGAAAGTTATGATATTGTTATCCCCATTATTGAACCTGATCTGATCTTTACGTACCTGAATTTTGTACCAAAGCTGGGCTTGATAATATTTCTAGTTGTATTTTAAAGGACTGTGCTGAATTTCGGTATGTTCCATTATATCACCTCTTTAGTTTGTCCCTCCGACTTTCGTACTTTCCTGATATTTGGAAATTGTCTTACATGATACCTCTACATAAATCTAGTAGTAAGAATGACGTGACAAATTACAGAGGTACTACTAAAATCAGTTGCATACCAAGGCTATTTGAACACTTAGTTGCAGATCAGTTATCATTCCCGCTTTCGCAAGTTTTATCTACTAAACAATATGGATTTATCAAATGTCGCTCCATAGTTACAAACGTTCTTGAATTTACAACGAAGGTGTTTGATGGTTTTGGATGTGGTTTCCAAACTGACGTAATCTACACGGATTTCAGCAAGGCTTTCGATACTGTCCATTATGTTCTACTAATTAAAAAGTTATCCTTGATAGGTTTGCCTACGATTTTAGTTAAATGGATTGGTTCCTACCTGACAAATAGAACTCAGAGAATTCTTTTTAAGGACCATCTTTCTGAATGTGTTGATGTTGCGTCTGGTGTTCCTCAAGGAAGTCACTTCGGTCCTATTCTGTTTAACATTTTTATCAACGATTTACCATCAATAATAAAATATTCTTCGATTCTTATGTATGCTGATGATGTTAAACTGTTTATGCAATTTTCGGATATAACGGGTCATCGGTTTCTACAAGATGATTTGACAAGCCTTGGTTTTTGGTGTGAGATGAATCTCATGTCTCTAAATTGGAAAAAGTGAAAATCTATGTGTTTTTATCGAGGTTCTCATAAGGACTGTGTTTATACCTTGTTTGATTTAAGTGTGGTTGATTCTTTTGTTGATTTAGGTATTGTTATGGATCATAAACTTTCTTTTGTCATACATATTAACAACACCATTAATATATCTAGATCTGTACTAGGCTTCATTAAGAGATGGTCAAAGGAGTACAATGATCCGTACATAACTAAGACTCTATTTACATGTTTAGTTAGATATATTATTGAATTCGGTTCTTGCATTTGGTCTCCTATGAAATACACATTAAACACTCAGTCCAAAAGCAATTTCTTTTATTTGCTCTTAATTCTTTAAATTGGGATTCTAATTTAAATTTGCCAAGTTTTTAAGGTCGTCTTAAATTATTGAATATTCCTACAATAAGTAGCTGGAGAACTATACTAAATGTAATGTTCCTTCTTAAACTTATTAACGGTGAAGTAAGCTCGCCTTTTTTGCTGAGCAGAATCAACTCCAATGTTCCTTTAAGAAGTTTAAGAGCATTTGTCCCCATTAAACTTCATAAGTATAGACTAAACTACCTTAACTTTAATCCCTTTTTACTAATTTGTAAAAATTATAATGACCTTTACGTCGACTTAAATTTATCATCTCCTAACTAACTATAAAAAATTTTCAACCAAATTTTGGTACAAGAGCAAGAAAAAACTACCAAAAGTAAATATAAGAATAACTTTATATACATTTTTTTTTTAATTCAAATTTTTAAGGGTATTGACAAGTTGTCATATGTAGAGTCATAAACGGGAACTTACCATAAATTATCATTCAATTTTGTGTGAAAAATTCTCTGATAAATAACAATTTTTGACAAATTCCCGTTTTTGACTCCACTTATATATATGTCGACTTGTAAATACCTTTATTGTCTTCGATCAGAGAAAATTTGGTTGTCATTGATGTACAGATGCGGTTAACAAATAGTAGCGTTCCAAATATGGAATTTCGATTTGTTTTCAAACCTTTTATAGTATCGATATTGGGGTTATTCGAAAGGCCTCCTATACCCCTTTCCAAAGCTGGGCATTAACTAGTTAATTAGTTAATAGTTAATTAACGAAGTTAAATTTTCGGTTAACTTTTAACGTTTCAGTTAATTTCGAAAACCATTAACTTTTTTATTTAGTTAAGTTAAATTTCTTCGATTAACTAGCATTAGTTAACTTTAAAACAAAAAATTTTTTTATTATTGAATATCAAAAAAAAAGTTAAAATTAAGAATTCATACTATTTTCGAACTGATATTGGCACTTAATTTAAAAATTATTTCACAAAAGAATTAAATACACAGGCCGATATATTTCGAAGTGTTCTATAATCAAAAGTTTTGGTTGGAGCTGTACAGTGTACACTCTCCCAGACTGAGTTTTTTCTTAATTGTTGTAAGGAGTGCGTCGCTAGAAACTTGTGCACGCTTTTTCTACTGTAACTTTTTTCATGGAATGCTAATTTAAATTGGTTGGGCTTATTATCTTTGGAAAACATGTCACTTTAAATTTTGGTATGTAAGGGATCGAAGTAAACTGTTTATTCAACGAAAGAATTAAAAACATAAAAATATGATTTTGAAGAAATCGAAAAGCACAAAATTCGCTTTTTTTGTGTTCACCTCCATATTTGCTTTATTAGAGTCGACAGCATATTTTTTGCTGTAAATTCCATGCTTCCAATAGACGCTAATGTAAATTTTCAATTTAAAAAAAATTTATTAAGTAGTTATTTTATTTTTACATTTTTTGCGATTGTTTCTTTTTTAGGTTTTTTCTTGTGATTTTTGTACATTTTTTCATAAACGTTTCTAAGTAAATTAACGTTTTTGATTTGAAAAAAAGTTTATACTTTCATAGTCCATCTAGACATTAAAATTACATGTTTTCCAAAGATAATAAGCCCAAACAATTCCAAATTGCATTAATATAAATAAAGTTACAGTAGAAAAAGCGTGCACAAGTTTCTAACGACGCACTCCTTACTCCCATTTCCAAAATTAATTTTTTGGAAAATGAGCTAAAACCCATAATTCTGTGGCCTTCCGGCATAACAAGTTAAGTCCACATTTTTCCGAAGTCGAGTTAGCACCGGAAATCGTGTCATTATAGAACCCTCCTTTGAACAAAAATAGCATTGGGAAGTTTCCGCCACAAATTGGCTAGAAATCGGCATACTAAAAACTCGAATTTCTCCCATTTTCCCGGCATAACCAGTTAGTCAAATTTTCCCGGCATAACCAAAATTTTTCTTTTGATTGACTAACATATCAACGCACTGCGCTCCAACCGCTGCAGAGCTATGAAATTTTGTTTGTATACTTTGAGTACACCCTAGGCGTCATTTAAAAAGAGATTATACGGTCGGACCTCAAATAAAAGTTTTGGAATGATTTACTAAAAATGCCATAGCTTCGGCTCTGATGGACCGATTTCCCTGACATTTGGAGATACTTCCGTATCTTTTAGATGGACACGACTATAACTAATATAAGCTAATTCTAAGAGTCCGATCTGATATGGCGGCTGAGCAACGCTGTGTTATGAAGTTCCCGGCTAAATTTTAGAAGATTTTAATAAAGTAGCATTGTACATAATCTGGCGGTCTGCCGTTTTTAATGGAAGATTCCAATTAATGGCTGGAGTCCAAACTTTCGAAACAAATTTGCCTCAATGGAAATTAGCAGTAGTGGTTAAGCAAAGTGACCACTCTCTGTTTGAGACTAGAACTGACAAGCAAATGTTATATTTCGTAAGTGGGCATATTATGCACTTGCCTGCATTGAAATTGGAAGTAATGGTAAAGCAAATTGACCACTTATTGTTGAGTACAACTAAATAATATTAATGTATTATTTTGAGACATAGCTCTTTTAAAAGTCGAAAAATTCATATAAATTTGGTTTATCTTTGCATTTTTAATATATTTCACCGTCATATTGGATCCATAATTTTTTAATCTCGGTATCTCAACATCAAATTTGATAACAGTGACCCAAAAAACTCCACTACATAAAATTTCAAGTAAATCCAATAAGAGTCCGTAATTTTGTTAGTCCATTTTTTTTTTTTTAATATTTTGTTTCAACAAAATTTATATATAAATTTATATATTGTACAAAGTGGAATAAAAACGGAATATTTAATTTTCCAAGTGGCATAGGCATTTCCAATTACAAAATTTTTTATATACAAATTACAGTAATTGCAATTAAAATTTTTTTCAATTACAATTACAGTAATTATAATTGAAAAAAAAATTCAATTACAATTTCTTGATAGATATCTAACGGATACCTAATGTATGTAAATATCGATACTATAAAATGTGGCTATGGGACACCGTACATGAAAGAGCTGTGCAATAAAGTTTTTCTTGACTGTATATACAAAAATGTAGCACCAGAACGTGTTGTTATTGTCTAAGTCAAAACTCTATACCCTTATTTCATAATTTCTTTCCATTAGGAAGCTTATAATCAAAGAAGTACTTGCAACAATTTTAGAAAATCAAAATTTTCAAAAAATGTATACGTTTTGGGCTAATGGTCGATTTTTCGACCTCCTTGGAAAATCTAATAGAAAAATTGTAAATATTTTTTGACTCCAAATTTGGAATAAGAATATTAACAGAAGCTTCCTCTATAAATTTCATCAAAAAATTTTAGGCTGCTTATAGACAACTACACTTTAGGAAGCATAGCTACTAAGCATACATAAGCATTTTCAATTACAAAATTTTTTAATTCCAAATTACAGAATTGAAATTTTTGTCAATTACAATTACAGTAATTTTAATTGAAAACAATTTCAATTACAATTACAGCAAATGTTATTGAAAAAATTTGAAAAATGTAATTGATACTGCCCGTGTTTGCTACTAAGTGCAGATTTACTTTAACTATACAGTACACTGATTTAGATATTATAACAAAGATTTATATGTTGATAAAATTTCAACATTACAATGACGCCAAAGTCATGTGCAATATTGTGAATAAATCATCTGGAGCCCGAACGAATATCGGCTTCGGCCGTTATCTGGGAAAAGGGGAAAGGGGGGTAACAAATCACCCGCTTTGAGCAAAAAGGGTCAAGCAGGCCGGAGTTACGAGAAAGAGAAAAATGGAAAGGGGTAGTTAGGTAGCATAAAATCAGATTTAGAAATTTAGGCCGCCGTATTGGATCCGCCATATTGGATCCACCATTTGCAATTTAATGGTTTTCTCGAGTCCATCTTTCCAAAGCACCCACTTTCAGCAAAATCGGTCCACCATGGCCGGAGCTATGACTGTTTTCGAAAACCATCTCGAATTTACAGTTATAGATCTGGTGGACGTGGCAGATTCACGAACGCCGAAAAGATTCTTAAATGACGCCTAGGGTGTCACCAGAGCATAACACCAAAAAATTTCAGAGCTCTAGGCTCAGCGGTTTGGCCTGGGCGCTGATATGTCAGTCACCTATCGGGACAGACTCTTTTATAGAGACCGAACGAAATTCGGTTTGGATTTTTGAAAATTGTTTACATTTGCTGTTGTTGAGTTTAAATTTTCAACAAAAAAGAATGTGGTTGACTTTAACCTGACGGCAGATATATTTAAACAGATCCACTATTTTTTCAAAATTCAAAAAAATGTTCGTAAATGTCTGAAATGTAATAAATAATACTGCAAAAACATCAAACTATAATCTCACATCTAAAAATTAGTCATTTATAACAATACGAAAAAAAAAACTTTTACCGATTATTAAAAAGTTTCAAAATTCTGGAACATTTTTTATGACAAAACTTTCTTTTGTGAAGTATGAAGGGATACGCTTTGTGTGATTCGTATTTTAATATGAATTTTAGTGAATAATACACGACTTATAACTTTACGTCTATATCGAATGAGATCGCAAGAACAGTAGTGTAGAGAAAAGTAAAACTAGAGAGTGGACTATCTTCGGCTATACCGAAGCTGAAATACCCCCACACAGTAGAAAGAAGTACCTTGAACATAAAAAATGGTGGTCTCAAGACCCTATTTTGAGCCAATTATAGGTGGTTTTGGAGCCCGGACCATGTCCAAAATCCATTTCTAAAAATTTCCAATTAAATCCACAAAAAAAAAAAAAAATTGGTCTCAAGACCCCATTTAGACCCTTATATATGTGGCTGCGGAACCTCGGACCATGTCAAAAATACGTTTCTAAACATTTCCAATCGAATACAACAATAAAAAATTTTTACCTTTTTTTCGGTGTATGGGAGCCACGCCCAGTTTTTGTCCGATTTGGCTGATTCTCGAACTTGATCTCAGTATTCACGAGAAAAACATGTAAAAAAAGTTTCAAGTCGATATCTCCAAAACTGCGACCGCTATCGTGCGGACGGACAGACGGACAGACGGACAGACGGACAGACGGACAGACGGACGGACAGACAGACGGACATCGCTAAATCGACTCAGGAGGTGATACTCAAGAATATATATACTTTTCCATACCGGACACGCCTCCTTATGGGCGTTACAAACGTTGTGACAAAGTTAGTATACCCTGCCACAGTGAGTGTGGGGGTATAAAGATAGCAGGGTTGCATTTTTTGATGTGATAGCGTTGCCACTAAAAGTACTTTGTTTTTGCACAAAGAAATTGTTCGCAAAATAAAATAATGTTTAAAACTTAGTAAAAAGGTTTGAGAAGCAGCAAAATTTTTTCATATGGTTTTGTTGATAGATAGCAAACGGATTAAAGTCGATAGAAATTGAATAGACCTTTAAATGCATGTAAATATCGATACTATAATATGTGAGCCACCGTACATGAAAAAGCTGTGCAATAAAGCTTTTCTTGACTGTATATTAAAGCTGTCCAAAAAAAAATTTTTTATTATTTAAAAATTTTTTTTTTAATTTTTACGAAAATGATTTTTAAATAATTCTAGGGGGGGTTTCCGCCAAAAATCCTTAATTATGGTTTTTTTTCTCGTATTTTTCTTGATCTAAAACAAACTTAAAATTTGTGTGCCGTTATCGTTGCCGTTATCGGATCGGCTTCAAATTTCAAACTTAAGAGTTTTTGGTGTATTAACGTTATTTAAGCCGATCGGACAAATTTTTTTTTTTTGTATATACAAAAATGTAGCATTCGATCGTGTTGTTATCGTCTAAGTCGAAACTCTATACACTTATTTCATAATTTCTTTCCATAAGGAAACTTATAATCAAAAAAAAGTTAGTACTTACAACAATTTTCGGAAATCAAAATTTTCAAAAAATGTATACGTTTTGGGCTAATAGTCGATTTTTCGATAGAAAAATTGTAAATATTTTTTGACACCAAATTTGGAATAAGAATACTAACTGAAACTTCCTCTATAAATTTCATCAACAAATTTAAGCTGCTTAGGAACTGCCAAAAATGGGTTAAGAAATTCAACAGGACAGATATAGTTTTCAATTTGAATTTGTTTTATAAACGGTTGTAGTAAAGGATCATTACTTATTAAAATTATAGAATCGGCTCAATGGACTGGCTCTGCTTGCAATGCAGAAAGATGTGCCCATTAATATCGACTATCTAAAAAGCCAAGGCGCATTGTCTAATAATTTGATGCAATATAAATTGACTTTATATGTAAATATTCACTATTTTTTTTACTGTGTGCACAAACGTTAAACAACTTTTAAGTACAATTTTTTTTAATACGAATTTTAAATTGTATTTATAACAATATACCCTTGGACTAGTACTAGTAAAAAAAATTTTAAAACATGTTAACTGTAAAAAAAATTTACTTTTTTCGAAATGTTTTATTTTGAATGCAAGATTTTGGGACGGATGATAATTAAATACGTACCTATAACCATGGAGGGGACAGCAATGCCTGCCAGTAACGCAATTCCAACTGGAGCTCCTATGAGAGTTCCAATTTGCCAAACAATTTTTTTCTTTCGAGACCATGGTTTCTTGCCCCAAAATGTGCACCCAGATGGACTGTTAAAAATTTTGAATTTGTATATTAAGCGTAATAGTAGTGTAATGTGCATCTTACCTTAAGTAGTGTAAATCGCTCACCTCTTTCATACATAACCAACAAAATTCAGCGCCACATACAGAACATACCATATGATTACAAGATCCATCATTCATTTTTACTATTAGAACTTGACACCTTGGACACGGTTTAATGTCATCACGACGTCCTGAGTCCAGACTAAAACTTATAGATGACGTACGCAAAACCTTATGTCTTAAAGTTCTTGCTGCATCACAAGTTTGATCAGGATGCCATTCAGCTTTACAATGATAACAAAAACTTACTCCACAGTTTGGTCTTTCACATTGTATTTGAGGACATGACGCACATCCAGATGCAATTACTGCATAGCTAAAAAAAACAAAATAAAGACTTAAATACAAAGTGCTCCACCAAATTTCTCCGTATTATGACAGTTTTTGCCTTTCTCATTACGTTCTAAAAAGAGTGTCACAAAGAACCAACCCAAGTAACAAAAGTAGTTTGAGGCGCTGACTTGTAGTCCGCAGACAGTGCTCATAGAAAGATTTTGGTAACATGAGCTGACAAAAAAATTTTAGTTTTGAGTCGCTACTATTTCTTGATCAGAGCAATTCACTGTCTACAATAAACATACAACTAATGGTTTATGTAGCGGCTACTTACTTGTTAGTAGTTTTCGCATCTATCTATCAAACGAAAAAAGAGACGCACATATCATATAGATTTGCATGAAATATGTGTTCTCTTTCTGTTGCATTACTTTTGATATAGCGCCATTTTGATAGTATTGATGTTCCATGTACGAACCGAACCGCAGTGTTGCAAATACACTTTTAATTTAACTTTTGTGTTATTAGGGCGATTCATGTAAAGTGGGAAACCCCTCGGAAACGATTCAGTTGTGCAGATGAGCAGTCAAAATCTATGAAATTTGACAGTTCTTTGAAGCAACTGCGCGTTTTCGAGGGGTTCCCCACATTAAATGAATACCCTTATTATTTATTCTTCCCTTTAATAACAATTAATTTTTTATAGTCAAAATTCACAAAATTAAACATTTGACGAACCATTCCAAAGACAGCAAACTAGTTCCGAAAAATGGTTGAATGCTTAAAGTATAAAATGAACATCAATTTATCACATTTTTTTTTTAAAAACGTGTTACTATAATTTTTTTAAATGATGCAGTGGTTTTCCTTGAAAAATGTTCTACAAAATACTTCTAAACCATTTTTTCTCTCCGAACAGTAATTCTTCTTATAATTTTTATTTTGTAAACTTTTTGTATGAGATAATTAGAGGAGAGTTTACTCACAGATTACTCGGTTTTTCTTCGGCAATCTTCTCTTAAAGATAAACGAAACAAAGCCAAGCACAAATCACTGAGTTTTGTTTGAAACACACTACCTCTGCATTACTTGTGTTTAGTTCCAAACCAATGTACATCTCTAAAAGTGCTTGATTCACCCATTGTAACTATAAAATAGTTGTATACCCTATTGATCCCGCAAAATGGGAGTCAGTTGTTTCTTGCAGGGTTTGCTAAATGTATTTATGTATTGGACTTCTTGCACATATATCGACGGAGGTTTTAGCCGTTTTGGGGACCTTAAAGGCGACTTTGGAGTGTCACAGCTAGCACTGTTTGCAATGATTTCATCAGTAGGAACTTTTCGTGTATCATCTTCCTCATCGTCAGTAGAAAGCAGTTCATATCGATTTTCGGAAATATGCTGGCTTAGCCAGTAGGATTTCGAGGTTTTTTGTGTCTTAGACTTTAATTTTTTGTATTTATTTTTGTTAGTATCTTGTTCAAGTATGGAACGATTTCGTTTTGGTATTTGCATGGTTGGGTGTATGTTGTTGGTGCTCGTTGCCATCCTTAAGAAATTTGAGAATAGTGGTTGTATGCGTGCCGGCGAGTGTAGTTGTGCTGTTTGCTAATGTAATTGCTGTAGTAGCTGATGTGGCTGCGAAACTGTATGTTGCAGCTGTAGATGTTGCAGACGTTGCATTGCTGACTTCAAGATAACTGTGGCAATCCACTGAGCGCAGGAGAGACATTGTTTTTGACAGATAGTTCGTTGCTTATAGCTGAATTTACATTTATACTTATTGGTGGTTTTGTTGTTTCTAATATTGCTCCACAAGCTAGAGATTGGCGTCTCTCTTGCTGTGGAGAATGTGCCACAGACATTTTTGACACTTTTGCGTTGCAATTGTTTTTAAACGATGTAGGATCATCACAGATCGATTTCTTTTTTAATCTGTGTCTATTTCGCAATATTTGTTGTTCAAGCACTGATTCGCACATAAAATCAACTCAAAGTACGGAGCAAATTGAAGGCACGTCCGCACTGATTAACTAATTCATGAATTCAAGTGATACAACTTTTTTTAATTTAAGCTAAACTAACAAAGTTTGACTCAAAGTCAAAATATCGATTTTTTCTTGAAACAATTTTGACTTTGAGGTCAATTAAAAAATAAACTAAAATTGTATCTTTAAAAAGTTTTATATTGTGTTGTTCTTTAAAAGATTTTTTACAAGATTGCCGTACATAGTTTTTTTATCCGATGTCTAAATATTGGTCCAGACTCTAGAGGTAGTATATCAAATTAAAACAAGTTGTTGTGAGTTAAAATCGAGTCCCACGATTTTCGCCACATTCACTGATCCAAAAAAATGCCATCTAGGCACAAATTATGTCCCACGATTTGAAAAGTGCACAATCATTGTTTTCTTTGTATATACATCAACAGCCAAAGCTGGACGCAGGTATGGCATTGATGTGTAACACGATAACGTTTTGCTGCAAGAATTTGGTCAGCCAACAATGTATTGGTGTGACCAAATGCAGCGTAAGCAAATATGATTTGTGTCTGGAACGGCTAATAGAAATAAAAAGGTGAGTTGTAATTTGTACACAGAACGGTCAGCACCGTTCTGGAATTAATATAAAAATATCCACTGCGATTCCTACGGGACCCTCCAGTGTGATAAATAAATAATATAATTAAAAATTAAAGAATTGTGTCCTTTATTTTCACTAAAGAAAATTAGGACGCAACAATGGCGCAGCCGATATTCGAACCATGATAAAAGCATGAACACCTAAAATTAAAAAACAAAAAAAAAAGAGTAAAAAACCGACTAAAAAGATGAAAATAAATTTCCTTGAAATTAATTTCAGCAATTTCGATTTAAAATTAAGGGTTTTTGGCTACTTTATTCCTAATATCATTGCAGATTTTGAAGTCGCCAAAAACCCTTAATTTTAAATCGAAATTGCTGAAATGAATTTCAAGGAAATTTATTTTCAGCTTTTTAGTCGGTTAAAGGGGTTATATTTTAAAAAACTTATTTTTTACTCTTTTTTTATTTTCCTCTTTTTTTTTAAAAAAAAAATTTTTTTTCTCCCCCCCTTTTTCCCCTTTTTTTTTCCTTTTTTACTCTTCTTCCCAAATGCGAACCTAAGTAATAAATTTCAGCCTTGTAGCTTACAAAATACGAGAGTTAGAACTTTAAATTGGCTCCATCCAGCTCCCCTTTGCCCCCACATCCCCCTTTCCAAAGGGTACAAAATTTCATTTTGTCAATAAGAACTCACCTACCAAATTTCATCAATGTAGCTTGTCATGTTTAAAAAAAAAGGTTTGAGTCCCCCCACGGCCCCCTACGCCTCTGATGGACCCCAAAATAGTAGAATGCTTTGTCACCGTAGTTCTATCAGTATTCCAAATTTCAGCTCTCTAGCTCATGTGGAAGTGTATGAAAAAGCTCGCCGCAGATTTGAGGATATATATATAGTCCGCCCAAAGCAAGTTAATATAAGGGTTATAAAAATGGGTTAGAAGTGTTAGTGATTAACATGAAAGAAAAATAAAATATAAAAGATGAAAACACAGAATGGAATAATAGAATAAAATGACAAGTAGTGTTGTGCAAAGGAAAACCATGGTTTTATTAAGTGGTTTTTATTAAACTCTTTTTTTAAAAAAAAAAAAAAACCTTAAACCTTTATTTATATTCAGGAAATTTTAATATAATATACAATTTAAAAATCATTGTAAGGATTACGCAGTGCCACAACTGCGGAATACATTTTTTGTAATGAAAAAATCATGTATGTAATTTAAAAATTGAAAGATTTACCAACTGCATTTATTCATTTCTGTGTTAGGGCTTTTTCAATACAATTATATAATAATAATTTTAAGTATATTACACCAATTAAAAAAATAATTTAGAAAATCACCATACATGGTTCTGGTATGTAATTTAAAATTTACTGAGAAAAATGTTAAAAGTTCTATACTGTGAAAAAAATTACCACATACGATATAAATATCGCATGGTATGTGCGTCCACTAAACATGGTTGTGGTATGTTATTCGAAATTTACAGAGAAAAATTAAAAGTTTTATACTGGGGAAAAGATTAACAGATACGATATAAATATCGCACGGTTTGCACTAGGGATGTGACGGATGTGAGTTTTGCGGAAGCAGATGCGGAGCTGTAAAAAGCCTGGATGCGGATGCGGAGGCGGATGCGGATGTTTTAAAATGACATCCGCGGATGCGGAGCCGGGTGCGGATGCGGATGTTTTAAACAACTGTTTCTAAAAAATTTAATTTTTTTCGCTTTTTAAATTTTTGTGTTGGGTATTTTGACGTTCTGAAACTGAATCTGACAAAATTTTGCACAGATCGCCTATAGTTTTTGAGAAAAAACCAAAAACATAGTAAAAAAGTGTCAGAAAAGTGCAAAAGCTATAAGTTGAAAAGATCCGCATACATGCGGATGTTATGTCGCGGATGCGAATGCGGATGCGGGTGTTTTAAATGTGTGATTTGCAGTTGTTTATGCGGATGTCAATTTAGTGCGGATGCTCCGCGGATGCGAAGGCGGATGCGGAGCTCCGTCACATCCCTAGTTTGCACCCTTACTAAAGTTTACGTGATTGTGAAATTGTTATAAAGTTTAATACTGAGAAAAAAAAAATTTACCAGATACGTGATTGTGAAATTGTGAATACCCCTGCGGGGAAAACCATAAATAAGTACACATGATTTTTTTCTTACAATTAAACGATCTTGGCAGTTTGCGCCTTGACTAAGTGTTGTGAAATAAACTATTTATGAATACCCCTGCGGGAAAAAGAATGAATGAATTTTTTTTTGTGAAATTAAAAGTTTTTAAAATGTATTAAGTCAGAATCAATTAAGCAGTAAACAATTGAGTGGAAGTAACTGTACGACACTGCAGTTCCAGAAATCTGCCGACATTAAGGATAATTGTGGTTTAATGTTGCAGCAACACAAGGTGCGATCATCGGTAATACAAATTAAAATATTTTTACTGTTAAAAGTAGAATTTTAAAATACCATTTGCAAAATAACTATAATGTACACTGACTAATAAATAGTATGTAATTTTTGTCAAACTGTGTTATGTAAAATTAAATTACAAATGTAAACTAATGTAACATGTCAATAAAAATAAAAATGTAACCAATAGATATGAAATTATTTCGTCACAAAAGACGGGTAAAATTTAATGGGCAAAAGAAACTCTTGCGTGTCAATTGATACATGCCAAATTGAAATAAATAGTAATTAAACATTTTCAATTAATGGCAGCAATCTCAACTGAATTTGAAGTTTTTCTTGAAGAATTGTGGGCGCAAATCGAGAGGTATTGTAGTTCAAAACATGATTTCTTAGCCATACAGCAAGGGGTTTTTTCCAGAGGGAAGCTAGAAAAATTACAGGAGGCAGAAATTGTACTGGGATTGTACAACGATTTAGTGAAGGATCAACTGAACACGGAGGTAGCCGAAAAAACGAGAGCACAGAAAACTTTGGAAGCTTTTGAAAAAAGGTATAAAAACACCAAAAAGGTATTACCAGAAGCGGACGAACTTGTACCTGAATTGGAAACCGCAAATGACCAGTTAAGAAACCTACTAAAAAATAAAAATATAAATCTTTGAAATCAGCACATGTGAATTGCAATAGAAAAATAGAAGAAGGAAATAGACAGATACAAAATTTAGAGGAAACATTGGCATTAACAAAAAAATATAGTAGTAACAATACAAAGGAAAGAAAAAAATCCCTTAACATCGATGTAGAGGGGACAACACCGACCTACGAACTGACATATATAAATTTATCCAAGGCTGCGATGTAGCAGCACAGGGTTTAGATAAGGGGGATTTGCAAAAGTTAATTTCTTGTATAAAACTTAGGCTACATGGTGACGCTTTCGATCTAGTTAGATCGAAGACATTCAATACATTGGAAGAGACTTACATTCTTCTAAAAAATACGTATTTGAAGCCAAAAACCTTAGAGTCAGTATGGCAGGAAGTACAACAAGCTGTGCAAAAGCCAGGAGAGGAAATCCGCCAGTATGCTAGGTGGCTAAATACTCTGCAAACAACAGCAGAACAAATTATTGAATTAAAATATAAAGAAGGCACAAGTGCCATTTTAAATGAACTAAAAAAGAACGTAATGAATACGTTTAAAGTAGGGTTGCGGGATGCAACCCTGTAAATTCATATGTTGAATGTACAGGGAAATACATTAGAGGATTTGGTTAAAGACGCGGTGTCGACATGGGAAACTATTGAAAGAGCAAGCACGCTGACTTTCGGGGTAAATGCTTACGGCATAAATTTAAATACAAATGCCCCATCATTTTTCCCAAGCACAGCAATATATGCCCATGCAACCATACCCTACCACAATACCTCAATATGTACCCATGCAACAATCCGGTTGGCACCCCGCAGGGAGCTCATTACATTGCACCACGGGGCCAACCAACAGATCAGATTGCGACAATATATAACCCCAATATATTAGCCAACAATATATTAGCCAAGCCCCTAAATACCCAAATAATGAAGGGAACAAATTTAGACCTACTTGTTCGTTCTGTAACAAAATAGGGCACACTCGAGACGCCTGTTTTAGCAGGAAAAATTCACCGTTCTGCGAAAAGTGTAAAACCTATGGACATGAGGCCAACCATTGTAGGAAGAATACGGGCGGAAGGGGTCAATGATAAGAAGAATAAATTTAACACGCAAGAAATAGTTTGTTTTTGGTGCCAGCGAAAAGGACACATAATTTCCGACTGTTTTGCAAAGAAAAAGTACGATGCAAAACAGGGAAACGAACAGGGACCCTTAGGCCGTTAGACCGGGGATCCAAAATTAAAGTAGAAACAGGGCCAACCGTAATAAAGACCAATGTGGTAACAAAGGTTACCATAAATGAAGAGTCTGAAATTACGAATAGTTTAAAACAAAATAATTTAACAATTCACGAAGAACAGGCTGAATGTTTCGGTATAACCGAAGTAAATGATGTTTTCATTGAATTTCCTTACGAGGACTCTAAGAATGGGAAACTCATTTTACTCGTGGATTCCGGAGCAGACATCAGCCTAGTGAAGCAGACTTCGCTAACCAAATTTCCAGAACGGGACGACCGGGCGGTAAAAAATTTGAGCGGAGCATTTGGTGGTTGTGTTTCCACCTTAGGATCCACTATTTTACGACATGCCACTGCAGGAAACCTGAGTTTTAAGTTACACCCAGTGGCACTAGAACAAGGTATACCAGCGGATGGAATATTGGGTCTTGACAATTTGTGGAATAAGTCCATCATAAATACTTTAGAAAAGACACTAACGATTTATAATGAAGAAAAAGTTAAAATTATAACACTTCCTCTTGAGCAAATGAATAAGTTGAATGCTATTCATTACAACGAGGAAGTTAGAATAAAAGCAAGGGCAATAACGATTGGAGCCTTGAAAATAAAAACTAAAATTCATTTAGTAATAGTATTGAAACAAGAATTAGCCCCAGGTATTTATTTAGGGGAAACCCTCGTTGAAGTAAAGGAAAATATTATACACGTACCAATTTTAAATTCAACAGAAAATGATTTTAAAGTAAATCATTATTTTAAGCCCAAATTCGTGAATTAAAACAAATTTAAGTTACCCAACGTAGGGTCAATGTTCAATATAAACGAAGTAAATAATAAAAATAGAATTGAATTATTACTACATAGTTTAGGGTTAGATCCAACCCTAAACGAAGAGGAAAAGTCCTCTATAATAAACATATGTGCATCATTCCACGATGGATTTTTATTACCTGGCGATAAGTTATCATGTACTCATGTTTTAAAACATGAAATTCTTACAAAATCAGACCAACCCCCTGTCAATCAAAAACAATACAGGCTTCCGCATGTCCACCGGGAGGAAATAGCTAGACAAGTGCAAAAATTATCCCAAGTATCTCTCCGTGGAATTCACCAATACTTCTAGTACCGAAAAAATGTGGGAAAGACGGTCAGAAAAAATGGAGACTGGTGGTAGACTTCAGAAAGCTAAACGAAGCTACAATAAAACAGGTATTTCCAATTCCAAGAATAGACGAAATTCTTGATCAACTAGGACACAGCAGATATTTCTCTACACTTGACCTTGCTAGTGGTTCCCACCAAGTTTTAATGGACGAAACAGACAAGGAAAAAACAGCGTTTAGCACGGATTTAGGGCATTTCGAGTTTAATAGGATGCCTTTTGGATTGACAGGAGCACCAGCAACCTTTCAAAGATTAATGAACCACATTTTGACAGGATTACAGGGACTTGATTGTTTTGTTTATTTAGACGACATAGTAGTTTACGGGAAAAACTTAGGGGAGCATGAAACAAGATTGGGAAAAGTATTGAACATGTTGAGGGAAAACAATTTAAAATTGAACACAGAAAAATGTAACTTCCTACGTCGGGAGATAGTTTACTTAGGCCACAAGTGCTCAGAACAAGGCGCTTTGCCGGATCCGCAAGAACTGCAATGTGTGAAAAATATTCCAGTTCCAAAAAATAAAAAGGATGTTCAAGCATTTTTAGGTCTGGTAAACTATTACAGAAAATTTATACAAAATATGTCCCAACTTGCCGCCCCAATAAATAATTTGCTTAAAAATGACGTTAATTTCCAGTGGACAAACCATTGTCAAAAATCAATTGAAAAATTAAAAGAGGTCGTCACCTCTCCACCTATATTAGCTTATCCAGACTTCACAAAAGAATTTCTTCTAACAACAGACGCCAAAAACTTTAGGGCATATCTCCTGGGTAGACCTTTCAAAATTTATACAGATCATCAACCGCTACGTGGAATAGCAAATTTAAAAGATCAAACGTCAAGGTTAGCTCGATTCCGGCATAAATTGACCGAATACGATTTCGAGATAATTTACAAACCGGGAAAACGAAACTTGAATGCGGATGCGCTTAGCAAATCGATAAAAAAGTAGTAATGGTGCAAACTAGATCCAGGGCAAAGGAGACGGAAATCGATACAGCTGAAGCAGCAGCCGCATCACAACAGAAAAACGAAGAAGGCCCCGAGAATCCGAAAGAAATAGAAATACTCACAGACCCCAGGACAATAGAAACTGTTATAAGAGATTTTCATGACCTGCCTTTAGGAGGATATCAAGGCACACTAAAAACATACTTCAGAATAAGGCAAGATTACAAATGGAAAGGAATGCAAAAACAAATCAAGGAATATGTGAAAAATTGTAAAAAATGCCAAATAAATAAAAGTTCGAGACTAACTAAAATGCCAATGGTATTAACTGACACACCGCAACGTGCATTCGACAAGGTCTACATGGATATAGTGGGTATATTACCTGAAACGACGTCAGGTAACAAATATATTTTGACATTCCAAGACGATTTTTCGAAGTACATGGTCTGCACGGCTATGCCAAACGGGGAAGCAACCACCGTAGCGAAATAATTTTTTAATGAAATCATAACACGGCACAACACTCCGAAAGTATTAATTACCGATAATGGAAGTAGTTTCGTCTCAAAGGTGTTTTCTGATGTATTCAAAATGTTAGGAATAAAGAAATTGAATATTACACCATATCATCCACAAGCTAATGGATCTTTGGAAAGAAGTCACCGACCTTTAGCAGAATATTTGAGAAGTTTTGCAAAGGAAGATGGTTCAAATTGGGATCAATGGCTAAGTGCAGCAATGCATGTACATAACAATACTGTACATACATCAACAAAACAAACACCGTTCCGAACATTATACGGGTTTGACTCCGAAATGCCAAACAATCTGAAAAGAAAATGTGCACCCTTTTTCAACATAGATGATCCTTCAAAAGTATTAAAATACCAGTTACAGAGATCTCATGAGATAGTTCGACGAAATCAAGAAAAAGCCAAAGAGCTCTCGAAGAAGACCTATGATACCGCATTAAATCCCGTAGAATTTAAAGCAGGTGACAAGGTTCTCATGAAAAACCAAAATAGGAAAAATAAATTTTCTCCTATTTGAATTGGACCATTTGAGGTAATCTCCGCTAACCACAATACTTTCGATTAAGAATAAACAAAAAACTATACACAATAACTTGTTAAAATTGTATAACTAAAGTTATTGTCGCTTATATTTAACAATAAAAACATTTATAGGTTTAAGTATTTAACATTTAAAAGATATTCCTTAGCATTCCCAAAATTAATATTTAGTTCTCTCATATAAATATTTTTCACTGATTTTTCATTTTACCATTGGTATAGAAAACATATGTACATAACAACATCTTCAAAATCCAGACGAACGAGCGTACACAAATTTATATATATGTACAGAAATTGATTTGGTTTGGAACGGAAAGCCAGATTCCAGTGCCCACACAATGTACTCATCGGAGGTTTGCTAAACTATGCAACGCTAAAAAGTATCCTAGCTTGCATATATTTGAGCAACGCTAAAAGGTACCCTATCCCGCATATACTTGTTCCACGCTAAAAGTTGACGATCACTTTGGCGCCCAACGTGGTCTAGCGCTTAGCGATACAGTTTTCCCGGGTCATTGTCATAATTATCGGAGCCCACGTTCACGTTATTAATTCTAGCGAAGTCAATTTCTGGTTCAAGTGCCAGAAGTGGAAATTTAATAAACGCATTCTTTTCAGTGCTTCGGGAAAACAATTTTATTTTGTTGAATATTCTAATTCTTTTCATTTTTCAGCTTTATCAGCATTCTGCAATGAGCACGATTGTAACTCTGCCCCAACGTCATTACACTCATTGTCCACGGCATTGTTCAAATTACTTGAGTCAAGTATGATCCTTCTCAGCCGGAATATCGGTTTCGGGTGTTTTACGGTTGCGCGGCATAATGCAGCCGGCGTAGGTGGCCTATTTCTATATATATAACGTTTAAACACTTATGGATTAATAAGTTTAAACATTTAACATTTACAAGAAGCTCAAATAAGTTTATTATTAGAATTTGTGAATTACTAAAGGATGGATACGTGAATCGTCAGGTTAAAAAATTCTGAATATCTGTTCCAGTCGACCGTAACATATCAGGGGTAACCAAACTATTTGGTATCCAGGAGATTGTATGTAGTCGCTAGGTAAACGGTATTACGGAAAGAGTCTAGAATCTTTCGAAATTTTTCCAGATTACTCTATGAGAAATATTCCCTGGGCAATCGAGTTCACATGAAATTTTCGCACAATATTTATAGTATTTGTCGAACATTTCCATAGTACTCTCGATTGGACAGTTTGAGTGGAATTATCAACACAGTCTGTTAATATCTGCAGGATGAAAGATTAATTATCTTTTTCGTTACAGATGGACCCAAGTAGCAGTTCATAATTCTTTAATGTCACGATTACATCGTTGTAATATTTTGTGTGACAAACAAACTTCTTCAAAGTTTGAATAAGAATCTTATATTCACCAAACCTAACACGGTTTTTAGTTGGAAGTAACATGCCAAACTGAAAAGCATGGTAAAAGATGCAATTCAAGGCAGTTACGGTAATTCTACCTAAGTTCCGGCAACTTGATGTCACATCTATGGGACAACATTTTTTTACTATTACATCTTAAGATATATCAGTATATTTTTAGTCAATAATAAATCCATAAATTATATAATTTGTTATTATTATTATGTTTGGTACTCTCATACGAAGATTGTGTGTTGAAATGATTTGGGAGAGTATCGGTAAGGCGAACATCGACCAGACGAACATCGACAAGGCGATCATCAACAAGGCGATCATCGACCAGACGAACATCGGCAAGGCAACACTGACTATCAACCATAATAAAGGGCATCAACCGTTGTTACCGGTTTTCAATGAGACGGAGGGATGGCAAGTAGCACAATACTCCAAGATTCCGCAGTATACAAAGTCGACGAATTCATCTGCACTGCAAGGGCCTACCACGGGGATGGTCCCACGGACACAATGGCCACTGAAAATTGCTAACCCCAACAAGACCAAGCCTAAATGGCAACGGCAAGAGTACATTGATCACCTTGTCCAGTTCAGACTATGTCACTAAATCATACAATGTGCATAGTATCAACTACTAGAACCAGTCCAACTATCGAAACACCACGGGTCGTTGGAACCATCAAATATGGCCTATTAAGGTATAACGAAAATAAAAACGAAGTGGACTACTACTGGGCTCAACAGTTTATAACGCCAGCAATACATTAATGTCTAAGGGGGTTGCACAATATTCAGAATGAAATATACCATTAAATCTCCACGAAGAAAATGTACACAGGATGAAACAATACCCAAAACATAACATGCCACCGTCGTCATTTTAACAACCGGGAGCAGCAACCGTGAAGAACAACAGTGAAGAACAACAGTGAAGAGCAACAGTGAAGAAGAAACCACAGGGATCAGCGGAAACGCCAAACAGCCACCAAATCTGCACGATAGTATGAAAGAGTATATTTTTTATATTTCAATTATTCAATATTTTATTCCTTAAATCCAGATGGTTTCAAAATTATGAAAAAGAAACCAACGGAAAATATTATTTTAATTTTAACTATAGTCTATAATTTGTTTGTTTTAGTGTTCAATTATTTAGTATTATTGTATAATCATCAAATAATTAATTAGTTAGTACTAATTTTTCAAAATTACAAATTGGTACATAGCAATGTTTGGCATAAGTTTACTTTAGGGCCTGGAAACTTTTTGGACTTTTTTTTTTTATTCCTATATATTTTCACGTCCTAAATCGAAATCCGGAAGAGTTTTGCCCCGGACGCTTATAGTTTCCGAGATATTTGCGTTTAAAGTTCCGAATTTTCCCATATAAAATATTCACTTATGAATTCTTCTTCTTCCTTGAATGTATTTGTTCATTCGTTTTAGGCACAATTTTTTTCATTTGCAATTTTCAAACACTACAACAACACCACAACTACAACAATACAGTTGTATTATTGCTATTGCAGTAATTTTGTTTTTGTTGTTGTAATAATTTTATTGCAATGCTGTTGTATGGTTCTTGTTGTAATATTGCAATGACAATGTTGTTG